>LR991030.1:27463941-28063941 GCA_905163495.3 Cosmia trapezina | reverse complement strand
TTTTATTAAACACTGTTTGTTTACTTTTCACATGTTAGTCTTGTCGCTCTGATTTTATTTATTTACGAAGTGTTTTGATCTTGCTTGGAGCATAAGTGTTGGTCTTGTTTCCATAGTATTATGGAATTTTACATTATTATTACCTATTAAAGAGACTTTTCAACTCAAGAGTTCTTGATTTGGCTGCGTGGTAGCCATATCTATCAAGGGATCTTAAGGCGAGGAGAGCTGCCAAGTGACCATTGAAAAATTACCTAATAAGTCTGGAGATAATGTTTAGGGTTCCGTACCCAAAGGGTGAAACGGGTCCCTATTACTAAGACTCCGCTGTCCATCCGTCTGTCTGTCCGTCTGTCACCAGGCTGTATCTCATGAACCGTGATAGTTAGACAGTTGAAATCACAGATGAAGTATTTCTGTTGCCGCTATAACAACAAATACTAAAAAAACAATAAAATAAATATTAACTAAATATAACTTTAAAAATAAACAATTAAATTAAAATAAAACAAATATTTAAGGGGGGCTCCCATACAACAAACGTGATGAACATGAAAATATCACGCATATATTTTAGTGATTAATCAACTTTTGGTGGTGGGATAAGGGCTAAGAGAATGATGGCGGTCAACATCATCAATTATAAACGCTACCAGCTCCGCCCGCGGCTCCGCCCAACCCAGCACCCTAATTGCGTAACACTAACGATCAGAATCTGAATCATTTTCAAACAAATTGCTAATCCATTGCTTCAAATGTTCGAAAAATTTGTCTTCTCAACACACTAAATGACGCAATGAATGTTGTTAAATTGTCAAAATGAAACAGATTCCGTTTGATAGTGTGAGCAATTAGGGTGCAGCTTGCCGGGACATTGTGGACGTACCCTAGATTGATAGTCCTGCCCATATTTAAATCAGCACTCACTGTGCTTCAGTGAGGAGCTCGTGGCTAAGTAATAACAGCCGCACGGGTTGGTCCATCAGGTTAAGCTACACTTGCCGGGGTTGGACCGTGGATGGGTGACCATCTTTACATACCGAGACTCCTCCGTGCCTCGGAAAGCATGTTAAGCCGTTGGCCCGGCTGTCATTCGTGGATCTTTGACAGTCTTTACGGGTCGTCAGGAGCCCGAAAGTCTGACAACCAGTCTTACCAAGGGGTATCGTATTACCAAGTTACTGGGTTAATGGTTATGGAGGTCAGATAGGTAGTCGCTCCATGTAAAATACTGGTATTGAGCTGCATCCGGTTAGTCTGGAAGCCGACCCCAACATAGTTGGGCAAAGGGTAGGCAGATTGATTGACTTATAGTGCTTCCCATCCAACAGCTCCTGCAGCACGTTGCCTACGCGTGCGCCGCCCATCCTGCTTACCACACAGCGCTGTTAGCACACACATCGCCCGCCACAGTACGTGCTCTCGACACCGCGGACTGACGGTAGCTAGGTGCGGTTGACACATTTGATTCGTACTTTCCAGTAATACATTACTTATTTAATTATAGAAATCCTACTAACTGTTGGGGCGTAACTCCCAACAGTGAAAATGTTATGTACTTGTTATGTTATGTTGAATGTTATGTAAATGAGTAGACGAATGTTTCCCTTGATGGATTTATTGCTACTACTGAATATATTTACAAAAGTAGTACACTTAAATAATATGTTAGAGATGCACAGGTAAGCATTATTGGTGTGCATAACTGAGTGTGACGTACAAACTACCACACAGGTCAATGTACAGCGTAGCTCGTACATATTGCCCACTCACAAAGATAACTGTAAATAATGGAATTGAAAATGTTATGTTAAGTATATAATAAAATGTTAAAAAAGAGATAAAATGTAAAAGAAAATAATCTAATCCTATCCTTATACAATTAAATCACAACGCGCAATAGGCGACGTTGCTTTGTTGAGTGTACGTGCACTCGATAAGTGCACTGCGCTGCTGTCGTCTGTGACGTCAAATACAGCCGCGTTGTCCACGATGTTTGCAGTCGACCTCCTTCTAGGCGCTTCGATGGGGAATAGGTGTGGTGCCTCAAGTTTCTCTACGTTTCTGAGATGCTCAATCTATTTGCCGTGATAGCGGACATCACAAGTTCGATGGACAGTTTTTGAGAATCCAGTTCCTTCTTGAGGTTGTTCGTAAGCTTCTCAAAGTTTAGCAGATGTTGGTTAAGCAGTTTGCTTCGATCACGGAAGTCTGATTTCATAATTACAGTGCCAGGTGTTTCTCGTTGGCCTTGAACAGGTCAATGTCATGTTGATATTGTTTTGCGACTTCATCATTACTTCGAACAGGGAGCGCGCGATGGAACTGACACCGTTGATAAGCCCACGTTAGCTTCTCGTATTCACTCGGCCTTGCGGATTCAGCAACATATGGTTGTAGTGTCCTATTTCATCGGTCGAGTGCTGTAGTTGTATTAAAATTACGTTACATTGTGTTTTCTGTTTTATTTTCTCGCAGATGTTTTCTAGATGATTGGTGAATTTTCTGGATACTGCTATACCGTGCCAGTAGGGCTTGACGTCATAGGACACGATAATCTTCCACTCGCCGCGTAGTAGTTGCATATTGGTCACTTTATAGACCTTGTTGAAGCTCGTAAATTTTTGTTGTGTTAGCGGCTGTGACAGGATTTAGCAAATATAGCAGTGCCATGACCAGTCCAATGAAGTTTATTTTTCTGTTTGCTGTTTTGCATCGTCGTGAACTTTGCGACTTGCTGTTTGTCTGTAGGTATGACTCATTTTCATTTGTGTTTGACGTATTTTGCTGTTCGGCAGTTTCGTCACAGTTGATAGGTAAGACGGATAGTTTTATAATAGGCCTTTTCATATGCCCATTTCTTGTTTTCAGGCTAACGACCCGCACATATCCATCGTTCCCAGGGTGAAGCTCTGTTATTCTCCCCATGAGCCATTTTCCGGCTGGTGTATGATCATCATGAATAACCACCAGATCGCCTATCTTCACATTTTTCTGTGGTTCCTGCCACTTTGATCTGGCTGATAGTTGGCACAAGTATTCGTTCCTCCATCTCTTCCAGATTTCTACGAAGATCTTTCTTGTTAGTTCCCATCTTGTTCTTGCATCTTCCTTTGTTTCGATGACTGTCAGCCCCGGTCTACCCGATAAAAAGTGTGCTGGCGTCAGACAGTCTAGATCGTCTGTATTTTCGCTTAGTGGACACAGAGGTCTGGAATTCAAACAGGCCTCCAGTTTTGTTAGGATTGTGGTAAACTCCTCAAATGTTAATTTTTGTTCTCCTACTACTCGTTTCAAGTGGTGTTTTAGGCTTCTGACTGCTCGTTCCCACAATCCTCCCGCTGATGGCCAAGCGGGGGCATTAAAATGCCACTCAATCTTTATCTCCGCGATTTCCTTTTGTACTTTCCCCATCAGTTGGTGTCCTTTTGTTGGGTTGTTCTTGCGGCACGTTACGCATTTTCTGACTTGCATTTTCGTGACTCGCACGCCACCGATGATCCAGTATTTTTGGCGTAGGTGCGACAAGGTGAGTCGCGGTCCTCCGTGAAACGTCATTTGGTGAGCTTGGTCGATGAGCAAATGTGTTAGGTGGCTGTCGTGAGGGATGATCATCGGATGCTTCATGTCTTCAGTTAACGTGGCGTTGTTCAATCTTCCCCCGACTCTTAGCAAGCCTTCTTGATCAATGTAAGGATTTAGAGGCAGTAGCTTGCTACTTGATGTCACTCTGCCGTGTTTATGTAAATGACTCATGTCAGTTTCAAATACCTTTTGTTGTGTTTGTTTTACTATTGCCTTAGTTGCACTGTTCAATTCTTGCAACGTAAGGTAACTCGGTAATTGGCGATGTTTCGAGTCCAATGTTCGAACTGTTAAGTTCAATGCTCTGTGTATCCATGCGACTATTCGAATGACATGATTAATAGAGCTATGTTTTTGTAGTAATTGTTCGATAATGTTGATGGTTTCTGTGTTGGTTTGGGCAGCATTCACTTGTTTTATTGCCGTTGATTTCATCTCTTGTTCTGACGTATAGACCCGTTTGACCGAGGTCCTTATTTCAGACGATGATAGCCAAATAGGACCTTGCCACCACAGTTTGTTTTCCTTCAATTGACCGGCGTACTGGCCTCGGCTTGCGGCGTCAGCGGGATTTTCATTTGACTTGACGTAATCCCAACACGAACGCGGTATTATATTGTTGATTGTTTTGACTCGATTCTCTACATATGTCTTCCATCGTGATGGGTCACCTTGTATCCAACCCAGGACTACCATAGAATCAGTCCAGCCATAGACTCGAATATCGTGTTGATGTAAGGATTCCTTAACCTTCTGCATTAATTTGCATAGTAGGTGAGCTCCATTTAATTCCAGTTTAGGCAACGTTGTTGCTTTTCTGTGTGGCACAATTTTAGACTTTGCAGCGACAAGTGTGACGTCTGTCGATGTGTGAACTCGTGCGTAAATAACACATGCATAGGCATCTAGGGAGGCATCACTAAAGCCATGTAGTTCTATAGCTTGTCTTCCGTCACATCTGAGCCATCTTGGTATTTCACACAAGTTTATCGCCCTTATGTCCGCTTGTATTTTGCACCATTCTTTGTGTATGTTATCGGGAACTTCGTCATCCCATTGCAATTTGACCTCCCACACTTTTTGAAACAATAACTTCAGTTTTGTTGACAAGGGAGCCAGCCAGCCAAGTGGGTCAAATAATTTTGATATTTCAGCTAATAAGCTGCGTTTTGTATTTTTCTTGTGTGCGTCGTTTGAAATCGAACATTGGAATGTAAATTTGTCCTCTGTCGAATTCCAGCATAGGCCCAATGTTTTTGATGTGTGATCTGTTTTAAAGTTGAAGACACTGTTTTCATTGTTATGTTGAGTTGTTGTATTTGCTAAGAGTGCCGGTTCATTTGATGACCATTTTCTAAGGTTGAACCCTCCACTTTTGAGTAATTGTTTTAGGTCCGAAATTAGCTTCTGTCCTTGTTCAATGGTATGCGATCCGTGAACGAGGTCGTCGACTTAGAATGACTCCTCCACTATCTTTGAAGCTTCCGGAAAATTTTGACGCTCATCCTCCGCCAGTTTTCGTAGTGTCATTATGGCCAGGAACGGCGCCGCTTTGGTGCCATAAGTTACTGTAGCGAGCTGATATGAAAGTAGAGGTTGTTCAGGTGATTCTCGCCAGACAATCTGTTGTAGGCTTTGGTCACAGTGGGCAACTAAAATTTGCCTGTACATCTTTTCAATATCAGCTGTGTAAGCATACTTGTATTGCCTCCACTGTAATAATGTTGTTTGTAAATCTTGTTGTAGGTTTGGGCCCTTGTACATGAGATCGTTTAAGCTCCAACCGGTAGTTGTTTTTGCGGATGCATTAAACACAACCCTGTACTTGGTTGTTGTTGACTCAGCGCGTTCGACGCCGTGGTGCGGCAAATAGCAGTCGAGTGTCTTGTTACATGTTGATTGTTGCATATGACCTAAGTCAATGTACTCTGCTATAAATTCTTTATAGGCTTTTGCTAAGTGTTGTTGTTTTCCCAATCTTCGTTCTAAAGTTTTGAATTGGGCTATGGCCATCTGTTTGGAAGAACCCAGCTTGCATTCCCAGTCGGTTATCATTGGAAGTCTCACTTCGTATCTTCCATTTTCCAAACCTTGTGTGGTGGTAGTGTAGTACTCAACGCATTTCTGATCTTCTCCCGAGAAATCGTCTCGTTCCGTGATATCTTCGGAATCCCAAAACTGTTGCATATCCTCCAGATTGTTCAATACCACGTTGCATTGTAATTTTGTAGTTTTGACGTGTCCGCATAGGAGCCAGCCTAAGTATGTTTGTTGTGCGATGGGCCGTGTGACGTCATCGCCTTTGATTATTCCCCCTAGCATGATCTGGGAGTAAATGTCTGCTCCAAATAGAAGATCTACTGGTCGGCTGCTGTTGAATTCTGGATCTGCCAAGTTTATATTTTGTATTTGAGGCCATGATGGTTTTGTAAATGTTTTGTTTGGTAGATTCTTGATTAAGTTTTTCATGATGTATATTGGTTTTCTGAACGTGAAGTCGCTGAAGACAGAGCTGCATGAAATTGTTATCATGCCCTTACAATTGCTCTCCTTTTCTCCAACTCCAAAGACAACTCCATTACATTTCTGGCGTTTGATCCCAAGAAGTTGAGCTGCTCGTTCTGTTATCAGTGATATTTGAGACCCTTGATCTATAAGAGCTCGCATGTTGTACTGAGTTCCGTCAGCTCCCTCTACCTTGACAATGGCGGTCGCTAATAGGATCTCCGAATCTTCTTCATCTTTTTGAGAGACATGAGATGATGAATTTGTTTGGTTTTGTTCGTTGTTTTTTGTTAAAGTCTCGTGCAATAACGTATTGTGCTTATCTTTGCACTTGCGACATCGATGGTTTGACGTACATTTCTTGCCATTATGACTGTACAGGCAATTAATGCAGACTTGCAATTTGTTTATTGTGTTAAGTTTTTCGTCGTTCGACATTTCTAAAAACTTTGCACAAAAATAGAGGCCATGCTCGTCGTTGCAGAGTGGACAAGTAAACGTTGACGCATGGAACGATTTCGTAACCTTGTTGTTACTAGCCGCTTGATTCTTGTTGTTATGATAGCTGTGTTTCTTGTTATGGGATGCTTCTTGATTCTGATTTGTTGCAGAACTTGTCTTCTGATAGTTGTCTTGTTTACGCTGCGACGATTCCATTGAAGTAAACTTCGCCTCTAGGTAGTCTAAGAAATCCTTTAATACAGGTAATTCTCTTGAGTTCTTCAGTGATTCAATGTAATCTGAGTAAGTCTGAGCGTCCAGTTTTTGTGCCAAAATATGCACTATTAGCGGATCCCAGGTTCTGACATCCACTTCTAAATTCTTGATTGCGTGCAAACATTCTATTGTAACGTCATGTATTTTCTTGATTGGTGCTAATGACTGTTGTTGCATAGTAGGCAGATTGAAGAGCATGTTGATATGCGATGTGAATATAAGTTTTTTGTTGTTGTAGCGATTATTGAGAATGTCCCAACACACTAGATAGTTGTCCGAGCTTATTTGTAAGTGCTGTATCAACCTTTCAGCTTCTCCTTGGACCTTGCTTTTCAAAAATTGCATCTTCTGTGCATTCGATAAGGATGTATTGTTATGGATGGCTTCCGTGAAAAGGTCTTTGAATGGTATCCACTGATTAAACTTTCCGTGGAATACAGGTATCTCCAGCTTTGGTGTTGTTTTTTCTCGATATGCTCCGGACCACATCTTGCTGTTTAATGCCTTCTTCAGATCGATATATTGGTTTTCGTATCTTGTATAGCGCTCTTCATATACTGCGTTTTTGTCCCCGTCGAGTTCGCACTCGATTTCCCAATGGAGACTGTCAATAGCAGTCCAACGTGCTTGTAATGTTTGCAACGAATCCTGGAATTCCCATTTTTCTGTGATAAACTCCACTTGAATGTTGGCGACAGCTCTCATGAAGGCCTTGAAGTTTGCCGATTGTTTGCGTAAGAGATCGTCCAGTTTGCTGTAGGACCCCGTGTCCCTCTTGGTAGGGCTTCGTTGTTGCTGAGGAGGCGATTGATCCCTGTTGTTGCTCTCATGTGTCATTGTGTTCCTGGTTTCTTCTTCCTCCTCGCTGCTTTGTTGCTCTTGTAATTTCTTGCTCGATGTACTTGCTTGTTCTTGTTCAGAGGTACTTTCGAACGGTGTTGTTGGTTGCACCGCCGGTCCCCCTATGGACCGTTTGTGCGTCGACAGTTGCTGAATTTGTTGGAGAACTAACTCCTTGACTTCTTTATAACACTTCAATGTTGTGTTACATAAATCACTTGTAAAGTAAGGATGATCCGCACTTACTTCTGTAGACAGACGATCGTGGTTGAACTGGAATTCACTCCATAAGTTTTCCAGCATTTGTATACGCCGTTTGAAGTAGTCCAAGTTCTTCCTGTCCCAGCCATCCTTCTTGATGTTGATGCCGACTTTCTTGATGTTTTCGTAAAGTTCGCACTGATTCTCGTAAGTATTTGCTGATGACGTCATGTTGCCAAACTTTCCGATGAATTGACGAACTCTTGTTTTGAGAAGTAGGCTGTTGCTCCACACTCCTGGTTCTTGGTATTGTGCAAACTTGCTCTTCCACGATATGCGCCTTCTCAATTGGTTACTGGGGCGACTCGCTTGTGAGAGACCAGTCCAACCGATTCGCGACCGTAAAAGATATTAATCACACAACACTAAATTGCTCGAAGGACCAAATGTTGGGGCGTAACTCCCAACAGTGAAATTGTTATGTACTTGTTATGTTATGTTGAATGTTATGTAAATGAGTAGACGAATGTTTCCCTTGATGGATTTATTGCTACTACTGAATATATTTACAAAAGTAGTACACTTAAATAATATGTTAGAGATGCACAGGTAAGCATTATTGGTGTGCATAACTGAGTGTGACGTACAAACTACCACACAGGTCAATGTACAGCGTAGCTCGTACACTAACATTATAAATGTGAAAGTTTGTATTATTAGATGTTTGAATGTTTGTTACTCAAAAACGGCTGTATGGATTTGGATGAAATTTGGCACACAGATAGTTTATAACCTGGGTAATGTGGGATAATTTCTGACATCAAAATCTAGTCAAGATATTTTATAATTTATTATTATGATTATTTAAAAAAAAAACTTTATTTCGGACCTTGATCTGATGTTAGGTCTGTGGTAATACTACTTATAAGATATAACTACTCTACCGTTACTTATTTCATTCATTAATAGTATTATTACATTTTATATTTTACTTTTTCAAATAATAATATAATAATAGCCCTCTTCCTCTATCCTATCTTGCTGTGCCCGACAGGGTCCACAATGATCTAAAATAGGAATGATGACTAAAAATGTATTTTTTGTCCGTCGTAGAGATTATTAAAAAATATTGGACACGTATTTTTTCTTTTTTTACGTAATCAAAAAATTAAGGCGATACATTGAGTTAAAATATGGCATGACGTCACTCGTAGCTAGGTTTTATACGTACAAGTGACGTAGCGAGCCCCCACTCCCCAACTTTAATGCGTGATAGCTAAGTATTTTTTTATTAATATGATAAAGCAAAAAATACGTGTCAAATATTTTTATTATCTGACTGACAGACTAAGTAGAATTTCTTTTTTTTTACCCAGGCATCATCCCCCTTATGTATATTTTATAATGTACTACCACCTATGTTAACATTGTGGAATGCAAATAAATATATTGAGTATTGAGTATAATTATTGAGTATTGAGTCTCAAGGAAGGAATTCAAATTATTATCTAAGATGTTAGTTAAGTTATGACGCCAGCTTCTCACTCACGTGAGTGACCATATCATTGCCTATTCAAATGCAAGACTATGGATCCAGCTGTCTGATAAGGTGGGGTGCATACTGCATTTATAAAGGCTAGATCTGATATTGTCATCGGTAATGTACAAATACGATATCTGTTACACAGTGGATCCATTGTGGATCAAGGTTTTTAAAACACACTAACAAACAAGTACAAGTACCAGAGACCAACACCACCACCAGAGAGAGAGAGAGAAAGTAGTTTAGTACAAGTATTTAGACTGAATCTCTATGACAAAGTAATCAAACAATTGTACCTGCATTGTACATAGTTCTATTATCCTGCAAAGTTTCATGACCTAATTTGAAATTTTTCATTGATATTGATCCTATTATTGTACGGTTTAGAGGTAACTTTAAGATTTCTTTGTATCGAGAAAATTGTATGGAATCGTGAATTCGCAACGTATGATACTTAGCAGTAGTCCTCATCTTTACTGTATATTAATTACAAAGTGAATACTGCAGAACTGGTGACACTACAGCCATTCATGCTAACACAATTTTCGCAATCTGAGGTAATGTAGTTATTAGATAGGTATTCAGACTTATGATGAAAGTGTCAGAGATATGAAAAAACAAAACATGTTCTATACTCACCAACTTGAACTATATGACACAGAACCACATCGCTCACTGTAGCAACTCGATCACCGTTCCGACTTTACACTCGAGTGCAACTGCGGGCTTGCACGACTGGTTGCGGTGCCATGCAGGCGACGCGGTAGTACTGCAGCGACTGGCGCGTGCGCAACTAATGCTGCTGTCTTGTTGCTACCATGCTGGGACATGCGAAGTTCAGACAACAACAGAAGCTCATGGGAAATTACCTAATACAGAAGATTTAGGTACCGATCAAAGGGTGGAAGAACTACCAAAATATATGTCAGACCATTCACACCGTAGTTCAGTTGGTAGACTGCGCGTAGATGCTGAAGTTTGGAAAATCATAGTCAAAGTACGATGAGGTAGCAGTACCAATTATTTCTTGAAATAAGCAGGAATAGCAGTCACATCAGCCCTGGATGAAAAAGACTCTCCGTCATATGTTTCTACCTGATACAATTATATTTTTTACTTTTGGTGTTCCCAGACACACAGCATCTGTCTCATTGCAACTTACCCAGCAGTGGCGGCGCCAGGCCAAACGTGGACGTGCGCGACATCAGCTTTGCGAGGCTTCTTCAATTTCCCAGTCGAAAGAAAAACGTTAAATTGAATGAGCTGAATTATACACTAAACTATGAGTTTATGAGTTCTATTGCTAAATCAAATGATGACAAAAATAACGTAAACAAACACAAATAAAATAATATAGACGATTTTTTTATGTGCGTATGGATTGAGGGCCCGTTTTTTGAACCCTTGCGAAATGAAATAAGACTTATAGGGGATTTAGTTAAAAATAGTAAAAACTTAAAGCAAAGGTCCATAAATTTCTTAAACGTGAATTAAAACTTTTACGATTAAATAATTTGGGCCCTCAATCCAGACGCTTGCATAAAGTGGCATAGTCTGAATCTCAGTAAGTACTATCTCTGGATTAATAATTTTTATTTAAGAATTTAGTTAAGAATTTCTTAATTATTTTAAGAAATTCCCAAATCTGTAGAATATGACATTACAGATTTATGGCGATATGTATAGGGCCCTCAATTCATTAATGTCTGTACTGAGGAATCTGCAAAACATGAATTTATCTGAAAAAATACATAAATACGACTTTAACATATTTTACTTGGATATATAGGTGAATTAGTTAAAAAGAAATAATGACACAAAAGTTAATTGTTTAGAAGTAAATGAAAGTCGAATTTTACTAACACGTCTGAACTGAGAGACCAATATTTTCGGCTTTATTGACTATAGGCTCGACCTCATAGATGAACACAAATTAGAATAAGATTTTTAACTATTTCTTAATTAAATTGTAACATATCGTCCGTCCTTCTAAATATTATACTTTAACAGAAAATTGATTTTTAACTTTTTATATGAGAAAAATTTGTAGGGTGACCATAATGTTCATAGTAAGTACCTGTACATTTTGTAAAGCGCAGTCCATACGCACATAACTTTTTGGCTTTTAGGCTCACAGAATTTTTCACCACCAACCGCCTAGAAATTTTTAGCATCCCGCTTCGGAAAAGTAAGGTTTTGTTTTGACCATGCATACAGAAATAGGAGATGCTTTGTCGTTGTTGACTCCAGAAAGGTTTGAGAACGAGAACATAGGATGCTAGAGCGAGCTTATTTAGCACCCAGTCTCAGATAGGTACAATTATCTTTTGAAAATTTATACCCATTAGGATTTTGTCGACCTATGTCGAAACGTTTAGTATTTAGTTTAGAAAATGTACGATGGAAGAGCGAGCGCAGCGAGCACAAAAACTTTAGCTACGTTTATATGTTGTCTACGTACAGGGGCTCCAACTACAAATTGCCTTATTGTTACTGAACATATTTTGGCTGTGTTTGAGATTTGAATAAAAAGTACTTCTCGAGATTTGAGGGCACAGAGCCGTGTTGCTCTGTATTTGGAGGACCGGTGGCTGGGGGTGTAAATAAATCCCTACGAATAACTTGTAAAACTTTAATGCGAGGCGCGAGGCCGTCTGCGGTCGCCGACGCCTAATGCCACCACAAGTGCCGTGGGCAGCAGTTCAGGTTTAGCTGTCGATGTTGCGCGTGCGCTGCATACTGCAAGCGCGAGCTTACGGTCAAGGTCCCAGCGTGCAGTCAGCTGATAGAATTATGTCATTATATCACAAACAAAGATGCTGCTCTACGTCTCGGCGCGGTTTTGTGGTTGATGACTGAGCTGATAGTACCTACTAATTCCATGGCTGTAATAGTTTTCGAGATTGCCACTTGCAGTACCTAATGTTGTTGTTTTGTGTAGACAATGGTTGACGTGCCTCAGGCTTGCGTTCGATAAAAGTATATGCAGAGATATCCCGATGGAATGCTCTTGGCTAGCAAATAACCCAGTTCGACTACCAAAATCTGTTAAACGCACCTAGAGATCCTCTAGTCTAGCACACATTTTTGTAACAGTCCCTCGTCGATTTCAGCCCTACTTACTTAGACGACACGATACAAGGTCAGACAGTTTTACGTTTTCATTCATATTGCTATCAATCTAGCTGATATGAAAAATTGTGGGAGATGGCTTCCATTTAGATTAGACTCTCTCGTCTTTAGATACTTCATTGGAAATATTTTAACCACGTATTGTAACCATGATACTGCTTAATTTAGGCCGACAATATCGACAAATTATTCATTTAGAGCAAGTGATATTAACTTGTTATTTACTCACATAAAGTAAACAACATAATAAACTTTCGGATTCCATACATCTTAGATCCCTCTCCTCATCCGAAACCTACAAATATTTGGGTATGTCGGAAGCGTTAGGCATCAACGTTGCTGACATGAAGCAATCGTTGAAGGAGCGCTTCTTTGGTCGCCTGAAGAAGGTATTAATTAGTCTTTCAGGCGGAAACAAGGTTCCCACCTTCAAGACTTGGTCTTGATGTACTCTTTCGGCATACTCAAATGGACTCAGACCGAACTCAACGCCCTGGATATAAAAGTCCGTACTCTGCTGACTGCAAACCGGATGCATCACCCACGATCGTCGGTGATGAGACTGTACATCCCGCGGAAGTGCGGGGGTCGAGGCTTTTTAAATGCGAAGACCCTTCACAGCCGCAAGGTGTGTAGCCTCATGCAGGGAATATTTTTTAAAAGCCGAAGTGGGTAGGTTTGATGATTTTATTATTTTTCCGTGATGTGGTCGCATAGTGGACAAGGGGCTCACCCCGCTATCCCTGGCTAAAGAGAACTGGCGCAAACCTGTAAGTAGTACTAGCGATGACTGCAAGAAGGTATAGGAGCTTCACGGACGCTTCTATTGGGCTCTTCACGAGCCCGGTGTAGATTTCTTAGCGTCCGTTTCCTAGCTACGTTTTGGTGACCTTTTCGGGGAAACTGAAAGTTACGTCTTCAGAATGCAGTGCTACTTGATACGGCTCGCATTGTGAGAAGGTTCCTGACTCTGCAGCCCTAATCACCCTGGACTCCCGCTCCTTACACCAGCCTCTATTTTTTAATAGGTATTTCTAAAGGTTTTTTATATATTTTTAAAAATAAATATTAAAAAATGTCGGTAACAAGATAAGAAAGAAAATTAATAAACCACATAACAATAAAAATGATAATTAAACTAAAATAATAATTTTAATCGCATTGAACTTTAAATTAATTTTTATCTAATATTTGTAATTAATGTTCTTATTTTATTCTTGCATCCATTAATTTAATTTATGCATGCCAAATCTTGGGCAGAATGTATGGATCACTTTAAAATTTCACGACCTTATTTATATACCCGAATTCCAGCAAATAAATAATTTGATTTGAATAAATTTAAATATCAAGATTTATTATTACTTTACACTACAGCTACAGATCTCATTCAGTATTTTTATTTTATTTGATGTATTCATAGACTTATAAAAAAAGATGGACTCCGCGCCACGCATATCGAAAGTGAAGCACCCTACCGATCTATGTGTGCGTGATTTGAGTACCTGCAAAGACGCCGTCGCTCGTGTCACGTAATGGCGGCCGGTCGGCATACTATGATGTAAATGTGTGCGCGAGGCGTGTTTGTACAAACGGTCCCGGCATACTTACTGTGCTTCACTTTCGATATGCGCAGCGCGGAGTCCATCTTTTTTTATAAGTCTATGGATGTATTATTATAAATGTTATTCAAAATAAATGCACATCTGCTTAGCATATAACGGTACCCGACCTTGAGAAACGATAAACAAAAAGTATTTTAGGTCGGGTTTTACAAAAAAATAGGGGCTGAGCTCCAATTTTAGAAGACAGGACTGAGGACAGACACACATGTCCAGTCACGAGTGTGAAGACATGACGATGGGTCAAATGAACGACGACGTGTATTCCCGAAAAATTCTTGGATTGCAGTGAGCCAGGAACCACTACTGACATGCCTCGACCACGGAGTGCAGTTACATGAAACAGCAATATCATTATGGTCTTATTCTACGACCGAACACACAGTTTTCAGTTTTTCAATCGCGGACTTTTGTGTTGCAAAATGTGCAGATGAAGAACCATATCCGCCGTGCTGAGCTGTGGCAGGAGGTGCACACTCGAGCACCTCTGAAAGTACTCGTAGGTAAGTGCATAGCATACTAAGTTTAATTTAAACGTTGCTTTAAACTAGGTTTCAAACAAACCTCACACACAATAAACAGCCAGACTCACAACTGTTAATATATAAGCCAAACATAGACTTATAAAAAAAGATGGACTCCGCGCCACGCATATCGAAAGTGAAGCACCCTACCGATCTATGTGTGCGTGATTTGAGTACCTGCAAAGACGCCGTCGCTCGTGTCACGTAATGGCGGCCGGTCGGCATACTATGATGTAAATGTGTGCGCGAGGCGTGTTTGTACAAACGGTCCCGGCATACTTACTGTGCTTCACTTTCGATATGCGCAGCGCGGAGTCCATCTTTTTTTATAAGTCTATGAAGCCAAAATAAATTATGTTAAAAGTTTTAAACTAACGTGATACTGTTTTGAGGGTTCCGTACCAAAATGGTAACAAAGGAACTCTTATGATGACACTCACGTCTGTCTATCTGTCTGTCTGTCACAGCTGGATATCCCAAGAACTACTAATGCTATCAACTTGAAATTTGGAACAGTTTTAGATGACGTTTACCCAACTGTTTTGCAAATAAGAAAGAAATAAAAATATTAGTGTTTTTTTTTGCAACAGGGACTGAAAGGGGGTCTTAAAAATTCAAAGTGGGGCTACTATGGCATGTGGGGTATCATATAAATGAGCGCTGTTTGCACATTCTCAATTTTTTTTTTAGGCCACACAGTTTTCGACTTTTGGTGAAAAATGTAAAAAAAAATACCGTTCCCCCCCCCCCTTTTTTTTCCGAAGTTTGCAAAGAGAAAATCTGAAATTATTCTATGTGATAGAAGTTTATGTAAAGATTACAGGAAAAATAAAACGATGTCTCTAAATAGCACACTTTTTCAGAAATCGGAACGGTACCCTCGGTGCGCGAGTCCGACTCGCTCTTGACCGGTTTTTTTTATTAATCTAAGTATTTTACTATGCTGCAGCTAACCTACGTGTTACGTTTTTAAATTAATGTGTATAAATTTAAAACTAGTACTTAAGTAATTTATTTTAGAATATTATGTTAATCAAAGGATTTAAGTCTGGAACCTTGGCACAGTATTCGTCTACTGACTTCTTATGCTAGTTCATCATTTAGTACTTCTGGTATTAAAAGAGTTGCATCTAAGTGTTTAGTGACAGCCTTGATGAGGTGGTGCTGACCTTCCGGTTGGGGCTAGGAAATGGGTTTCTTCTTCACTTACCCGGCTTACGGATTTCCTTGTAATATGGTCATGTGCTGCATGGCATTTGATTGGTAGTTATCATTAAATTAGTGTTTTGATGTCTGTCCTCTTGTTATAAAACTTCACTGTTGTGTGAGTGTCATTCATAATAACATGCTGCAAATCCACCATTTTCACGAATGGCAAAAGTGGATACAATCTTTACAACTGCAAATAATTGGTAGGTAACATATACTTGACACAATGAGAGGAACTGTAGAACTGAAAGTACAAAGTGTCTGCATGTCTATAATACAATATTCTAAAAATACATTTGAAATCTAACAGGTGCTGTAAAAAGCAACAGATAATTCCAGAAAACCTTCCACACTTGGATTAATTATTATTGTCACAGTCAGGTGTACGCTCCGTGACTGGGTGCGGTTAAATTTAGTCTCCGAGGTACACAATTACCCATCCATTGTGAATTATCCATGATTCCTAGGATGGCATGGTGGCGGTGTTTTTGTGTGAAGCGCGGAAGCCGCGAGGTCACAGCGTTTCCGCGTTTCCCGCCGAATTATCCGTGAAATGTCGCGGAGCGGCGCGCGCGCGGCGTGACGACCGCTTGCCCGACGTTTGGGTGCTTTTGCATTCAATATCACATTGTTAGCTCGTATGGGCGATTTCTAATGGGGAAGCTGATTGTAGATGGCGTGATCATAGTTAAGGCCTGTAATAAATTTGACATTTTGTTCATTCATGCATGACTTCATTTCGTTATTTTCGGTTATTTCAATATTTTAATCAAAATTTGGAAAGTGTCGGAATTTAAAACCTTAAATATTTCATCATCATCTGCCTAGCCTTTTCCCAACAATGTTGGGGTCGGCTTCCAGTATTAATTACCTATTTATTTAATTCTTCGGAATTTAAAACCTTAAATATTTATTCCTCGAAATCACTTTCTTCAAAATGTTTTGAACTCTGTTTAATAAAAAAAAAAACTTTACGAATAGCTCTGATCTACAATTTTCTAATTTTAGGGTCTCTCGGGAAAGGTTGGCTCCAATTTCGGAGTATTTAGGAACACAACAACGCGTTATTTTCGCAAAAATAAAATAAAACCACCTCACGCCTTGCGTTTATCTTGTGTTGGGAATTAGCTACGACAGCGCCATTTTAACAGTTGCCTTCCCCACTATGATTGCAAATTAAATAGGTTGGATTTAATTTATGTAAGTATTCTGTGGCGGCTGCTCTTTTTAGGGTTCCAAAATGGTAAAAAAGGAACCCTTACGGTGTGACTCAGTCTGTCTGTCTGTCTGTCACAGCTGGATATCTCAAGAACTACTAATGCTATCAAATTTAAATTTGGAACAGTTTTAGACGACGTTTAAGCAACTATTTTGCAAATAAGAAAGAAGTAAAAATTTTTTTTTTTTTTTACAGGGACTGAAAGGGGGTCTTAAAAATTCAAAGTGAGGCTACTAGGGCATGTGGGGTATCATTATGAAAGAACGCTGCTTGCACATTCTTAAACTATTTTTTGTTTTTTTTTTAGGCCGCATAGTTTTCGACTTTTGATGAAAAATGTAAAAAAATACCGTTCCCCCCCCCCTTATCTCCGAAGTTTGCAAAGATAAAAATCTCAAATTATTCTATGTGATAGAATTTTATGTAAAGATTATATAGGTGCGCGAGTCCGACTCGCTCTTGACCGGTTTTTTTTTTCTGGTACCCAATCACGTCACGGCTGTCCAATGTTTTAAGACAAACAATTGCCTTAAGCAGTGTTAAGTCTTTGTTAATAAGCTAATTAAGTTCTTTCTAAGTACGAGTAGCTAGCCGTGAACTAGATTAGTTGGTGATTTCAATGAAATACGGGAGCCAAGAACAATAGTTATCATTTCTAATTGAAATATTTTTTTTATAAAAATTCAGCGAACAGGGCCCAAAGTAGTGAAGTGTCAGCTGATTGGCACGCGATGCCACGTGCCGCTGCCGATACAGAACTGATATCAAGCACATCCGAGCTCCAGAATGTTCAACTATGAATCCATCATAAACGAAATCTCATGCAGCACGTTACCACAGGCGATACGTGGAGCCCATATCTCAAATGCCCGTAGACAGGCATTTGATACCTTCATTCATAGGATGTCATGGAGGAGCTCGTGGCTAAGTAATAACAACCGCACTGGTCGATCCATCAGGTTAAGCTACGCTTGCCGGGGTTGGTCCGTGGATGGGTGATAGGCATCGAAGAAGTCTCATTGTTGACGTCGGAAACCAAACTATCCAGACACGGCAAAATTGTATGTCCAGGCTACCTTATGACAACCGGGACTTTCGGGAGCTTTATACCTACATGCTGTTGGCGACACGAGGTATCTCCATCTGAATCAATAATCTTGTTCGCACATGCAGCGACATTAGGTTAGAATAGTAACTCGACAAATGTTCAGAGTTGTTCTTAAGCTCGATAGATGGCGTTGGCATCGAATTAGATCTCGCTATCGTTTGTTTACCGGCGTTTACCTTAGCAAGATTGAAGATTTTGATTTGTGTGAGCCTTTGAAATTTGTGACAGTACTAATATACGCTATATACCGATTATAGTGCTGTATTATTTACTCCTCGCCAGTATACGGACCCTCTGTTTTATACATGGTCCTTCGCGTCGGATAGGTCGGGAGTGTTTGTGGTAGTCGCCGGTGGTGGTAGTGAATTACCACCCTTCGCGTCGATACTGGGCAGTGGATCGCTGTCCAGAGCAGCCCCTTCAGTGGGCACCAGGTGAGGTGCTCAGGAGCTGAAGGTGGAACCGGTTGGAGTGAGGAGCAGCCAGGTGTAGCGTGGAGCAGCCACAGCTGGTAGCAACATCCGGAGGAACGACGCAAGGGAGGTGAAGTGCGGCAGACGTGGACAAGCAGAGGGCACCATTTGTGTGGTGCAGTACAGCACGCCGCTGTTGTGGTGCAGTACAGCACGCCGCTGTTGTGGTGCAGTACAGCGCGCCATCATCAGTGTCGTGTCAGTGAGTGAATCAAATGGTGAAATCGTGAGTACATTTTTCATCTTAATCAGGAACTAGGAACAGTAAAATATTATTTTTGAAAATCTCAGAAAAAGTGCAATAATTGAAGTTGAACTCTTTTATCAGAAAATTTAACTTTTTATTTCGAAACTTAGGACTTGTAAACATTTTATGTGAAAAGTGGTTCTGACGGGGAATCCATGCCTGATTTCAGACCCAAGTGACTTATTGTTCAAAGACTTGTAATATTTTAAACTTTTTATTGAACAATTGGAACATTAACATAATTTAATTTACTTTAAAAAATATCAGTGTTTACAACCTAAGTGTTTTTAAATTCTATTTGTTTTTAGTAAAATTAGTATAACATAATTGTTCCAAAATGGAGGCTTTCTGTAATATACAGGAGGATGTTGGTGCTAAAATGCTCAAGGCAAAGTCCAATTTCAAGAAAGCTCCAAAAGAGCGAATAACTCATTCATATTTAGAGACCCGTCTTGAAAATTTGGAACAACTATGGAATGATTTTACAGCCACTCATAAAGAAATATTATCTACTATAAAAAAGGTTGACTTGTCTAATTCTAGTTATGTTAAAAATTGTCTTTATGATGAAGTTGAGGAATTTTATGTAGAATTTAAGAGCGAATTGAAAGAATTGTTATCTGAAAGAAGTTCAACTGATGTATGGGTGGATTCTAAGTCTAGTTGTCAGAATGAAAAGAGTGTCAACAGAGTTAAATTGCCAGAAATAAAAATTCCATCGTTTTCTGGAAAATATTCAGAGTGGCCAACATTTAGAGACTTATTTGTAGGGTTGGTACACGAGAATACGTCTCTAGACGATGCACAGAAATTTTATTATTTAAAGGGACATTTAAGTGGGGAGGCTGAGCAATTGCTAAGAAACATAAAAGTAACATCTGACAATTATAAAATTGCGTGGTCAAAATTGGACAAAATGTATAATAATAAAAAGTTTCTAGCAAATGGCATAATAAAGAGATTACTCAGTCAAAAGACTTTGTCCTGTGAATCGGCTATTGAAATAAAAAGGCTTATATCTACTACTTCAGAATGTCTTGAGTCAATTGGTAATTTAGGGGTGGATGTCTCTTCCTGGGATCTCATTGTTATACATATAATTAGTGGAAAATTGGATAAAGAGACCAGGAAAGGTTGGGAACTCAAAGTGGCTTCGGATTCAAGTGATAAGTTACCTACTTTTGATCAGTTTTCGGAATTTTTAAATAGTCGCTTTAGAGGTTTGGAAAATTTAGATAACAAGGATAGATATCCACACCCAAAAGGAACTCAATCGTTTCATGTAATAAAAGATAAAAAGCTTGTATCATGTGAATTTTGCTCAGCCGATCATAGGATTACATCCTGTCCGAAATTTGGTAAAGAGACAAATGAAGCTAGGCGTAATTTCGTCCAGGAACATAATTTGTGTTTCGTTTGTCTATACAGTAACCACTCTGCCAAACATTGCAAAAACACTCTCAAGTGCCAGGTGTGTAAACGCCGCCACCATACTTTGTTACACCCAACAGGTGTGTCTGGGTCTGTTATTGGTGAGGATAGTCGTGGGGCTCACGCGGAAACCTCATCAGCCTTTGTAAAGGTGATGAAGGAGGCTAATAAAAATATTAGCGATGAAGTAGCCGCGCAAGCGGAGGGGCCAAGCAAGCCACTAGTCTCATGTCTCTCGACTGGAAGTGGTCGGAAAACAGTTTTATTAACTACCGCCTTAATTAAGGCGGAGTCGAAAGATGGGACCTATCGAGTAGTTAGGGCTTTGCTTGACCAAGGATCGCAAGGATCGTTCGTTACGGAATCCACGGTCCAATTTTTGGGATTAAACAAGACGCCATCCAGGCAAACTGTGATTGGCGTAGGCGGAGATAAAAGCGCGACGGTTTAGTCAACCGTTGTACTTAAAGTGAGGTCTAGAATAGATCCAACTGTCCAAATAAATGTGAACGCTTTCGTCCTGAAGTCAGTCACTGCACTTCTCCCAGCTACACAAGTAACCATGGTTGAATGGGTAGACTTGACTGATGATGATTTGGCTGATCCAGAATACTACAGACCTAATAAAATTGATGTTTTATTAGGTGCTGAGGTTTATAGCCAAGTCATTCAGGAGGGCATTAAAAGGAATGTTGGTGGAACTTTGCTAGCGCAAGATACCACGTTAGGGTGGATATTGTCAGGTACCTTTGAAGTGGATCATACTAGTAATCCCTCACACATCACCGTGATGCATTCAAGTCTTGAAGCAGAGGATTTGCTTAAAAGATTTTGGGAGCTTGAAGCGGAACCATCTGGAAAGAAAATGCTAACGGAGGAAGAAAATAAATGCGAAAAATTATTCACAACTACTACGGAACGTGACAAGAGTGGTCGATATATAGTAAGGCTACCATTGCGTGATGTAGACCCGGTCAGCAAGGTTGGTGATTCAAGGGCCATCGCTGAAAAAAGATTAAGATCGTTAGAAGTTAAGTTCAGCAAAAACAGTAAATTCAAGGAAGATTATTCGAGGGTTCTCGAAGAATATGTAGAGCTGAAACACATGAGAAAGGTTGCAAAAAATGAAAAGAATATTAAAAAAGCGATCTACTTACCTCACCATGCTGTTATCCGGGAGGATAGGGAAACGTCGAAGGTCCGCGTCGTCTTTGATGCTTCCTGCAAGGGAACGAATGGGATGTCACTTAATGACAATTTGTTAGTCGGTCCTACCTTGCAGTCGGAACTCCGGCACACTATTATGCGATGGAGAACACATCGAATATGTCTCGTAGCGGACATAGTTAAGATGTACCGGCAAGTGTTAGTAAATAGGAAGGATGTAATATTACAACGTATCCTCTGGAGAGACAGCCCTGAAAAGGAAATAGAAGAATATGAATTGGAAACAGTTACTTTCGGCACGGCGTCGGCACCATATTTAGCTGTACGATCACTACAACAGTTAGCATATGATGAGTGCCTAGAGCAACCTGAAATAGCAAGGATCATTTTAAATGACTTTTATATGGATGATGTAATGACAGGAGCGGAAAGTTTAGAAATCTGTTTTAATATATACACAGAGTTAACTAAGGTGTTATCCAAAGGAGGTTTTCCATTACAAAAATGGAGGAGTAATAGTCAAAAATTACTAAATAAAATAAGGGATGAGAAAGAAACTACGCATGAAGAGTTAAAGATAAGAATAGATAGTGTTACGAAGATACTGGGACTTACCTGGAACACGAACGAAGATTTCATTCAATACTCAGTAGAACTTCAGCCGCTGACGACACCTGTAACAAAAAGAAAAATTATTTCAGAGATTTCAAGATTGTTTGATCCGTTGGGTTGGTTGGCACCTAGTATTATTTTAGCCAAAATATTTATTCAGAAATTGTGGCTAGCAGGGTTAGAATGGGATCAAGAAATTCCAAACAACTTATTACAAGAATGGGTTACTTACCACCGTAATTTAGTTTTTTTGGTTAACATTAAAATCCCACGATGGTTGCACCAAGAATCAAACAACGTGAAAACTGAACTGCAAAGGGTCTCAGATGCTTCTAAAATGGCGTATTCAGCAGTCATTTATCTTAGAGTTGTGGATCACAAAGGAAATATCCATATTGATTTGGTCACTTCAAAAACGAAAGTGGCACCCATTAGACAAGTTTCTATTCCACGATTAGAACTTTGTGGTGCAGTTCTTCTTGCTAAATTGATGGTGGAGGTTGGCGAAGTGCTGAACATACCAAAGATCAATTGGCATGCATGGACAGACAGTGAAGTGGTGCTTGCTTGGCTCAACAGTCACCCGAGCCGCTGGAAGACTTTTGTGGCTAATCGTGTTTCAGATATTTTGAACACATTAGACACACAGTTTTGGTCTCACGTGTCGTCTAAACAGAATCCCGCAGATTGTGCTTCGCGCGGAGTTTCCCCTGCTGAACTTGAATCCACTGCTATATGGTGGAAAGGTCCGGATTGTTTAAGACAGCAGGTGGTGGAGTACAAAAGACCGAAACATCTGGTTACACACTTAGAAGAAGTGAAAGTACATTCGATTACATTTGACACTACCTTTTGGAATAAGTTTTCATCGTTTTCGAGATTGATTAGAGTTATAGCTTATTGCCGTAGGTTCTTGAATTTAAGAAAAAACCTGAATACTAGGATTGGTACAGGGACTCGACATTTATCTAAACAAGAGCTAGAAGACTCAACAGAGATATGTGTAATGAAATGCCAAGAAGAAGGATTCACAAATGAGTTGGAAGAACTGAAAAACAAGGTAGAAAGTATTAATGGAAAGTTTAAGTCATTAAACATATTTCTTGACTCTAAAGGCATAATCAGAGTTGGAGGACGGCTTGAGATGTCGCAGCTAAGTTACGAAAGAGTTCATCCTATACTGATTCCAAATAACTCTTTTCTAACCAATCTTTTGATAGCAGACGCGCATGATAAAACCATGCATGGAGGCCCGCAACTGATGATTACATACTTGCGGTCAAGGTATTGGATCATGGGAGTTAAGTTGCTGGCGAAAAAGTATGCAAGGGGCTGCGTGAGGTGTATCCGATACACAGCTAAAGTAAGAACACAACTTATGGGGCAGTTACCCTGTTCTCGTGTAACGGTGAACAAACCTTTTTTATGTAGTGGAGTAGATTACGCTGGCCCCATAAATATCAGAGTATCGAAAGGTCGCGGTAAGAAGTCATACAAAGGCTACATCGCCTTGTTTATATGCATGGCCACCAGGGCAGTGCATTTGGAAGCAGTGAGTGAGTTAAGCACTAAGGGATTTTTGACTGCTTTCAGACGGTTTGTGGCTAGGCGTGGTCGATGTGCGGAAATTCACAGCGACAATGGGACTAACTTTGTGGGTGCTGCACGAGAACTGCTTTACTTATTTAACGAGGAGAAGTCAAGCTGTAATACAGAGTTAGCAGAAGAACTCGCAAACAATGGCACGCAGTGGCACTTTATACCTCCTCACGCACCAAACTTTGGGGGTCTTTGGGAGGCAGGTATAAAGTCTACCAAGTATCACCTCAAGCGGGTGATTGGGAACTCAACGCTAACATTTGAGGAGATCATCACGGTGTTAGCTCAAATTGCAGCATGCCTCAATTCGAGGCCATTGTCCTATGTGGAAGATCAGGACAAATTAGTTATTTTAACTCCGGGTCATTTCTTAGTGGGGGAGCCATTAGTGCTACCGCCTGACCTTAATTATGAAAGGGCTAATGTTAATAGTTTGCAACGATGGCATCTTCATCAGAGGATGATGCAAGATTTCTGGCGTCGATGGTCGCACGATTATCTTCATCAATTCTTACAGCGTCATAAATGGAACCATAGAAGTCCTGAGCCATCTGTTGGTGAAGTGGTATTAGTAAAAGAGGACGAAATGCCCCCTGGCAAGTGGTTACTGGGTAGGATCGAACAAAAACATCCTGGGCTCGACGGTGTTACTCGGGTTGTTACATTACGTACCCAATTGTCGACTATAAAGAAGCCAACTTCTAAACTATGTATATTACCTATAGCCAATTAGTGTAAAGATTTATTTTTTGTATTCGAACATGTTAGTATTTTTAGAGTAGGTTAGTTTACAAATTATAGATCTAGAATTTAAGTTGTTATTGTTTATTGTTGTTTTCTTCCCACCAACGACATACCAACCTGGTATTAATTAAGAACAATGGATAGTATAGAAAGACATTTTGCCAATATGTCTTTGGTGGGCGGTATGTTCGCACATGCAGCGACATTAGGTTAGAATAGTAACTCGACAAATGTTCAGAGTTGTTCTTAAGCTCGATAGATGGCGTTGGCATCGAATTAGATCTCGCTATCGTTTGTTTACCGGCGTTTACCTTAGCAAGATTGAAGATTTTGATTTGTGTGAAGCCTTTGAAATTTGTGACAGTATTAATATACGCTATATACCGATTATAGTGCTGTATTATTTACTCCTCGCCAGTATACGGACCCTCTGTTTTTTACAATCTAGATCCATAGACATAAGAAAGAAGGAGATGTGCCCAGTATGTTAAAATGTATCGGAACCCTGTGTCTCCACTTTTTTCCATTGTCACTTTCATGATTTTAAAGATCAATACGGATAAATACTTACATATGGAAAGTGATTCCATGATTTACATGGCTTCGGTTTTGACAAGAAACCACTGAACAACACGGCATTCTTATAAATTGTCACGGTCACAGTCGAAAGCGCACTAGTTCGCGGAGACGGAATTTGTACTGCGCTTGCCACTTCTCCTGTTTTTAGGGTTCCGTACCAAAACAGTAAAAAGGAACCCTTATGGTGCGACTCAGTCTGTCACAGTTGGATATCTCAAGAACTACTAATGCTGTCGACTTAAAATTTGAAACAGTTTTAGAAGTAATGAAAGAGCGCTGTTTGCAACTTCTCAAACATTTTATTATTTTTTTTTTTAGACCACATAGTTTTCGACTTTTGATGAAAAAAATACCGTTCACCCCCCCTTATCTCCGAAGTTTGCAAAGAGAAAAATCTGAAATTATTCTATGTGATAGAAGTTTATGTAAATATTACAGGAAAAATAAAACGATGTCTCTAAATAGCACACTGTTTCAGAAATCGGAACGGAACCCTCGGTGCGCGAGTCCGACTGGCTCTTGACCGGTTTTTTATATTTCTTTGTCTACACCAGTGTTCATTATGCACGCCAGTAGCATAGTCACTATGGTCAGATCACGCAGCATCGCGTGGTAATGAGAACGGCTGATGTTAGCAATGAGAACGGCTGGTGTGACGCGCGCTCCCCCGCCCCCCGCTGCGATGCTCATTATCCTGACATAACTCCTCGTAGACCGAACCGCATTTATTTGTCGTAAAACAAAAGTACGCAATTACATAAACTCCCGTTGGCAACGGTTTCACTGTTGGAGTGAATGGTTTTGTTAATCATTCACCTAAGAACAACAAGGCGAAGGTGTGGCCGATATGATCCGCAGCAATTAATATGGACGAGAGTGTCACCAGTGTCAGACGAGAGTGTCACCAGTGTCAGACGAGAGTGTCACGAGTGTCGAAGAGAATCAATAACAATAAAGAACCATCCTTACATTGTTTATTTATTTATTAAACAAGCAATAGCTACTCTGTACTTCCAGTCACCCAACACTGTACAGTTAGTTTAACCATAATGCTATACAATATTACCATTTTTTTAGTTTTAAGTCAATTTATTTATTTGGTACAACTAATAGCAGTACATAAACCTACATACAAGGAAGGAAAGAACAAGGAAAACAAACGAATAGTGCTGGTATGTATGCCTCTTACAGGTAGACGCGGCATTCACAATAAAGATAACAACGTAATTAAATATAAGGAAACTTAAAGTAATATGAAAATATAAAAAAAAAACAATTAGAAATTTAGAACACAAAACAAGGAGTATATGTGTAATAGCATAAACTTGGTAATTGAAAAAAAAATATAATTATGACGACAAGTGTGTTATACTGATAACATTTTATGAGTGTGAATACTAACTAAGCTTCATGAAAATGGATTTGTAGGTTAAATAGCTAAGTACCTAACATTGGAATTGAATTTACAATAAAATATTCAGAGAGTGATATTGTTAACTTAGTGTATAGAAGTCGTGTAATGATAAGAATAAGATGTTTTTTTTTTACACCGTGTAAATCGGTTTCTGGTGATATAAAAACAGTCCACACATTCGGAGCAAGGGAGCGAGCGTTGAGACTTGAGACCAAGGTAGGTTTGGAGGGGGATATGAAACAATCAGGTGAAAGTATATCGAGGAGGGACTGAATATTGAATACGACCGACTAGATCGCTACATTTTATTAATCCGTTTGCAACTTTGCTAATATATAGGCTAATGTTTAGTGAAGATGAGTAATTATTTTAATATTCACCTGCTGTAACCGCCCGTAAATATTGCACATTTATTGAAACGCACATAAAACAAGTAAGTACCTACCTAATATGACACGTCACACAGAAATTAGCAGTGACGAAGACGACTCTCTAGTCTCTACAAAGCTCAACATTTTCTAAAAACCGCTTATTGTAGTACATAATTATTTATTTTATTTATTAATTTTAAGTACCTACTTTAATTGCCCAGAAAAATAAGATGTGGGATTAAATAAGAATATAGTATGAGCTATAAACAGTAGGTAGACAACAAACATAAGTTACAATCCATACTAATATTATAAATTCGAAAGTAACTCTGTCTGTCTGTCTGTCTGTTACCTTTTCACGCCTAAACCACTGAACGGATTTCGATAAAATTTGGCAAGGCTATAGATGGTATCCTGGGGATGGACATAGGCTACTTTTTTTTTCAAAAATAATCCCACAGGGGGTGATATAGGGGATGAAAGTTTGTATGGGAAACTCGGTATTTCTTAAGTTAGGGATGTGAAAATTAAAATGTATGCTTTTGATAGGAAATAAAGAAATATGCGGTTCAGCGTTTTTGAAAAATCATCCCCTAAGGGGGTAAAATAGGGGTTGATTTTAAAATTTACAAAACTGCATGGATTTCGACATTATTTGGCAAGGCTTTATATAGCATCCTGGGGAAGGCCATAGGATACTATTTTTTTCAAAAATAATACTACAGGGGGTGATATAGGGGATGAAAGTTTGTAAGGGAAACCCAGTATTTCTTAAGTTAGGGATAACAAATTTATGCTATTGGTAGGAAATTAAGAAATATGCGGTTCAGCATTTTTGAAAAATCATCGCCTAAGGGGGTAAAATAGGGGTTTATTTTAAAATTTACAAAACTGCACGGATTTCGACAAAATTTGGCAAGGCTTTATATTTATATAGCATCCTGGGAAAGGACATAGGATACTTTCAAAAACAATACTACAGGGTGTGATATAGGGGATGAAAGTTTGTAAGGGAAACCCAGCATTTCTTAAGTTAGGGATATGATATGTTTTCCACATGAACGTTCCCATGGGATATTTTCCGACATCCACGCGGGCGAAGCCGCGGGCAAAAGCTAGTACAATATAAATGAACAATAATATTCATCACATTTACCCTATTTGTACTTCTTCTAAGGTTTTAGGTTGAATTGATTTTGTTCCGTGATTAGAAAAATCAAAATAGCTTGTATAAAATACAGTTTTCTATGCAATAGTGTGGGCAGCGCCCTAGCGTCAAAGGTATTCAATTATGGTGGTATTATGGTGTTATTTATTACTTGTTAAAGAAAAAATTGAAAACTGGCGAAGTTTTTATGAGATTTGACTGTACTTACCTACCTTTATTATACCTAATTAAAAAGTAAAGCAATCCAACACAGATAAAAATTTTGTAAACTATTTTATACAAGTAACTATTTATACCTTCTAGGTATTTTTTTTTTTTTTTTTTTTTTTTTTTTTGTTCCGGGGTGGAAAATCCTCATGGATGTCCCCCGCCCGGGGTGAGCAGAGGGGTCTGTCAGACTCTCACTGACTAAAAACCACCCCGGTGTTCCCTTCCCACACTTGGACCGGGGATCATGGGAACTTCTTCTAGGTACTAAATTAACCCAAGAACGTATAAGGATTAGGAATGACACACCTTCAAGATATACTTACAAATAAGACAAAAAAACACAGAAAGAAGATTAATTACTTACCTACTTAGAAAAAGATGATTAATTACTTATTTAAACACTATACTACTACTATTACTACTATTACTATTATTACTTATTTTTTTTATTATTTTTTTTTATTACTTTTTTTTATTTTTTTTAATGTTTTATTGTTAAATCCTAAATCAAAATGATATCTTTATACATGCTATTATTTTGCTTTTGACATAACTACATTTAACTTCATTTAATCCTTTAATCCATTTAATTCTTTGCAATATTTTATTAATTATTGTTCCCTTTTGACATTATTTAATACTCTATTATTTTTATTTGTGTTTTGTGTGTTTTCTAAGGGTGTTTTATTTATTTCAAAATGAATTTTAATTTAATTTAATTTTTAATTTTATTTATAGAATAGTAACTATGCAGAAATAATATTTCATTGATATTTTCAGGCTCCAATAAGTTTCTGCGTTCATTAAAATTTATATGATTTGAATCATTTTCCTTCCAAAGAAACTCTCCAGAAGTGGATTCTACTCGTATTGCAGTCGCGGGGATACACAAATACTTTTGAGACATGATATAGAAATGACTGCACCTGGAGACACGATTAAATTCTTCCCAAAATTTATAAGGATCCTCTGGGTTCAGGTCGGGGATGCCCACATAGTGTTCCACTGCAGCTATTTCGCGAGAAGTAGTCACGTTACATTCAGTTTTTTCTGTTTTAATATTCTTATGTTCTACCAAATAGTCCAATAGATTTCCTTTTTCTCTTGATTGCTTGTTAGAAGCTGAAGGGACTGGTTTCTGTTGATGGTATGAAGCACTAAACGTCTTTATTTCTTGCATCACAGCTTGCTGTACGGAATCTGCTTGTTCTTGTGTGAAAACAGCTTTTTTATCAAATCTGGGATCCATGAATGTTGTCATTGTTGTAATTTCAATGTCGTATTTTTGAAAATGTTTATCAATCGACTCCTTCACTTTGTCTTTAAATTGTACTGCCAGAGGAGTAGACGGTGAGCATTGACTTATTATTTTTTTTAAACCGACAATAAGAGGGATTATATAAGATAATGTTAGGTATTGCTCACAAGACAAAGTGTTATTCAATTCTTCGAATGGTTTTAAAATTTCAAAGAATTCACCGAGTTCTTTTGGTTTATTTGGAGTAAAGTTGCCGGAGCTGCTTTCATTATTAATTATGCGTTTTAATTCCATATACTGGTTGTGCCAACTGGACGGTTCGTCATTCATGTTCTTTTTCTCTATGCCTGCATGCAGATCATACAAAAAACTCAAAAATTCTTGAATAACTAAGTTTAATGTAGAAGCTACACATAGTACGTAAGGTATTTTCAAACCATGTAACGCGTCTGTTATCTTTCCGGAATTAGTAATGAAACACCATAGACTTATAAAAAAAGATGGACTCCGCGCCACGCATATCGAAAGTGAAGCACAGTAAGTATGCCGGACCGTTTGTACAAACACGCCTCGCGCACACATTTACATCATAGTATGCCGACCGGCCGCCATTACGTGACACGAGCGACTCCGTCTTTGCAGGTACTCAAATCATGCACACATAGATCGGTACGGTGCTTCACTTTCGATATTCGTGGCGCGGAGTCCATCTTTTTTTAAAAGTCTATGTGAAACACACCACTTTTCGATAGATTCCGAATGCGATTAATTCACTCCTTAGTTCTTTGGCAATGGTATCGTCTTTTCGTAAGTTTACCTCTTTTGTAAATAAAATCTGAGATACGAGTTTACCTTGATGAACAAAATGTATACTTGCAGTCCACATGCTGCGCCCAGTTCTTCGGCCCATCACCCCCAGCTTCCAGGAGTCTATAGTGACCGCTACGTGATGCACCGACGCCAAGTTGTGCACCAACTCTGATTTGACACGAATCTCCTGACTCTAGTTGATTATATCTAGCTTGGATCGCGGACGTCAGGTAGACGTACTTTATTTCGACTTTCGGAAGGCGTTCGATAGAGTTAACAACGACACGCTGCTGGTGAAACTTAGCAAAATAGGTTTCGCACCATCTCTACTTCGTTTCTTCGCAGACTATCTACGTGATCGCCAGCAGTTCGTTAGGCTCGGTATGTACGAATCAAGCACGTACCATACGCGTTCCGGAGTTAGTCAGGGCTCAATTTTGGGGCCTTTATTATTTTTAATCATGGTAAATGATTTCTCCCAAGTTCTCCGCCATGCAAGATGTCTGCTATATGCTGATGACTTGAAGTTGTACCTTGAAGTAAACTCTGAGCGTGACTGTTTGCTACTGCAGCAAGACATAGATGCGATATACAAGTGGAGCCTAGACAATAAGATGGAATTTAATTCATCTAAATGTTTCGCTATGACATTCGGTCGAATGCGGCACCCAGTGAATTTTGAATACAATTTAAATAACAATGTCATCATGAAAACAACGGCCATGAAAGATCTGGGAGTCACATTCGACCGAAAACTCACCTTCCACGACCATATTGCCACGGTAGCTAAAGAATCCTATAAAAGGTTGGGCTTTGTCCTACGTAATTGCCGCGATTTTCGACCCACACATGCCATCAAAACTGTTTTTAATGCACTTGTACGTAGCAAATTAGAATCCAGCTCCTGCGTGTGGAATCCACACGAACGTACCTATGCGCTGTTACTGGAAAAGGTACAAAAAGCGTTCCTTAGGTTTTTATACAAGCGGAAACACGGCTATTATCCTTACCTCTATCCGACTAAATTTCTATTGGGATGCCTCGGATATAACTCATTAGAGGTAAGGCGAGCACGAGATCAGCTCACTATAGCCTGCAAGACATTCCGTGGCACTATTGATGCACCTGATCTGCATGCTGTCCTGGCTCGCTTCTTCGTCCCAGACAATTACTGCCGCGGCAGAAAACACAGGCTGTTTGGTGTGCGCCCATGTCGCACTGTTGCACGTGCTCAGTCTCCAGTACCTCGCACTCTGACCGCACTTAATGATCTCTTGGATTCTAATCCAACAAACGATCTGTTTGCGGATGAATGGACGAAGATATTATTGGCATGTCAGAAGTACTGTGAGAGGGATTCATGAAATTTCATTGCAAATTTTTTGATTGTTTTTTATTTTTACAAATTTTGTTTTCTGTGTATATGTGTCTTTAATTATTGTAATTGGTTTTTAACCGTGCTAATTAAAGTTAAATAAATAAATAAATAAATTTGTTCTTATGTATTCTTCACGAATTATTTCCTGACAGATGTTTTTCGTAGAAGGAATGGTGTAATTTGATTTGAGCCATTGAGCCATTTCCTTCGAACAAGTAACGAGGTAATAAATCGACGTGGTCTGCTAAGATGTATTACCTAATGCCAAGTATATTTCTGCACTAAATTTTTCACTATCTACAGGTAATCTGTCATTTGCACTACATTACCCTTGATGGCCGTGCAGTGACGGGTCAGGGGGCCTACTCCCTAAGTCCATTACACATTCTCAAACATTTTTTTTCTTTTTTTTAGGCCGCATAGTTTTCGACTTCTGATGAAAAATGTAAAAAAAAATACCGTTCCCCCCCCCCCTTTTTCTCCGAAGTTTGCAAAGAGCAAAATCTGAAATTATTCTATGTGATAGAAGTTTATGTAAAGATTACAGGAAAAATAAAACGATGTCTCTAAATAGCACACTTTTTCAGAAATCGGAACGGAACCCTCGGTGCGCGAGTCCGACTCGCTCTTGACCGGTTTTTTTATAATAATCTCGCTTATCACTCATTAGCCCACTGCTTAACTAAGCAAATAGCTCATAATCAATGGTTAATTTTTCTTTATTTATAAACGCTAGTTAGCAAGTGATTAGTTGCGAAACGAAATAGAACTGATGCGGTCAATTCGGCATAGAATAAAATCAAAAATAAAATCAAAATATTCGAATAAAATACAGAATTTTAAGAAACAAGTTGTAGAAACTGTTATGACTTTGACAGACGAAAGTCGAAAATTTCATCGGATTTCAATTTGATTAAAATTATTTATTATTTAGATTTATTTCATTGTGTTTGCGATGCAGTAATAAGCTCCAATAATTGGAGTAACACGAATATAAGTAGGTACTATTTTATTAGAAATGTATATAAATACTTGTGTCTGTTTTATATTACTTAGTTAATAACATTTTCGAAATGTCTTATTTAAAAAAACCGGTCAAGAACGAGTCGGACTCACGCACCGAGGGTTCCGTAGTTCCGTTCCGATTTCTGAAAAAGTGTGCTATTTAGAGACATCGTTTTATTTTTCCTATAATCTTTACATAAACTTCTATCACATAGAATAATTTCAGATTTGTATCTTTTCAAACTTCGTAGAAAATTAAGGGGGGTAACGGTATTTTATTTTACATTTTTCGGCAAAAGTCGAAAACTATGCGACGTAAAAAAAAATAAAAATGTTTGAGAATGTGCAAATAGTGCTCTTTCATATGATACCCCACATGCCCTAGTAGCCCCACTTTGATTTTTGAGACCCCCTTTCAGCACCTGTAGCAAAAAAAAATATAAATATTTTTATTTCTTTCTTATTTGTAAAATAGTTGGGTAAACGTCATCTAAAACTGTTCCAAATTTCAGGTTGATAGTATTAGTAATTCTTGAGATATCCAGCTGTGACAGACGGACAGACAGACAGGCTGAGTCACACCCTATGTGTTCCATTTTGGAACGGAACCCTAAAAAGACATATGGAAATCTGTTTCTATGGAATATTTAAAATCGGTCCAATTTAGCTGCAACACTATTTTTCGAAAATGTTCTTAATTAACTTTTTAGACCTATGCTTACCTATGCGTATGAAGTTTCATTAAAATCGGTTCATTGATTTCAATAAAAAAGGACTTGAAAGTTTGTATGAAATGCCGTACCGAGCCAAAGCTCTTAATCTCTTTTACTTTACTTTAATTGACCAATTTATTTAAATTATTTGTAACTAGCTTTTGCCAGCGGCTTCGCCCGCGTGTAGGTATGTCAGCAATTCTCCCACGGGAACCTTCTACCGGGATGAAAAGTATCCTGTCTTAATCCAGGTTAATATTATAAACTATCTGTATACCAAATTTCATACAAATCCGTTCAGCCGTTTTTGCGTGATTGAGTAATTACAAACATCCAAACATTACATTTATTAATGAGTACCTAATACTTAATTTAATTTTAATGTAATGATGACCTATTTACAAACTATGTTTGTACGCCGGAATCGGCATAATATTATGATTATAACACTCCACCTGACAGCTTTGTTTCCTAGCAAAAGATTTGTAAAAAAAAACATGGGTGGAGATGGCATTATTGGTATAATTATCGAATCATCCCGACACGTGACACGTCAGAGGGCATAGATAGATATTTGGAAATTGCTACATTTCATAAAAGCGCCACCTATATAAAACTCTTTATAACACTAGATCACTGCCATCTAGTGTTGAATAGCAAAACTACTATCATTTTAGTCAGCATACTTATATATAACTCACCTACTCGTCGCTAGGTGGCTCTGTCTTGTCAACAAAACAAACGGTCCCGTAAACTTCTGTTGACGACCTGCGTAAGGAACACTAAAAATAAAGAAGACCTAGAAAAAAACATCGTGTTGTGAAAATCAAAAACGTTCATGATAGGTACTTACTTATACTTAATAATTATTATGTAAGTAAATATCAAAATATGTCTTCAACGCCCAGCCCAATAATTGCTCTTATAAAGCTGAAATTTTGCACAGAGGTTCCCTTTATAATGTAGACAAGGAATAAGGAAGGATTTTTGTTCCTTGATGGATTTGGAGTAGGTTATACCGGTACTTTACTCAATATCTAGTCCAAGATACTAACTGGGCATCTGGACCTGTGCTGGAGGGTTTCCCCGTCCATCGTCACAGACGAACAGTGCGTTTGTGTGCCTACACGGTGTATAACATACCATCACGGCTGCTATTCTCTGAAGGGTTGGGCAGACGGGTTTAGCTCCTACCTTCCACATTTCATTAGGTATGTTTAAGTCCCATGTTTGCAGTCTACTGCCATCAAGCGGGCACAAATCCAGGCCCCGGGCTGCTATTGGGAAAATTCCCAACGGAAAAACCTAGTGACACTTTGCCCGACCTGGTATTAGAGCTTAGGACAGCACTAGACCATCGAGGTACGCACGATGCGTCGTTACGTAACCTGCGCCTGAGCAGTTATCCTTACAGCCAAGTTCATGACGTCACGAGCCCCCCTTGGTCAGCTCGCGACAAACATACTGATTGCTGTGTGGTAGGGCTGACAGATAACTCGTTAGATTATGCAGTTACATTTTATAAACGCTTCAATTTTTTTGCCATAAAAGTATGCTGATGTGTTGTCTTAAACGCTGGTGTGTTGTCATAGTATGCTGATGTGTTGTCTTAATCGCTGATGTGTTGTCACAGTATGCTGATGTGTTGTCTTAAACGCTGGTGTGTTGTCATAGTATGCTGATGTGTTGTCTTAATCGCTGATGTGTTGTCACAGTATGCTGATGTGTTGTCTTAAACGCTGGTGTGTTGTCATAGTATGCTGATGTGTTGTCTTAATCGCTGATGTGTTGTCACAGTATGCTGATGTGTTGTCTTAAACGCTGGTGTGTTGTCATAGTATGCTGATGTGTTGTCTTAATCGCTGATGTGTTGTCACAGTATGCTGATGTGTTGTCTTAAACACTGGTGTGTTGTCATAGTATGCTGATGTGTTGTCTTAATCGCTGATGTGTTGTCACAGTATGCTGATGTGTTGTCTTAAACGCTGGTGTGTTGTCATAGTATGCTGATGTGTTGTCTTAATCGCTGATGTGTTGTCACAGTATGCTGATGTGTTGTCTTAAACGCTGGTGTGTTGTCATAGTATGCTGATGTGTTGTCTTAATCGCTGATGTGTTGTCACAGTATGCTGATGTGTTGTCATAGTATGCTGATGTGTTGTCATAGTAGAACCATATAATTTGGCATGCATTTTTGTCCATGTTTTATAGAAATGCTAATTGAAGTGAAAGAATACTTATTTAAAGAAAAACATACCATTTGCTATTGACTACAAATTAGGGATTGAATACATCCTAGTTCTCCTTATCTTTAATTTATGTAAGTAGTTAGGAGATCTTCCAGTTTAAAACTGCTCGCCCCTCCACACTGCATACACTTTTCAAATGTTTGTAGAGAAATTTTGGCGGAGGGGCGTGCAGTTTCTGCCTAGACTTTTCCCAACTATGTTGGGGTCGGCTTCCAATCTAACCGGATGCAGCTGAATACCAGTATTTTATTTATTAAAGTCTTTATGAAAGTCACTAAGATCTCTACCTACTTATCATAAAAGTTTACCGAAACCGAAATCATTTACCTGTAGAGCTACCTACCTCCTAACTCGGTATCTTCTAGTATATATAACATACGCCAGTACCTATGTACTGGCGACTGCCATATATATTGATAAGGCATAGGTACCTAAAATAATATTGTCATGTTATTTTATATTGGGTTTCCAGAAACTAGGTACTTAGGTACCGACATACAATGGAAATGACGTAGAATTAAATTATTTATTTATCCAGGGAATTTAGGATGATTTACACATACCTATTCGTACCAAGTATTGACTTGGTTGGCACGAATTAATCATTCGTACAAAAATGCTACCTTTTTTATCAAAGCGATAAGAATAAGAATAAGAATATCTTTATTTTGCATAAAATATGGTACACACGGCTACACATAAAGCTATACATTTCCAGTTTACACTGACCTCTCATTGTAAGGAAATCCTATACAACGCGAGATCAGCTTATACTGGAAATGTAATATTAAAATAGTTCCACATATTTTGCTTACTTATTTCAGCATGCAGAAAACCCCTTAAAAATAAAAATATAAACAAAAACACTTATTACTAGGTACTGAGATCATGTGAACAAGAAAATATTAAAAAAAAAATTAAGTTATAAAATTAAAAATGATAATAATAATGATACGTGTAGGAACACTGTCGTATCGTTGATGGAAGAATCCAAGCATATATCAGCTTGCGTTGCCATGGGAACTAGGCCTTAGTCCAGGGGTTCCCAAGTCCTGCTGCTGCAGAGTAGACACTAAGCAGCCGTGAGGTGAGGTGCTCCTGTTTACCACTCTCCGGAAACTAGAAAATAAAGTTCCACGAATTCTCATTCTCTTTGCAACATCATATTTATGTGAAGACGGATTTTCATCTGTAGATGATATAAAGAGCAAATATCGCTCAAAGATTGATCCAGGGCAGTTTTTGTACCAATGATTAATTAGTTCGTATAATAATAACCTAAAATTTGGCAGTTATGCTCGTAAAGTTATGTACTCCGATCAAAAATAAATCATATGTTAAATACTTTTTGTATGAAACCGTAGGACCAGTAGGTAGACCGCACATCAGTGGTAAGGTAACATTGAGCTGGACTAGAACGGAGTTTTAATAGAAACAGGGCAGGTTACACCATTGACTCTGAACCCGATGAGCACATCTAAACTGCGATCTAGAGCTGTCAGTACTGAGTGTCATCATTGTTCTGGAGTATTATTGACAATAACACGCTTGAACGCTGTTTAGATGATGTGTTGATCGCGTTCACTTTCATTGGTGAAATTCGCCCTCAGAGGCCAACTTATACTGGTTTTGTGTTTTGGTAGGTACCACTGCAGCGCGGCCTACTGTACCTCAATCAATCTGCCTGCCTTTTCCCAACTATGTTGGGGTCGGCTTCCAGCTAACCGGATGCAGCTGAATACCAGTATTTTACATGGAGCGACTGCCTATCTGACCACCACAACCCAGTAACTGGGTAACACGATACCCCTTGGTAAGACTGGATGTTAGACTTTCGGGCTTCTGACGACTCGTAACGTCTGTCAAAGATCCACGAATGACTGCCGGTACCAACGGCCTCGGTTAAAGACGGTCACCAATCCACGGACCAACCCCGGCAAGCGCAGCTTAACCTGATGGATCGACCCGTGCGGCTGTTATTACTTAGCCACGAGCTCCTCTGTACCTACAGAACATTAATAACATTAGCTAATAAGTACATGCTGACCGACATTGTAATGAAGGTAATTACTAGTCACTTGTAATTAGTAAGTACTAGGTACCTACAGGTCATTCATTCTAGCCAGGTACCTACTAGCTACGTTTCCAGGTAGGACTGAAGTTACGTGTAACTGTCGCTAGCATGCCCATATAAAACACTGTTATAGCCATAGCACCTATCTATGAAAATATACTTTGTATTTAGCTGTATTATTAGTCAAGTCAAGCTATACAGGGTTATTATAGGTAAAACACCAGCAACCTCTTAAGGGGTCATTGAACCCGGCGCGCGCGGCGCGCTTTCCTCTGTATAGGTATGCATTGTTGATGCAGCTACATACTCATCATTATGAACAACTTTTACTATGGGACCAAACCTGAAATCGCGAAAAAAAAATCAGCTGTTCAGTGACGAGTTTGATGTAGATAAATGTACTGAACAGCTGATTTTCTTTTCGAAAATTAACGCGTTTTATTATTGTCGTTAATTTTCTTTTGTTGAATCAACGTCTGTCACCCGCTCCCACCTAAACAAGTCTATTGTCAGTTATTTCGAATTGTTACAGTTTTGACGAAACGTATACGTGAGGTTAATTCGAGTTGGGCACGCCACAATTGCGGCGATAAGTCCCCTCTTTGAGGAGTGGTTAGAGAGGCGCCACGGCGTCCTCACCTTCCGCCTGACGCAGGTCCTCACCGGACACGGTTGTTTCGGGAGGTTCCTGTTTCGCATAAGGCGGGAGGAAACGCCCGGGTGTTACCATTGTGCGGATCGCCCGGAGGACACGGTGGAGCATACAGTGGAGGTCTGCCCGGCTTGGGCAGAGCACCGCCGTGTTCTCACGGAGGCGATCGGCGGCGGCGATCTCTCGCGTCCGAGCCTGGTCCAGGCCATGGTGCGGAGCGAGAGTGCATGGGAGGTCGTCACCTCCTTCTGCGAAGCAGTGATGCTCGCGAAGGAGGAGGCGGAACGCGTGAGGGAGAGGCAGCCTCACGCCCTCAGTCGCCGCAGGAGACGCCCTGGGCGGCGGGAATCGCGGGGCGATTTCCGGCCACCGTAGGCGCGGGCCTGCGGACGGTGAGCAGCGGGTAGCTCGCCGTCCGGTAAGGACCAGGCCCGAGTCGACGGCGCGTTGTGTTCCACGCGCGCCTCAAAGAGATGTCAGCAAGTGACGGGGCCCAATAGGGCCGACGCCGCTGGGGTCGCGGGTTGTTCGAAAGAGATACCGCGGCCCTGGCAACGGCAACTGAAGGAACACGGGTGGGTTTTAGTCAGTAAAAGTCTGACACGCCCTTCCGCTCCACCCAGAGCGGGAGAAGTTATTTGATGATTTCCCACCCTCTCAAAAAAAAAGGTTAATTCGAGTTGTTACGGTGTTGGATTGTTCTGCCATATTACCTATGGATATTTTGACTTGTTCCAGTTTTTAACCCCCGACACAAAAAGAGGGGTGTTATAAGTTCATATATATTACGTTTTTATCGACTCCTGAAAAATTATCTTTTTTGACTTGTCTCAGTTTAGATCAAGGTCGCACACCTTGATCTAAACTGAGACAAATCAAAAAAGATATTTTTTTGAAACATGTTTAGATAGGTAGGTAGGCTTAAAAAACCGACCAAGTGCGTGTCGGCCTACGCACAATGAAGGGTTCCGTAGTTGGGATGAAATTATCCCAAGGACAAACTTAACATTATACTTAGGTAGTTGAAAAACATGTTCTCCCATACGTTCCAACAGTAAATGTAAGTTTGTACTCACAATATTGAGAGATTTACCATGTTATTTAAGACCATGTCATTTAAGACCATGACCAAGACCATGTTATTTTTATTTTAATTCTTAAGACCACAAACTTTTGATAGGTTTTCCTGTAATCTACAGGTAAAGAACTATTTTCTGTATTTTTTTCAAAATTTTAAGCTTTTTGTTTCGGAGATAAAGGGGCGGGAATGGTCAATTTTCGTCTATTTTTTTTGAATAACTTTAAAACGATTTATTTTAAAATTATAAAAAAATATACTTAGGTATTTGAGACCCTCATAGTAAACCATTTCATTTGATATGTCACACGTACAGTTCACAAAACTTTGTTTTTTTAATTTACTTATCTGCCTCCCAAAAGTGACCTCCGTATTCAAAATTCATTTATTTACGTTACACGTCCGTGTTTGGGTCACAGAAATTGATATGTGTACCAAATTTCAACTTCTCCCGCCCTGGGTGGAGCGGAAGGCCGTGTCAGACTTTTACTGACTAAAACCCACCCGAGTTCCTTCAGTTGCCTATGCCAGGGCCGCGGTATATCTTTCGAACAACTCGCGACCCCGGTGGCATTGTTGTCAACCCTGCGCACGCTGCGCGCGTTAAGGCCCAGGTTCCAAGCTTGGTTTAGCTCGGTGTGTAAGTGAAATGGCGTTATGGCTGTCTAGTTTGACGCACGAGATAGAAGATTCTCACGCGCACCGGAATTATGTCGTAAAAATGCAAATAAAATCGTATAAAATTAGAAACTAACTTATCAATAAAAAGTAATCCATCACTGGATGCAGTTTGGAATTTGACATTTCATGGTATATTTTTAATTATAATTATAATTGTTAATGAAGGGATAAACTGCTTTTAAAGATTATTAGGAGGTATGTTTAAAGATTTTTTTGGTGCATTAAAATATGTATAATTATGTTTTGGCTTCCATCACTGTATGTGAAAAAGACTTGAAAATATCATATTTTTTTTACATGTCAAAATTATTTACGGTTTATGAGATACAATGCTTTAAAAAACCACCTTTTTGATCGTTTTCAGGAAATCTGCGCCTTAAGATGCGCACGCGCAGTTTGAACGTCGTCGGTCAGTGTCGCGCGACCCTGGCGCAGGGGTCGACACAAGGCAGCTCCTAAATGGAACCGACTACGTGCTGAATACTAAGCTGCGTTAACACGATGAACGATACTTTTGCTAATTAACTGGATTGCTAATTAACTGAACAGTCATACTAGCGTGACCACAGTACAACAGAAACGTAAGACAAAGTGACGGACAGTAGGCAGATTACAGACATAAATAAACTCACACCTGGAGGCCAATTCCGGTGGCATGAAAATTATCTCCATATCGAAATATCAGTCGAGAAACTGCTTATCTCCGTCGAAAACGAAAAATTGCTATTCTAACGATCTCCATTCATAAATTTTTCGATCGCAAACCAGCGAGATATTACGGCTGGTCCTAAGGTATGGAGATATGAAATCTCCGCTGGAACATCTGTCAAAATTTACATTCGTAGGTTTATATTCGTATTTTTTTTTGGTACCTACTTGTAGAGGCTTAGGGATTTATGGGTTTCATAAAGGGGGGCCAAATTTTCATTATTTTTGCGATAGGACACACCGTTTTCGAGATATAAGCAAAAGAAGAAGAAAATACAGTACTGTTTTTGCACTTGAAGTCAAGGTGTTGGTGTGAATTTTAGTTCATGACAACTAATTTTATTCCACACCTTTTTAATCGCGATTAAAAATAGTCTTATTTAGTTTGAAAATTAAAACCTACCTACGTCAGAAAAAGGACACAAATCATGCGAAATGCGTTTCGAATCACGCTACTTTGCAATTACTATTTTCAGTAAGTAAATATAAAAAAAAACACAGTTATAGAAACACAATATACTAAAATTATCTTTTATAATGTGTTTGCTTGGATTTAATAAATTAAACATACGTCATTAATACTAAAAAAAGAAAAACGTAGCATAATCGATTATAATCAAAGTGAATCGATAAAAATGGAACGTCTTTTAGACGAGATTATTTTCTCCGTTGTAAATCTTTCTCCATGGTCTACCAGAATACGGTTTTTTGATAGTATCGAGATTTGAACCGGACATTAATGCAGAGATTTGAAACAGAGATTTATCTCCATGGTCGTGATATCTAGCTCGAGCCCGGAATTGAGGCCCTGGCTCCTTCGCATGAGGCCAGACATAAACTACAGAATTCCATTACAAAAAGAAGTACCTATTAGATACAGTCAGCAACAGAAGTCGATTAACACTTGAGTTTTCTAAATCTTAATTATTGAGAAAAATACTTCATTAAAATCGGAACAGATGTAAATTTTAAAGAAAATTAACTCTTAAGTAATCTAATAAATGAAATGCTAAAAAGCAGATTATCGTATCATTTTGTGTTAACTTAGATGATGTCAAAAAGTAGCAGTGTTGACCGACGTCTGTTGCTGAGCGTACGTACTATGTCAAAAATTGAAACACTCACGTTGTTTAATAAGAATAATAATAATATGTTTTCACACACAATATTCATGAAACGCAAGAGCAGAATGATGTACAAAATAACAAAACTCGGATATCTACATAAATCTACACAGTTCAAGTAACCCTGTCTTCTAAACTAGGTAGTCCTGTATCTTAGGAGACAGTAAAGTAGAATAAGAGATACCTAATTAAGCGATTAATTCTTCGTAGAGTATAGATAGAAGTCGTCATGGGCAGCTTTGAGGGTACAGGGGCCTTACTATGAGCTCTTATAGCAGGGCAGAAGTTGAACATTTCAGTGAGAGAGAGAGACGTAGACTACATAAGACCTATAGCACCGTCTCTCTCTCACTGGAAACGTTCAACTTCTACCCTGCTAGAAGAGCTCACAGTAAACCCCTGAGCTTTCTAGAATATATAAAATACTAGAAACATTGTTAAAGTACAGTAATTTTGGTAACCTTGGCTTCTGTCATGGAACTATTTTGGCGCTTCATTGCAAAATATAGTCTAAACATATTTAAATAGCTCCTTCAGCTTTTGAATGCTGAAGGGATGTTCGATATTTGCTTGCGCATCGAAGACAAATTACATTAAGTTTTCGATGCGCAAGCAAATATCAAACATCCCTTCAGCGTTGCATGCTCATTGTTGCCCAATCCTCGCAGATAGCCAGTGTAATTGTCCCAATATTAAAAAGACAGATAAAATAAAATACCTGGGTATTATAATAGATCAAACCCTTTCCTTCAAACAACATATGGAAGCACTTAATAATAGAATTCGTAAGCTGATATATGTATTCAAAAAGCTACGTTTAATTGCAGATCCAAATATAATTAGACAAGTATACTTTGCACTTTGTCAGTCAATTTTGAGTTACTGTATTACTTCATGGGGTGGGGCGAATAAAACCTTGTTATTGCCCATTGAAAGGGCTCAGAGAGCTATTCTCAAGGTGGCTACTTGCCGCCCTTTTCTTTTCCCCACTAACCTCCTGTATAAAGCTTGTAAAGTACTAACAGTTCGACAGTTGTTTATAACGAGCACTGTACTAAAACAACACGCAGCGCTCCCATACAGCACTGATTTAACTAAAAGGAGACGGAAAGATATAGTTTGCCCTCAAAAAAGTACAAAACATGCTTTCACAGCTAAATTTTACATGTACCTCGGACCACTACTCTACAATAGGCTAAATGAAAAAGGAAACATCTACTCCTTAAATAATAGTAACTGCAAGAAATTCCTTAGGGAAGCTCTTCAATCTATGTCCTATGAAGATACAGAGAAGTTATTATTTGTGCTAAAGTAAATATTGTTAAGTAGTATTAAATAATTTTATATTTTTTATACACCTTTTTACATTTACAACAACAATAAGATAAGTATGATTATTCCATAGCTTTACTAAAATATGCAATGAAAAAGCAGACCAAAAATACCGTTCTGTGCTTCGCTGCTTTGTTAACTGTTGCAACAGGAGACATGTAAACAAATGCAAAAAATTACATCCCTACTTACTCCACTGCGGGTAACATTTTATTTTAAAAGTTAAATAAACATTGCCCCCACCTATAGTCACAAATCTAGACCAGTCGGTTACCGACCGATACCATTTGAAACAAAGTCTATTTGACGATAAAACCCCTCAAATGATTCACTGTCCACACCGCACAATACTAACTGATAGTGTGACTCAAGATATCACCACCCATGTGGGTCCATTCACTGTTCCAATGACTCAAGACATAGCTCCAAGTCGTCATATGGGCCCATTCATTCTTTTGTGAGACACAATGGATTTATTTGCACTTGTATTCATGTGTTTCTTACTAACTTCAGAAATGTCTTGTTTTAGGTATGTACTCGTACATAAAATAAAGCTATCCTTTGACACTCGGCAATACTACTATCTGCCCCTCGTCATGGAAGAAGACTTTTGGCCACAGGACGTGGTGTTCCGTCGCTTCCGCGGACAAGTTCCACATGACAGCGCAAAGTAAAGCTAGTGCAAAGTGAAGTGATAACATAGTCTTAAGCCTTTTTTAGGGTTCCGTACCAAAATGGTAAAAAAGGAACCCTTATGGTGTGACTCAGTCTGTCTGTCTGTCTGTCGGTCTGTCTGTCTGTCTGTCTGTCTGTCTGTCTGTCTGTCTGTCTGTCTGGCACAGCGGGATATCTAAAGAACTACTAATGCTATCAATTTGAAATTTGAAACAGTTTTAGATGACGTTTACCCAACTATTTTGCAAATAAGAAAGAAATATAAATATTTCTATTTTTTTTGCAACAGGGACTGAATGGGGTCTTAAAAATTCAAAGTGGGGCTACTAGGACATGTGGGGTATCATATGAAAGAGCGCTGTTTGCAAATTCTCAAACATTTTTTTCTTTTTTTTACGCCGCATAGTTTTTGACTTTTGAGGAAAAATGTAAAAGAAAATACCGTTTTTCTCTTTGCAAACTTTGGAGATAAGGGGGGGGCCCCTTATCTCCAAAGTTTGCAAAGAGAAAAATCTGAAATTATTCTATGTGTTAGAAGTTTAAGTAAAGATTACAGGAAAAATAAAAAGATGTCTCTAAATAGCACAATTTTTCAGAAATCGGAACGGAACCCTCGGTGCGCGAGTCCGACTCGCTCTTGACCAGTTTTTACTAACACAAGTTTTGTTTATATTCAAATCTGTATCTAATCTATAGGCCTGTGTCACCTGAAATAAATGGTTTATTTATTTATTTAATACAGCGGTAGCTTCCCATAAAGGTGAGCGTCCACTGGTCCGCGCCGGCCGCAACGCACGCACGGCACGCAACGGATTTAGGTTTGCTTTGTATGAATTCATAATATAGCACTGCGTCCACTACCGGTACCGCTTGCATTTTCATTTCTTCATACAAACAAACCAAAATCCGTTGCGTGCCGTGCGTGCGTTGCGGCCGGCGCGGACCAGTGCACGCTCAGCTTTAGTGTAGTAGCTTCGATCAGCTTTCTGACTGACCGACTCGTTGATAATTCAAAAGTGTTAGTAATTAGTTTAACTGAAAGTTTGAACCTATCTTACCTAATCCCTTTATTCCCTCGACCTAGTCCCAAGCAACTTAAGAAGTTGAATTAAAGAACTGTCGATACGAAATGAAGAAGTGTATGTGGTATCTACCTTATGGTTTGGTTCCTTTGTTATGGGTGCTTTGTGATCTGTCATTTAACCGAAATAAGGTAATAAGTAAGTACTTTAATCAAACTGTTCATCATTGATAACGTGTAGTATCATTAAGGCCAAAAACGCTTAATAGAGTAAAGTTGTAAGTTATGCGCTTGCGCATTTTGAAGTCTAAACCAATGACGTAACGATTGGTCGACTCCTCACGGGGAGTGATACGTGAGTTCGAATGACATTTTCGCGAAGGTCGCCATTTCGAAAAATTTTGCGAGTGGTACGCCAGTTCGAAAACTCATTACATCGAAAACCGCTATATCGAATGACATTTTCGCGAAGGTCGCCATTTCGAAAAAAATTGCGAGCAGTACACCAGTTCGGAAGTCATGGTATCGAAGTCCGATGTTGAGTTAATTTGTCTGGGAATTGAACTCACGACCCCAATGAGACGAGACAGAGAGAGCATGGTATTTTGATTTGGTTTGGGGAAAAAAAAAAAAAGAAAGACAAGTTAAATCAACATTGGATACCATGACTTCCGAACTGGCGTACTGCTCGCAATTTTTTTCGAAATGACGACCTTCGCAAAAACGTCATTCGAACTCACGTATCACTCCCCTCCTCACGTGACCAAAGGGCTGGCCTATTTTTTCGTCAAAGAATCAGCATTGCCATACAACGTGGCAATGCCGCCAGCCTTTTGGGCACTGTTCCTGTTGACAGCGATGCGGACGAATTGTTTGGTGCCCTATGATACTTTCCCCTCCTTTTTTATATACCATGTATATACTATTATTTTAAATCTGTTAGTTTATATATTATGTACATACAAATAAATCTTAATGACGTTACAGGTAAATACATGTACCTAGTCACGTGCGCTAACCACCTGACTATTAAACCACAGACAGTTTGCCGTCATTAACCGTCATTGTGCGTTGGAAAGCACACACAACACTTTTCATTCCAACTTAACCGACTTTCACGGAAAAATCACTCGCAACGTCACCCCCGTGACCATTACAATTTTCAGCCGAATCTCATGGCATATTAGTTTTAATAATAAAACCAGGAAAAGCATCGTGTTATGATATTGTATAATAATAAAGCGCGGTAGGTATAGCAACCGCTCACACTACTCGCTGGGAAACCCGTACCTACTCTATTATTTTATTTGTATAATGTGGAAACACGCACATGTTAGACATATCTACCTATTAGTCTAAAGGCTTTTACTTTATGCCTACACCTATAATTATCTAAGACGAAAGAAGTTTGTGGTGTTCCGTATTTGAAGAAATGCAATAGGATAAAAATGAAAAACAAATTATTGTAATATAGGGTGACTGGTAATTAGTGACCGATACCTAAACACATGATTGTCCTCATGATAACAAACAACTTTTGTTATGGGACCAAACCTAATATCGCGAAAAAAAAACAGGTGCTCCCTATATTTTGAGGAGTTATGCGAACATGAATGTATAGGGAAGCAGATTTTTTTTCGCGATTTCTGGTTTGGTCCCATAGTAAAAGTTGTTTGTTATCATGAGCACAATCATGTGTTTAGGTATCGGTCACTAATTACCAGTCACCTTATAAAGCGTTAATAAAAAGTAAGACCTTACCTGCAAGAATAAGTAAGTAACTAATCCCTGAACGTCAAATATCTCCCTTAGCTTTTTAACTGCTACAAGAATTTTGGCGCTCAAATGTCGTTGGGGGGGGGGGGGGTGTAGGGGCATCTGTTGGTAAACATTTACCCCCCTTAAGATTCATAAAAAAACTAAAACTTTCTACAAACCTATTTTAGTTAAAATAATGTTTTGTCTTCTCCTTTCATTTCAAACTCAAATCATAATTCCAAAGAAATCGACAAAACACTATTTTAATCTATTTTAATTACTTAAAACAGGTTTGTAGTGCGTTTCAGTTTTTTAGGGGGGTAAATCCATTGTTCTGTGAAATATCACTTGAAATCAATGACATTATACATCTAGACGTTGCCATGATTACAGTGTGAAGTGTGGAAGTGAGACACATATATACGAAATTAGTAGGAAAATTGAGACAAAGCATCGTATCTTCTGTCCCTTACGGCGTGCCGTATTTTTGCTTTAAAAATGTTGCCAAACAAAGTAGGTACCTACTTTGCATGGCAAAATTTAAAAATGTTGCCAAACAAAGTACTTTCACTGTTAATATTGCTGTCTCATGACCGGCCACGCGGTGGCTCGATCTAGATGTATGGTATTATCTAAGCTTGAAATGTATTCAATAAACAAAATGGCGCCGTTAGTTCCGATTTTGGCCGCGCGCCATAAATAGCTTTGTAGCGCTATATCTCGCGATTTCGAATTAAAGCAACAAATCATATGTTACTACGTGCTGTCAAAAGCTCTTAGGTCGGATATATTCAATAACATGACCAGGGGGACGTACTCTATCGTGAAAAAAGATCATGGATCCATAGATCCATACAGACGAGTTAGACGCGAGGTATCCGTTCGCCTGCCCGCTAACCTAGAAAACCAATTTCCAATTTTAGTTTTTATTAGGGTTCCGTACCTCAGAAGGAAAAAACGGTACCTTTATAGGATCACTTCGTTGTTTATAGTCCCTTGGAGTTCTACAAAAATCAACGCAATAAAAAATATGGCCATTTATGCGGATTTTGATACTCGCAAGTAAATCAAAACCTATGGTACTTCCCATTGTCCTAGAATCATGAAAGCAAAAAGCATGTTCTCATAGCACAAATAAAGGAAAAAGTCCGAAAATTGTTAAGGCCCTGGTTCCAAGCGTGGTTTAGCTCGGTGTGTAAGTGAAATGGCGTTATGGCTGTCTAGTTTGACGCACGAGATAGAAGATTCTCACGCGCACCGGAATTATGTCGTAAAAGTGCAAATAAAATCGTATAAAATTAGAAATTAACTATTTAATAAAAAATAATCCATTACTGGATGCAGTTTAGAATTTGACATTTTATGGTATATTTTTAATTATAATTATAATTGCTAATGAAGGGATAAACAGCTTTTAAAGATTATTAAGAGGTATGTTCAAAGATTTTTTTGGTGCATTAAAGTATTTTTAATTATGTTTTAGCTTCCATCACTGTATGCGAAAAGGACTTGAAAATATAATTTTTTTTTTCCAGGCCAAAATTATTTACGGTTTATGAGATACACATCTTTAAAAAACCACCTTTTTGATCGTTTTCAAGAAATCTGCGCCTTAATTTGTAATTTTATCACATAAAAATTTATTATTTTGAGATTACAATGCTAAGTTTGCTTTTAGGATAAACTCTTTTCAACTACGAAACCCTTCATTATGCGTGGTCCGACACGCAATTGGCCGGTTTTTTAAACATCCATAGTGTATTATTATTATTAACACAAACGGGATATTTACCATGTTTACTGATATTCGAGTTCCTGATATTCCCATGACAGTTTAAAAACTTAGAATATCCATACTGTACTTTGGCTAGATGTTATGTATAAACGAGTGGATCCACAGCCAAAGCAGCTGTATAATAAAGTGAAATAAGTTATCAAGCTTGTTAATCCGTCAACTTAGGTACTTGGCAGAACTCCAGCACTACATTTAATAATTTCATTACGCACTGAAGTTATGACCAGAATGGAAATTGGTCATTTCTATACCGATTTAGTATCCTTATGTGGTCACCTAGCGATAAGTCACTATGAAGTAGTGTTTTTGTGGTGAAGTAAGTTTACATGACTCGAGCTATTAACCTCATGGCGACATTGTCAAAAGGGATTAGTAGAAGCGTTGTTTGCGATGGTGTGTCATGCTGTTTAATGCTGGCCTTTTTAACCAATCAATCTGCCTAGCCTTTTCCCAACTATGTTGGGGTCGGCTTCCAGTCTAACCGGATGCAGCTCAATACCAGTATTTTACATGGAGCGACTGCCTATCTGACTTCCACAACCCAGTAACTGGGTAATACGATACCCCTTGATAAGACTGGTTGTCAGACTTTCGGGCTTCTGACGACCCGTAACGACTGTCAAAGATCCACGAATAACAGCCGGGACCAACGGCTTTCCGAGGCACGGAGGAGTCTCGGTATGTAAAGATCGACCCGTGCGGCTGCTATTACTTAGCCACGAGCTCCTGGCCTTTTTAACCGACTTCTAAAAAAGGAGGAGGTTCGCAATGCAACAGAATCTTTTTGTATGTCTTTTTGTATGTCTTTTTGTATGTCTTTTTGTATGTCTTTTTGTATGTCTTTTTGTATGTCTTTTTGAACTGAGCTGGTGCTCTGTGTTGCTTTGCTTCTAAATGTATCCAACGAGTGAAGCTGTCTCTATTTAGGTTTCGAACAAGTCTTGATCAAAGATTATGGAGTAATTAGCAATTACACTTGTTTCTGTGTGTGTTTTGACCAAACCTGAAATTAGTTCAGTACATTTACCTATGTTCGCATAATTCGTCAAAATGTAGGGAACAGCTGATTTTTTTTTTCGCGATTTCAGGTTTGGTCCCGTAGTAAAAGTTGTTCATAATGATGAGTACAATGAGCCCTTAAGAGATTGCCAATGTTTACACTTACGCCCTGCATACCTACATCTTTGCACACCCCTGTGGGGAATACAGACTGGATGGATTTCGACAGTTAATGTATCGTTAGATTCGTCTCAAAAACCAAAGTGTCCATAAAAATAGATGATTAAAAAAAAATTTTTGGCGCTAAATTGTAAGTCGTTAATAAAAAAAAATACTTTTTTAGAAGTAGCGGAATTATTAGATAAAGTCTGAAAATCTTTGTTATTGCTGATTGCAAAAAGGAATAAAAAAAACGAGGGTTGTATCATCTAGCATACGGCATTACCTAATGTATTTCAGTCAAAGCACGCATGTTACATACCTACATACATACATAATATATAATAATAATAATAAATAATAACGAAGCCAGCTAAAAGCGTCCAACACGATTATTCGACCGCAATACTAATTAACACAATCAGCCATGCTCCCTACTGGTGACGGATGACGCAACACGTGATAATTTCCCCATAAATAGCTATTGTTATACATGGTAATATTAACTGCGAGGTACAGTTAAACCACATTGTTAGCAGTTAACAGGTAACTGTCGGTACGGTTCAAATGATACTACTTATCAGCCGTTTAAAAATATATCTATGGGTTATTTTTGTTAGGTGATTTATGTATGATTAAAATTAAAATAAATGAATAAATAACATGCTTGATTTAGAAATCAATGGGTACCTAGTGTACCTCGAGGGGAAATGATCTAATTCAAGTACGTGTGTATTTGTTGTTATGAAGGCCCAAATCAAAAGGAGGGTTGTAAATTGTCTAAAAACATCACTGATTGCTTATATCTAATAGAGTGGCGATTAGGTTTGAATTTCGCGGGGCCTGGCGGGGACAGACGCTAATTATTACTTGAAATTAATCAACGTTTATAATTTAAAAAAAATTGAAATAATTTTACAAATAGTGTAGTATACTACACTATTAAAGTCAAGTAATAATTAATAAGGTTCATAAAAGCGATGCATTTCCTGAATTTCCAGCAATTTATTATGATTGTGCTATTTGACATTAATTTTTAATTTAAATTAAATTAAATGATTTTTATTTCGGAATAAGTAATCCATAGAGTGTTAGTAACATAATATTAAAACAACTTACTTATCTAGTGTTAGTACCAATCACCCTCCGCACAAACTGTTTTATAATTGGAGAACTGAAGCTCTCCGCTACAGTTCTCAAGATGCTGTTGCGACTGTCTCCAACTCTCCTCAGCAGCGAAGCTGTTTTTTTCCGCACAATCGCGTGAAACCCGTCGGTACGAGCTTGCGCAAACATATCTGACGCGCTGCAGTAGCGAGGAAGTCCCAACAGCATCCTGAACCTATTATTGTACTGGACGCGCAGGACATCCAAAGATTTTTTGGTGTAACTGACCCATAGATTACTCGTGTACAAACTCTGGCAGTAAGCCTTGAAAATGGTGATCTCTACTAGGTCCGTACACCGAGCAAACCTACGGGTCAACATGTTACAGCGGACTGCGAGTGAGTGCGAGTGGGTGTGCGTGTGTGTGAGTATAGAGCCATAGCTGCAATAAAAAATAATAATAAAAATCGTTTATTAACCAAAATAAATATCTTAAATTTCCTTAAAAGTAATACAAAAATAACTCCTTAAATTATTGACAATTAAGGAAACATATTTTTAATAAATTAACTAGTGGACTCCACACTAGGTCGAGCCTGTCTCGTGGAGTCCTAGAGAGTTTTCAACAATTTGAAGTTGGTCAATACTGTATTTTAATTTTTAATTTACTTATTAGGATATTTACATATTGTTTTGAAAATTTAATGTAGGACAAAATCAATAATAAAAGTCTTGGAAAAAATAAAATAAAATCGTGGCAACAACTATGTTTGAAGTAGGGTGCGTCTTAAATGTAGGTAAGTGCTTATTATTCGCAATATAACGAGGATGCGTCCAAGAGAATGTTACAGTGCGTGTGGGTATGTAAGGGTGTGAGAGTGAAGGTATGAGTGAGGAAGTGAGTTGGTTAAGTAATAAAATAAGTGTTTGTGATTATGATAAATATGTTATGACATTACTCTAACAAAGGCTTCGGATTCTGAGTAGGATTGAGTTAACAGCCAATGTTTAATATATTTTTTAACTTTGTTGGTGCTGCTATTCTTAATTTCACAGATTTTTGCAATTTTATTGTAAATGAAACTGAGCATAAATTCTTGCATGTGTTGTGCAAAAGTGGTTTTTACTACAGTAAGTGGACATTTGTAGATTCGTTGTTTAAGTAGTTGTTTCGGTTCAACCAATGAATATATACAAAGGTTAGGTTATTATAATACACAGGTTAAATTAAAAAAATTAACGCACTGCAACTTCTATGTATAGAGCATAATTAAAGGAAATACCTGAAATATGTGTGAGGTAGACGTTGGTACTATCGGCCATATTTCTTTTATTGTTTTCAGATCACCACCGCGATTTTTTAGGTTTTCCTGAAAACGTTTCTGTACGTAGTCACGTGAAGGTTATCGTATTTAGGTAAATAATATCGGCGCCATTAATGAAGTGTTGAAGCTATCAGAGGAGCTCGTGGCTAAGTAATAACAGCCGCACAGGTCGATCCATCAGGTTAAGCTACGCTTGCCGGGGTTGGTCCGTGAATGGGTGAACATCTTTACATACCGAGACTCCTCCGTGCTTCGGAAAGTACATGGATCTTTGACAATCGTTAATACGGGTCGTCAGAAGCCCGAAAGTCGGACAACTAGTCCTACCAAGGGGTATCGTATTACCCAGTAATTGGGTTGTGGAGGTCAGATAGGCAGTCGCTACATGTAAAATACTGGTATTCAGCTGCATACGGTTAGACTGGAAGCCGACCCCAACATAGTTGGAAAAAGGCAAGCAGATTGATTGGAGCTATCAGATAGCAGTGTCGTTCTGTCTGCTACTAACGATCATGAATCTATTTACTTAAACAACCCTTTTACTGCTTTTTGAAGAAAATGATGGATGGGAGAAAGAAACGGAGCACGAACCTCTTCTACATGTCAGTCGTCATCAAATCTGCCTTTGAACACTGTTCATCATCATCATTTATGTAGTTTGGTCACCATTCACTTTATGCCCATAATGTAGGTCTGTAAAGGCCGTTGACTACTTAACTGCGAGTACTACGTCCAGTCAATGTTAAAGCTGTCTAGCTGTTCCGTGGAATATTATATACAGGGTGTCCGGTAAAGAATGGATAACCTTGGAATAGCATATTACAGACATGATGGCCGTTCTTAAAAAAATACAAAAAAAAAATATCCCCACTAGTAGGTACACACGGCTACACATCAAGCTATACATTTCTAGTTTAGACTGACCTCTCATTGTAAGGAAATCCTATACAATGCGAGATCAGCTTATACTGAAAATTTGATCTGTTGTCATGCGTACATTATGATTTTTTGGAGTCTCCAAAAAATATTTTTTTTTTAATATTTTTTTTTTTGTATTTTTTTAAGAACGGCCATCATATCTGTAATATACTATTCCAAGGTTATCCATTCTTTACCGGATACCCTGTATATTAAAAAAAAACTTTTTTTTTGGACCAAACTCAAATTTTTCAAACCTGCCAAACTGCAAGACAGTTTGTTGGCAGGATTAAAGCTCCTCATACACTATAGTACTCGACATTTAACGTAGCATCGGATTTTAGAGAAAGTTCGGCTTAGCAGAGCGCCATCTCTGTCACTCACACATGTGTGACAGCTGTCTCTTTCAAAGCTTGATGTGTTTTATATTTACAACCGCTAACTGTACTGACTACTTACCTTATTTATGATTAACTAATGTTATTACCTAACAGGATAACCAGGAGGATAAGACTTGAACACTTGGCTCCTGACGACATGTTCAAAGGTCAACAAACTGAACAGGGAGGGAAAACTTGAGGCTAATTCCTCTGTGACGTCACAGAGGGAAGGAAGAAGTAAGACTTTGGGTCAACATAGGCATCGCAGGTCAAGGACGTGTCAGTAACATGACGACAGCGGTCACGCCTACGATTCACACCAATGGAAACTGCAAGCACACCAAAAAAAATCCGGAGCTAATAAAATTGTAGATATGGCAATTAATTTATGCTTTGTCTTCAATCAATCTGCCTAGCCTTTTCCCAACTATGTTGGGGTCGGCTTCCAGTCTAACTGGATGCAGCTGAATACCAGTATTTTACATGGAGCGACTGCCTGTCTGACCTCCACAACCAAATTACTGGGTAATACGATACTCCTTGGTAAAGACTGGTTGTCAGACTTTCGGGCTTCTGACGACCCGTAACGATTATCAAAGATCCACGTACTTTCCGAGGCACGGAGGAGTCTCGTTATCTAAAGATGGACACCCATCCACGGACCAACCCCGGCAAGCGTAGCTTAGCCTGATGGATCGACCCGTGCGGCTGTTATTACTTAGCCACGAGCTCCTCGTGATGCTTTGCCTTCATGTGACCTTTATTTGTAGCGAAAAATTGCATGCGATCAATGTGGACACATCAGGAAACTTCACAAATTTGTTAATCAAGATGAAATGTGAAAAAGTTGTTGTAATTTAGATTTTAAAAAAATCGATAACTACGATGCCACCATGGTCTTTTTTCTCAATTTCACCGGCACACCAATCATGCCCTTACGAACAAAACATATCTATTTATACTGACTGGCGGCTATAGGTAGATGTGGTGTTAGCACGTATCTGGATGCATACGAAAATCTTTCAAGAAAGTTGCAAAAGTAAATGCAGATTCATTGTGTGTTTACCACACAGTGAATGCACTTTAACAGCTGCATAGGTACAGCCAATTGATGCTCCACATACAGCGCTATCGCGGTATAATCTAAATCAGATCTTACACGCGAGCAAACATAAAAAGCCTAGGTATAGGTACTCCTTAGTTGAGTACCTCAGGGGTTTTCCTTAACGAAAGAAAGACGATCAGTAATTCAAGGTCGTCACGGTCATCGAATCTTGAATGCAAATCTCGGGCTATCCCCGCTTAAGAAAGTTGTTTCAATAATGCAGTAAAAAAAAAACTCTTGACTAGTGAGGTGTATAGGTTCCGTGGTATGTTATGTACCTAAAAAGCTTCAAAGATATTTCTGGGGTCTAAAGCGCAGGACATACTATGAACGAAGTGAAACGAAGCTTAGCTTTCTTCCGCGGCTTTTCACACTTCGGTTCACACCGCGTAGCAAGTGAAACGAAATGAAGTATGAAAAGACGCAGATGACAGCTAAATGAGCTTCGTACCCAGTGTGACCTGCGCTTTTTTTTTTATCCTTTTCTCAGTTTTAGTCACAGTCTGGCAGTTTGAGTAATTTATGCGGCCTACCCAAATGTCTTTTCTTTGGTATTGTTCGCCGAATCGTTGAACTCCTTAAGTTTTGAGTTGAGCTGCACGATTACTGACAAATGCGTGCACTGACTGGACAGGTCCACTCAATCTGTGTGGTTCTTTCCTCAAATGACCATTTCAGACAGCAATCTACATGGTCTTCACATGATCTGACCAAGATTATGTCTGGACTTTAAAAGAGACTGGGACCTCTGAGTTTGTTTCGGGCTTTCTTCTCAGAGAAGTCAGATAGGAACACCGACCTCATCTAGTTTAAAAAAAAAATATGTTTGACGTGTAAAAGTGTTTGTACAAACCTACTTACAGAAAATAAATCATTTAAGTATCATTTATTTAACAAACTTATGAATGAACTCAGTTCATTGCTGGAGGGATTTCTTTGACCGTGCACCTAAGATAATTTACTTTTGAGTCAAAGCAGAGCATACCATAATATCTTATGTCTTGTGCTAACAATGGTAGAAGCATACCATAATATCTTATATCTTGTGCTAACAATGGTAGAAGCACGGAATAAATAAAGTGGTTTGGTAGTCAGTCAAAAATTTGATCAAATCTTACAAACAAACCAATTTTTGTGGGTCCTTGAGGAAAAAGAAATTGATCCTCCAGATTTCTTTTCGAGTTCTGGCCGGACTAAGGGACCCTAAAGACGCAGTTTTAAAGACTAGTGATCTGGTCGACCTTGAGATGTACAAGGATAATGGAGGTTCTACGAAGCGAGGACAGTTATTCGTTCAGAAAGGATTTCCCACTAGCGGCCAGCCGGTCGGCGCGCGCGCATGGTGCGGGAATGTTGCGCAATCTAGTTGTAACTGAATGGAGCACGTGGAGGCTACGTTCGTGTGCTGCGATTGGCTGGCTGGAGGTTTAGTAAAAATAAGGATAGTAGAGCTAGCACTATGATACAGATAGAGATAGGAAATATCTTGTTTAATCGTCATGCTTTCAATGGTGAGCAATATAAGGAGATATATTATGAAACAAGTAGCTAATGTTGTCACAAAACTTGATTTTTTTGCATAAAATAACACAATTTCTAATAATTTGCCTGTTGAATTTTATGCTCTACTGGCTTTATTGTTGAATTTTATGCTCTACTGGCTTTATTAATGCACTAGCTTTATTAGTGGATGTCGGGAAATATCCCAAGGGAACCTACTACCGGAAATTCCTTCCATATTCCTTGTCTAAATTATGTAGGGAACCTCTGTGCAAAATTTCAGCTTTCTAGGTCTTAGGGTTTGGGCTGGGCGTTGATGAGTCAGTCAATCAGTCAGTCAGTGAGTCAGTCAGTCAGGACTTCTCTTTTTATTTATATAGATAGATAAAACGGTTTCATCTTTTAGTTTACCTGATTACCATTGCTGAGTAAGGTCGTCCCGGTTTCTACAACGTGTGTGGTAGCACCAGTCAGTCATCTAAAAAGCCGACCTACGCCAACCTTCGTTATGCACACACGATGTAAACAACGTACCGTGATGCCCATTATACTTACATAACATGCCTGCATCTATATAACATTATGTGTTTATAAAGCACATAATATAAATACTTAACAGATCATCTTAATAACTCTTAATAATAGCCGCGAGCTGGTAACACTTCTTAATTACTGCACAGCATTGATACCTATCGTGTAGTACTATTGTAAAATAAGGGGTAATAACAAGAGTAGCAGTGTAGTCTGATAGTACTATATTCGTGGTTAATACTTTACAAGCTAGTGACACATAAAAAACATAAACAAGGCCGTAACTACGCTTATTTAAATTGGTGACAGACATGTATAAAAGATTATTCACACATGCCAGTGCATCTATAATATGCGACCTCCAATACGCCCCCTTAATCTATTACACATGCATAGAAAATTATCTATTACACAAAACACTTGGGTATAGAAAAAATAAAACATATAGAAAACATAAAACATCAAAACATCTAACTACTCATCCACCCCCTTAATAGAATAATTTGACAGGGATAAATCCTTTAAAAATTCTCTAAGCTTCGGGCTGTGAACACTTTTAGTTAAGATGTCCGCTATCATCTTATCAGTTGACATGTACTTTATTTCAACTTTGTTAGCCAGTACACACTCACGAATAAAATGATACTTGATATCTATATGCTTTGTTCTATTATGCATCATTTTGTTAGCTGCAATTTTATGCGCCGACTGATTGTCATTATAAATTACTACCGCTTTACTATCCACAGCTGTCAAACTGTTCAGTAAACTACGTAAATATAGAGCTTCCTTCGAAGCTTGACTCAATCCTACGTACTCTGCCTCTGTGGAGGACAAGGATACCGTCGCTTGCTTCCTACTCTCCCATGATACTATATTTTGACCTAATTTGAAAATTAATCCTGTGAAAGATTTTCTATCAAGTGCCCCTCCCCAATCTGCATCAACATAGCCTCGTAAATCTAAATCTCCCGACTTCCTAAAAGTGAGACAAAGGTTAGACGTGCCCTTCAAATACCTTAAGACCCGTTTCGCACATTTAAAGTGTATTTCGTCATAACATGAATTAAATTGTGAAAGTACACTCACCGCATGTGCTATATCTGGTCGCGTATTACATGCCAAATAATTTAGACACCCTATTAAGCTTTGATATGGCAGATCGCTATGGGAATTTGTCGATCTTTCTAATTTCATTCCGACTTCCATGGGAGTCGAAACTGGCTTAGCGTCCGTCATGTTAAATTCATTCAATATGTCCGAAATGAACTGTCGCTGATCTAGACAAATAACATCTTTATCTCTTCTCAGCCTCATGCCTAAAACATGCCTAGCCGCGCCTAAATCTTTCACTTTAAACTTGTCAAGCAAACCGGTTTTTAATTTTAGCTTTTCTTGTTCACAATTTCCAAAAATAAAAAGATCATCTACGTAAATAACGACAATTAACTTCTTATTATTTTTAAGTTCCTTTTGATACAAACACGGTTCTATTTTTGATTGCACAAAACCTAAATTGAACATCTCTTTGTCCAATTCCTTGAACCAAGCATTCGAAGCTTGTTTCAATCCATACAAAGAACGCTGCAGTTTACATACTCTGGTTTCTTGACCTTTGACTACTGCTCCTTTTGGTTGGAACATGTAAATATCCTCTTTAATTTTACCATATAAAAAGGCGGTCGTGACGTCCCACTGGTCAATAAACCAACTGTATTCAACAGCTAGCGAGAACAACAGACGTAGAGTAGAGCTTCTAACTACTGGAGAATAAGTCTCAGTATAGTCTACGCCACATACCTGTGTGAAGCCTTTTGCTACTAGTCTAGCCTTGTACTTTGTTACCTTGCCATCGCTATCTCTCTTAATTTTGAACACCCATTTGCACTGGATAGGCTTCTTATCAGCTGGAAGATCCACCAACGTCCAAGTCTGGTTCTCCTTTAGTGACATAAGTTCATCGTCTATCGCTTTTTGCCATAAGTCACCATCGGGTCTCGCCAACGCTTCATTAATAGTCAATGGATCACCATCAAGATTGCTCTCCTTGGCATACATAACATTGCATCCGTACCGATCGACTTGTCTCCGTTCTCTTACTGGATACCTTCTTTCCGATTCAGTCAATACATCATCAGGTACGTGCTCTGGTACTACAAATTCAGGAGGTTCAGTCCCTATCTCCTCCAATACTTCCACGTTCTCGTCTACAGCATCACGGTACACATCATCGTGAGCCTCCAAGGGTTCAGATCTGCTTGTAGATCCGATGGATAAACTGGTAGGAACAGTATCTGTATTCAAGTTTATTATCACTTCCGACTTTTCCACGTTTTCTTTTTGAAGAAAAACGTTTTCCAGAAATTTGACATCTCTCGCAGTTGTCACTTCACCTGTCTTAGGATTCATTAGACGATAACCCTTCTGATTATCTGGATATCCAATAAAAATCATCGGTTCCGTCTTCATGTCCAGTTTGCGTCTCTTTTGTTTTGGTATCAATCTATACGACAAACAACCAAAGATTTTCAGATGACTAACATCCACATCTTTTCCAGTCCAAACCTTCTCTGGTACTGTATTGTTCAATGCTTTCGTGGGGCTTCTGTTCTTTAGGTATACAACAGTATTAACAGCCTCGGCCCAATACTTCTTGCTCAGATTTGATTCTGACAGTAATGTTCTGGCCTTTTCTATTATAGTCCGATTCGCTCTTTCTGCGACAGAATTTTGTTCCGGCGTGTACGGTACAGTCGTCTGGTGTTTTATACCTGCAGACTTCAAAAAAGATTTAAATTTACCATTACAGTACTCTGTGCCGTTGTCAGATCTCAGACATTTAATAGATTTACACGTCTCATTCTCAACTTCCGCCTTGTATTCACGGAACTTATCAAAAGTTTCATTTTTGTTCTTCAAAAAATACACATGAGTCTTCCGAGTATAATCGTCGATAAATAGAAGAACATACCTCGAACCACCGAACGACGGCTCCTCGATAGGTCCACAAACATCGCTAAAAACCAACTGTAAGACCTCGTTCGCTCTCGTACCTTGGTTTTTAAAGGGACTTTTGCATGTCTTTCCTTCGATACATGGAATACACGGCTCGCATAAATCGGTACTCTTATATTCCATACCGCTTACTAAAACTTTCATTTTATTCATATAATTACGCGATAAATGAGCTAATCTTTTATGCCAAATGTTCGAAATATTTTCATTTTGTTTTGACAGTGTCACATTCACGACGTTATTTTTATTTTCTGTCAATTCATAAATTCCGTCGACCTCTTGACATCTTGCAACAATTCGATTCTTATTTTGAATCATGCAACCTCCTTTGTCAAAATTCATGCAATAATTCTTCTTGGTCAAATCGCTCACCGAAATTAAGTTCATGGATAAATCAGGAACATGTAAAACGTTTTCTAAAATAAATTTTTCGTTTTCGCTGACTCGTGGTTCAGCATTTCCTCTTCCTTTCACCAATAACTTCTCGCCGTTTGCTACTGAGATCTTCATGTTGCCCTTTTCAGGTGTATAAGACAACAATTTGCTTTTATCGTGGGTCATATGATTTGAGCACCCACTATCTAAATACCACTTATCTTTGTGTATCGCCTCCTTCGTATTCAGGCAGATATTCGCGGTTTTGATCCGCTCCTTGCATTCGGACGCCTTGTGTCCTTGCTTGTGGCACTTAAAACACTTGTAGACGAACTTCTGCTTACGATCGTTAGTTTTGATATTAGATCTTGCATCGTTCTGTACTTTACGTGTTACTAAGGCTTGTTCGTACTCTGTGTTCAACTTACTCTGTCTACTTCCTTCTTGTAACAATTTCGTTTTAATTTGCTCTAACGTGATCTCTTGTCCACTATTATCTACAGCCATGATAAGAGGGCTGTACTCAGCAGTCAATCCACCCAGCAAAATCGATATGATCCAATCATCAGGGATTTGTGCATCGATATCGGACAATTGTTGTGTCAGGAATGTAATTTTGGATATAAAGCTTTCCATAGAATTAAAGTTCTCTAACTTACAGTTGAAAAGCTCTCGCTGAATATGTATACGTCTTCCCCAACCTTTGTCTTCATACGCTTTCTGTAAGCTGTTCCAGGCTTCTTTCGCAGTCTTCGCATTGTAGACGTGGGTAAAGCACTCTGGTTCTAACAACAAGCATATTGTCGTTCGTGCCTGCCGGTCTACGTCAGCATTTACTACATTTGTAGAAATTACTCCCCACCAGTTTTTATTCTCCAAGTAATTTCGCACCAAGAACTTCCAGTTTGGGTAGTCTGACGATCCTTTCAGCTTCTTAATACCACTTATGCCAACTTCAGTTGACATAATTGAGATTTCGTAAGTTTCACAATTAATATTTAAACCACTCCACTTATTAAATGCTCTAGCACTATCAGAGCATGTATAAGACCATAACCTATTGTAAAATAAGGGGTAATAACAAGAGTAGCAGTGTAGTCTGATAGTACTATATTCGTGGTTAATACTTTACAAGCTAGTGACACATAAAAAACATAAACAAGGCCGTAACTACGCTTATTTAAATTGGTGACAGACATGTATAAAAGATTATTCACACATGCCAGTGCATCTATAATATGCGACCTCCAATAAGTACAGTTAAATATGTATACGCTTGCAACAACGAATTTATAAAGTATTGCATGAAACCATGAGGCTTGTACAAGCATATTCGCACACATACTTTTGTGAACAAAAAAAAAAAAGAATACTATAAGAGAAACTCGCTTTTCTTATAGCCGATACTCCTTTACTTTTTGTTAATTTTTGCCTTGCTTTTGCCATCTTTCACTCAGAGTGAAAAGTCTGCACATTCCCCATAAGACTGAATCTGCAGTGTTCCTGGCAGGAGCAATGGAATATGTCCACCACTAAGAAGAAAGGCAGTTTTTTCTATGCAGTGCAACCGACCATAAAACCAAAACCGTGGTTTTTCGGTCACAAAACAGTATCGAAAACTGTTATTTCTGTTCTCTGTAGGATACGCTTAGGTTTTTGCTGCACTCCCGTCTTTCTACATAAAATCCGTGTTCGTGACTACTCTCTTTGCGAGTGTGGGTTGGAGAAGGGCACCCTTGATCATGTTTACACGACTGATAAGTCGAATATAGAGACACTAAAATTATTCTACCATATTATTATGCACCTATATTCTGACAAATAAATTTTCATTTCATTTCATATTTTTGAGAATGCTCTAACAACATCCTCCTCTAGATCTATAGAGCCGTCTCCCTAAATTTAAAATCCCTCTTCCAATCAATTTCGCCTCCCTTTTATCATATTCCTCTCCAGAACTGCTGTGGCGTTGATGATTTTCATCCGTCACTATAATATAAAATTATGATTTATATCCACAAATATCTGTCTGTGTTGATGTGGTATATTTAATGTTCTAACAATTTATAATAATATACATATAAGTAATTTTATATCTTTTCGTTCGTTTCAGTCCCGTACTAACCTCACAAGATCAACTGTATCGTCGTAGTTTTTATTTTTTATTATATTTTTTTTAAATGCACACTTGATTTCCATCTCACTTCTGACATTGGCAGAATGCATCTGATCTCACTTCTGACATCGGCTTTGCTTGCCACAACAAGAAATAGAATAGAATAGAATTCATTAGTGAACCAACCTAACGCTAGCGATGTAGGATGGCGGCACTTCTTTCACTCACCTACCGCATGATCGAAGAATGAAATGAAAGGAGCTGCAGATGAACGTTCCTTCCTATGTCATTTTGTTGGTTTTGTGTGACCGTGGAATGATATAGAAATGAACAGTCACTCGGGTGAAGCGTCTGATAAATATCAATATTTTTTCCATAAAATATTTGCCTTTGACTGTACGTATGTCATGTGTCACGTTACATACCTAGTGCCTACACCATACACCATAGTGTAGTATACCTAGTACCTACCTAGCGGGGTATTAGCGTTATGATGTCAATTATATCAGTATGTAAATTAAGTGCAACGAGATTTAGCAGAAAAACAATGTTTATTAATCATGTTTACTAGCATTTCCTGTGAACTGGAGATAATTCAGCTAAATATTTCTATAGGAACAGATTGAAAAACGGTGCACGCCTTGCCAAGACAACACTGTACTTTTTTTTGCTCCGGAACTTTTTTTTGCTCCGGAACTTTTCATCATAATTTTATTATTAATTTAAAAAGCTTGTGTTTACACGTATAGTGAGTTATACCACTGTGAAACTGTGAAATATTGTGATTTTGATTTCGAAATTACTTAGTGCGTTTCAAGGTTACATAAAATACCTGTGTTGCGTTTTCAGAGGGGTACTTAGCGTTCAGAACAATAACGGATACGTTTCAGGGTGGCATTTCGCGTCCGAACGTGGTCCAGGCCATGGTACGGAGCGAGAGTGCATGGGAGGCCGCCACCGCCTTCTGTGAAGCAGTAATGCTCCCAAAGGAGGAGGCGGAACGCGTGAGGGAGAGGCAACTGTCGCGCCCTCACGCCCCTAGTCGCCGCAGGAGACGATCTGGGCGGCGGGAATCGGTAGCCGATTCCTGGCCACCGTAGCGCGGGGCTTGCGGACGGCGAGCAGTGGATAGCTCGCCGTCCGGTAAGGACCAGGCCCGGGTCGACGGGGCGTTGTGTTCCACGCGCGCCTCAAAGAGATGTCAGCAATGATGGGGTCCAATAAAAGTCTGACACGTCCTTCCGCTCCGCCCAGAGCGAGAGAAGTCATTTGATGATTTCCATCCACACTTTTTAAAGGGTGCTTCTGTAACTCATCCAAATTACAGCCATTGACTTACAAGTTATGTCTTGTTACCCAAGGTTGCATCCTGTCACCTCAAGGTGCCACCTCGCTCAAACACTAATAGGAATCAGCATGATTCAGCTGTTAAGACGAAGCCGTTGAACAAGCGGTGGCATCTGCGCGTGCGCATTGATTTATGACTTGAATCTAAATAACATGCAATCATTGTCCATACCTTGGTATTGGTAGTAGCAGTGAATGTCAAGTAGTTTAATAATTTCGGTTCACAATATTATTAAAAAACTTTTATAAAGACTGAATTATTGCGTTTATTGTGGTTTTCTGTGAAAAAAATTCTACTGCTAGATAATGCTGTGTACCTCCTTTGTCCTAATAGAAAACGATCTTCACGATAATTTATTCGGTCGTCGTTGTTGCGCCAAGAGAGGGAAACTTCCGTTTTTAGGGTTCCCTACCTCGAAAGGAAAAAACGGAACCCATAGAGGATCACTCGTTTGTCTGTATATCTTAGGACGCGTCATTACTCATTACGAGATAAGCTTAGAAGCTTATCTCATATAATTCGTGCCGATAAAAGAGAGGGAGACGGAGCCAAATCAAAGTGTCATCATATCGTCGTCGTAATGTCTACAATGTGGTCAAGAATGTTCAGAAGAGGACGTTTATGTATTAATAGTAAGACGACAATAATACCATGTCATTTGGATCATAAATATTGTTAAATAAAAGAGCGAAAAGTTTTAAAAGTTCACAAAATTAAAAGATCATAAGTAATCATTTTATTTAAAGTTTTTAATACGATATTTGATTAAATTCTTGGAAAAGTTTAATTTTAGGTAGGTATAATAAAATATTTTAATTCATCTCAAATTATACATCTTCTTTGTTATGAAAACTGGTTTTTTATGCGAAACTGGATTGTACAATCAGCATAAGAACAATAGATAGACTTACTTGCAGGTAACTACAATAATTATTGTTAGTCATAACTACAATAATTATTGTTAGTCATAACTACAATAATTATTGTTAGTCATAACTACAATAATTATTGTTAGTCATAACTACAATAATTATTGTTAGTCATAACTACAATAACTATTGTTAGTCATAACTACAATAATTATTGTTAGTCATAACTACAATAATTATTGTTAGTCATAACTACAATAATTATTCTTAGTCATAACTACAATAATTATTGTTAGTCATAACTACAATAATTATTGTTAGTCATAATTCTCCTGCCCTTATCCCAATCTATTTGGGGTCGGCGCAACATGTCCTTTTTTCCCATACTTCTCTATTAGTCGTCATCTCGGTAGTCACACCCTTTCTAGCCATGTCATCTGTCACACAGTCCATCCATCGTTTCTTTGGTCTTCGCCTACTCTTACAGCCATCAACATTCATACTCAAAACTTTCCTCACGACACTTTCCTCATTCCTCCGCATCACATGCCCATACCATGACAACCAATTTCCGCACAACTTTTCAGTCACCGGTGCCACTTTCAAACTTCCTCTTAGTACTCATTTCTTATTCTATCCATTCGTGTAACACCACACACTCCTCTTAGCATTCTCATCTCAGCTGCATGCAGTTGCTTTTCATTCATCCCTTTTGTGGCCCAACATTCTGATCCATACAGACAGCAGGTCTAACCATTGTTTTATATATCTTCCCCTTAACTTTAAGGGGAATGCGGGAGTCGCATTGTTAGTAAAAAGTATAAACACAATATTACAGCAAGTCATCTATAAAAATAAAAAGAGAAGTCCTGACTGACTGACTCATCAACGCCCAGCCCGCCTTACCCCTTTGATTCCCTTGTACCTTGAAAGCTGAAATTTTGCACAGAGGTTCCGTATACAAGGTATAAGGAAGGATTTCTCGGTGGCACGTTCCCGTGGGATACTTTCCGACATCACACAGTAATAAGGCGAATCGAATTTAGCTGATTCTATCGCCAAGAAGATAGAAGAACAAAAGTACTCCACTGCTGGACAAAGGCCTGCCCACAAAGCCGTCACAACGTTCAGCCTGCAAAGCCTATTTCCGGCGTAACTCAAAGGATTTTACTTCTTGCATTAGGAAGGTACTGTGAGGGCTCAAACCTCACAGCAGGAGGCTAACTACGTTATAATAAAAAGACAGTAGTAATGGGGCTGAAGCCCGCTATATAATTCAATTCAAATTCAATTCAATTCAAATTCTTTACTTCAGACATGAGTCCATAGTGTTAGTATAACAACATTACTTAAATACTAGTGTTAGTAATCTAATAAAACTAATAATAATATAAAACATACATCCTCATCTTGTGTGGATCCTTACCCAATGGCGCAGCAGAGGGGAGTCCCACCGATCCCGAAACACACTCAGGATACTATTAGTGGCGGTGCGCAGCCGGCCGGCCATGGATGCGGTCCTTTTTCTTATTATGGCGTAAAAGTCATCTGCGTGCGCCTCCGCAAACATGCCGGACGCACTACAACGCCACGACAGCCCCAACAGTATCCTGAATGCGTTATTGTATTGGACACGCAGATCGCTGTATGTCCTCAGCGTAAAACCAGTCCAAAGACTGCACGTGTAAAAAGACTGGCAGAAAGCTTTAAAAAGAGTTACTTTAACTTGATTAGTACAACGTGCAAATCTTCGAACCAGCATGTTACATCGAACGGCCAGCGACCTGCGCTCCCTCTCTATATCTAAATTGTCCCTAAGATCCTCAGTGACCCAGTGACCCAAGTACTTAAACTTAGTCACCCATGTTAAAGGAGCGCCACAGAGCGAGACACTGGGGACATCTGAATAGTTTATGTCACGCGCTTTAAACATCATAAGTTCGCTCTTCGTGACATTATACTTGAGCCCATGGGTCATTGCATAGGACTCACAAATCACCACAAGCGTCCTCAAAGCGCCAATCGATGGGCTCAGCAGCACCATATCATCGGCATAACTAATATTATTCATACAAACGCCGTCAATATGACATCCAACTCTGGTGCTGCTGAGTTCACCGATCAGCCGGTTTATGTATAAGTTGAAGAGGCGGGGTGAACTTAACCCCCCCTGTCTCACCCCGCACTCCAGCTCATACACATCCGATTGAGCCTCAGCCCACCTAACACTATTCTTCTGGTTGTAGTACCAGTAGTGAAACAAGGATGTAATTTCATTCGGTAGTGTTGTCTCACGCTGCAATTTTTCCCATAGTACCTCGTAGGACACAAGGTCGAACGCCTTTGACAGGTCCAAAAAACAAGCAAAAATTGGTGTTTTTCTGGAGGTGTAATATTGAACAGTTTGCTTGAGGCACAGGATGGCACTCTCCGTGGATAGACCAGGTTTGAAGCCAAATTGCGCGTCATGGAGTTCAACATGTTTAGCCAACTGTTGATCAAGCAAACTGTCCAAGACCTTGGCGACAATCGTGGCCAACGAAATAGGCCTGTAATTGGACACCTCAGAGGCGTCCCCCGTCAATAATAATAATATCAGAATCAAATTATAATTCACTCCCTAGGTCCTACGGGGAGCCCTAGCTACCCAAAATATGTCAATCCTTATAAAAAAGCGAGCATCACTTTTTTATAAGAATATTCGATGTTTGAATGATCGGAATATCAGCCAGTTAACCATACTATGGTTTGTACACAACAAAACCTCTACAGTGCTGTAACTCTTTTGTTGACCATATCCTGCTGACTAACACCTCCAAATACATCTTTACTTATATGTGTGTTTACAATAAAAGTGCCTCAGTGTATCCAAAAATGTGGGTGAATGTATTGCATGCGGTCTGACCGTGACCTTGGCTGAGGACAGGTCTTACCGGTACAGGTCCGAGGCAAACTTGTTTAGGACGGAGCATTTTTTATCTTTTAGCGTACGGACAGGTAGCCTCACATATTAGCACGTAGCATTGTTGTGGTATGTGTAGAGAGGTAGGTTTTGCTGCCAAAGTTTGATTGTATTTTATTAGGGTTCCGTACCAAAATGGTAAAAAAGGAACCCTTATGGTGTGACTAAGTCTGTCTGTCTGTCTGTCTGTCTGTCTGTCACAGCTAGATATCTCAAGAACTACTAATGCTATCAAACTTGAAATTTGGAATAGTTTTAGATGACATTTACCCAACTATTTTGCAAATAAGAAAGAAATAAAATTTTTTTTTTTTTTTGCAACAGGGACTGAAAGGGGGTCTTAAAAATTAAAAGTGGGGCTACTAGAGCATGTGGGGTATCATATGAAAGAACGCTGTTTGCACATTCTCAAACATTTTTTTTCTTTTTTTTAGGCCGCATAGTTTTCGACTTTTGATGAAAAATGTAAAAAAAAATACCGTTCCCCCCCTTATCTCCGAAGTTTGCAAAGAGAAAAATCTGAAATTATTCTATATGATAAAAGTCTATGTAAAGATTACAGGAAAAATAAAACAATGTCTCTAAATAGCACGCTTTTTCAGAAATCGGATCGGAACCCTCGGTGCGCGAGTCCGACTCGCTCTTGACCGGTTTTTTTTTAATAGCTTTTGCCAGCGCCTTTGACCAGACCAGATTATCCCACGGGAACGTACAGGATAAAAAGTTTCGTCCTAATCAAGGTCATGGTCTATCAGTGTGCTTTTTAGCATGAAAACGTAGCAAACAAACTTACTTTCGCATTTACAATATTATTTTTGACTAGCTTTTGCCCGCGTGTATGTCGGTAAATATCCCACGGGAGCGTACTACCGGGAATTCCTTCCTTGTTCCTTGTCTACATTATAAAGTGAACCTCTGTGCAAAATTTCAAGGGTTTGGGCTGGGCGTTGATGAGTCAGTCAATCAGTCAGTCAGTCAGTCAGGATTTCCTTTTTTATTAATATAGATTTGATAAATTGCAATGATGTATTAAGAGATCATATGGTTTTATTATAGGTTCATAGATAAATTAAAAAGCCCCCTTGATGAAAGAAGTCACCGAATAGAATACAGTAACTGCAATACCAAGGGTGATACTGCATCGATTTGAATTTTAATGATTTCAACATGATGAATGTTGTTATCAATATTATCATTTTAAAATAATTCTTGACCGTTCTTCTCCATAGGTACCTAGCAACCTAGGAATGGGCAACAAGCTTCATCTTTCTGACTGACCGACTCCTTGATAATTCAAAAGTGTATGAAAATAAATGCTAAGCTCGTGGCTAAGTTATAACAGCCACACGGGTCGATCCATCAGGTTAAGCTACGCTTGCCGGGGTTGGTCCGTGGATGAGTGACCATCTTTACATATCGAGACTCCTCTGTGCCTCGGAAAGCACGTTAAGCCGTTGGTCCCGGCTGTCATTCGTGGATCTTTGACAGTCGCTACGGGTCGTCAGAAGCCCGAAAGTCTGACAACCAGGCTTACCATGGGGAATCGTATTACCCAGTTAATGGGTTGTGGAGGTCAGATAGGCAGTCACTCCATGTAAAATACTGGTATTCAGCTGCATCCAGTTAGACTGGAAGCCGCAACAAAAAACAGTAAAACAGTTGGGAAAATGCTAGGCTGATTGATTGAGTTTGCACAACATTGTTGATCCAACTTGAGAGACAAAATAAAAATGTTTGCCATTTTTACACCCATCATTCATACCTACTTTAAAAATAACTTTTTAAATGCATTACACTCCATAACTCAACTTTTCATCAGAAACTGTGAAAAATAAGAAGCATCAGTTGCCATAACAAACTAGCTTAGCTGTTAATGGCGCATAACATCATGCAACAACTGGCGTTGCATAATTACCTACATGTCAGAGATGTGGGCGCTGCTGGTGCTACTAGCGTAATAATAGCGAGGTACACGTGTCAGGTATGTTCACACCTCTATCTGGTCTAGGAATGAGCAGAGTTAGAATGCATTTTTCAAATTCGAACATTTATTTCGGAAGATTTCCATATCATGTTAGTATTAGTATTACAAAAACTATGTTAGTAACTTAGTAGATCTAAAATCCAAAATTAAGAGGAAAGGCGGGTGGCCAGTTAGGTATTTTAAGAAGGTATTGCTGTCGCACTGCGAGCGCTCCGCCCTCGAATTCGTGCGATAAGGACAACTGCAGATCCGACTAAATAGCCAATGTAAAAAGTCACATTTCGAGGTTTGGCTCTCGCCTATTTCCTCCTCCAACATTGGACCAATTTAAAAGATATTTCATAAACTGAATAAGAAGGATATATACTATGCCCCTATGTTTTTCTTTTTTCGTTAATAGTTGTCAAATTGGTACACTAGGCGTCTGTTAACAGCGGTCTGAATAGGCAATTTTGAGCATTTTTGGAGGGTTCTAGTTCCTATAAAAATAATATATCATCAAAAAGGAAAACATAGGGGCATACAATTAACTGATATTTATATTTCTGTAAAAAATCATTGCTTCATGGTCATTAACCAGAAAGAAAACAGGCGAGAGCGTTTGTATCTTTTTGTATGGAGAAAAGAGCACCCACGTTTCCTCTTAAAATAATAATAAAAATCAAAATCAAAACAATAATCAAAATAAAAATTTGTGGGATGTTTTTTTGCTCTATGCATTGTATCTAAAACTCATCATAATTCCTTAGTTACTTCACCTTGTCGAGTTATACAAACTTAAATATACGTACGGAGCAACTTTATTTTTGTCATTGTATGGTTGGTCCCGTAGTAAACGTTGATAATTACTGATGAGTACAATTCACCTCGTAGATGTAGGTATTATCAGTGCTTTTAGGAATATCAATGTAACTTTCACTATTGAAATTCACGCTGTGCACCGTTATGTTAAGATCCGTCAGGTTAAGGTATGCTTGCCGGGGTTGGTCAGTGGATGGGTGACCATCTTTACATATCGAGACTCCTCTGTGCCTCGGAAAGCACGTTAAGCCGTTGGTCCCGGCTGTTATTCGTGGATCTTTGACAGTCGTTACGGGTCGTTAGAAGCCCGAAAGTCTGACAACCAGTCTTACCAAGGGGTATCGTATTACCCAATTACTGGGTTGTGGAGGTCAGATAGGCAGTCGCTCCATGTTAAATACTGGTATTCAGCTGCATCCGGTTAGACTGGAAGCCGACCCCAACATAGTTGGGAAAAGGCTATGCAGATTGCTGTGCACCGTTATCAGTAAAATGTTTACATAAGTTCTCACTAAGTTCTGTAAAAACTTTTGTATCAATTTTCCTTGTTAGAATTTACGTAGTCTACGTAAGATAGCGAATATATTTAAAGATTTCCTCATACATTATTTCTTATGTATTTATACAGGGTGTAAGTGTAAACAGTGGCAATCTTTTAAGGGGTCATTGTACTCATCATTATGAACAACTTTTACTATAGGATCAAACCTGAAATCGCGAAAAAAAAAATCTGCTGTTCAGTACATTTATGTTCGCATAATTCGTCAAATTTTTTTCTCGCGATTTCAGGTTTGGTCCCATAGTAATAGTTGTTCATAATGATGAGTACAATGACCCCTTAAAAGGTTGCCACTGTTTACACTTTACACCCTGTATATAATTAGTAAAGGAAGTGAGCAGTGGTGGCCCAGTGGTGACGGCCGCGATTTACGAGTTGTAGGTCGTGGTTCGAACCCCCCAAGGTGCTTTACGTGTGTAAATTGTTTTGTTTGTTTGTTTGTATTTGTTTGTTGTTGTTGTTGTTGTTGTTGTTTGTTGATTGTTTGTTGTTTGTGTGTATTGTTTTGTTGTTGTTAATTTGTGAGAAAACCGGCAAAATTCGAAGACAATGTGACATCTACTAACCCGCAACGGGTCCGCGTGGTGGATTACGGCCCACTCCCTCTCACTGATATGAGGCCTGTGTCCCAGCAGTGGGAACATGTTTATGAACTAATGTCAATAATCAGATACTGTAACAAAATTGGGATGACACGGTTGGCGCAGTGGTTGAGCGATTGACTGCTGCGCAGCATGTCGCGGGTTCGATTCCCGCACGGAACAAATATTTGTACGGCCTACAAGTATTTGTTTCGGATCTGGGTGTTTTTCTATCTATAATATGTATGTATTTACAAAAAAAAAAAAAATGTTTATAAGTAGTTTATCAGCGATCTCGTTACCATAACACAAGCATTAGGTGGCTTAGCTTGGGACTAGATGGCGTTGTGTGAAATGTCCAAGGATATATTTAAAATACTGTACTAATATTATTGAGTTAAGTATACAGGAAACAGAGGATAGATAGTTAGATGTACGAGAGCTTTTAACGCGCAGGCGCAGTAGCGATCTTTTGTTTCTGTGAACGCATTAATAATGGCCGTACCTAGAAATAATTACCATACTATATTGTAGAGTACTACAGTACTATTTAAAGATGCTCGATCCGTAGGATAAGCCAAGTCATTAATTATTGTTACATAACGAAGCATGCACTTCATTACATACACACATCATTAATTTGTCGGATACTTACCTGTTTTATTACATATTTATAAATAGATGGGTTATACATAATGAAGGAAACAGAGAACTTGAATTGAAGCTGACCGCTCGGTACAACAGAAATATATGTTTAGATTCAATGGCCTTACTGTGATGCGGTGTTTTGATGTAATTAGGGAGCTCCTAATAGTTGACGGTTCGAACTCGTTGGTGGCGTGGCTAATATGCATGCTATTTAGTTACTTTATTTAGTTTTATTTATTTAGTTTTTATGTATTTATTGAAATAGACGATGATTTATAACGAAAACGAGCGCATAAAATTTCATGAACAGACCATTGGACTTTTAGATATTATGAAAAACTACTGGATGTACCTATTTGTTTAAAGTAAAGTTATTTGAATTCTTCAATAAATTTTCTGTCCTTGTAGGGTAACAATTTTGCCGTTTTCACACTCAGGGAACTATTTATTTACTCCCATGTTAAAATTATGGAAGTTTCGACGCTCATAACTTCCAAACCAATTTTTTTTCCAATTCAGCTTCCATACGGGGATAGTGACAAGATAAATTGAAATAATTTTTAGTTTTGAACGTACACAGTCAAACAGACGAGTAATCACGAAACTACCTACCTTTTGTATAGAAGAATGAGCGACTAGCGTGCCCTTAACATGAAAATTTTGTTACTTCAGTCATTTTGCAAGTCAATTCTGTATTGAATATTTTTAGACTATTTATTTATTTATTTGAACATAAAACCGCCAAGGCCAACATTAGTTAAGACACAAACACGTTATTTAAGGCCCAGATTTCCTGAAAAAGATCAAAAAGGTGGTTTTTTAAAGCAGTGTATCTCATAAACCGTACATAATTTTGACATGTAAAAAAATATGATATTTTCAAGTCTTTTTCGCATACAGTGATGGAAGCCAAAACATAATTATACATATTTTAATGCACCAAAAAAATCTTTAAACATACCTCCTAATAATCTTTAAAAGCAGTTTATCCCTTCATTAACAATTATAATTATAATTAAAAATATACCATGAAATGTCAAATTCCAAACTGCATCCAGTGATGGATTACTTTTTATTAAATAGTTAATTTCTAATTTTATACGATTTTATTTGCATTTTTACGACATAATTCCGGTGCGCGTGAGAATTTTCTATCTCGTGCGTCAAACTAGACAGCCATAACGCCATTTCACTTACACACCGAGCTAAACCAATCTTGGAACCTGGGCCTTAAGTACAATAACAGAAGTATACAACTACTCGACAGTCATACGCTGTTCTCACAATACTCCAGACATACTGACAAGATGTTCTTCCATTCATCCGCGAACACATCACAGTCAGGCTTAGCGGCCAAGAGAGCGTCGAGCGCAGTGAGTGTGCGAGGGACAGGGCCGGCCGTACATGACAAGACAAAAGATCATGGATATAAAATATAAAAATAAATAATGACATCTACCATGAACCATGGTGTAGGCTGCTGCTGGCTTTGATCTATTAAAGGTAGATGTTTAATGAATCGCTTTATATGGAAGGGACATAATAATACATAATTATGCATCGTCTCCGCAAGCATACATGCAGTGAGAACATTAATTAATGTCCATCTAATTAGTATTCGAATGTATTAACTGACCTCGGAAAGTGCCAAAGGAGTATACCACGAAGTAAACTGGGGCTGTTGGAAGAGTGCCCACCTGGCCAGGTTTCCTTCGGAGAAAGTTCGTGGTATTATGTTATTGGATGGCTTATGGACATCTGCAGTAGCAGGAGCATAGCAGATGCTTTACCATTGCAGAGACCAACCCCTGCCTGAGATAGAAAGACATGTAGGGACCTGAAATATCTCATGTACCTGTACTCCGGCTGTACTCCAGTTTGAGTGATAGGTATGAGGCCGTTCAAATTGGAACACAGAAATGCTGGTCAACGGAGCACAACTACTAGCTACTACCTATCGGTGCACAGTACAGTACAACTATTTTCTTAATGTCCCTCGGCAAACTTCGTGTTTTGTCAGTCGTCGGATTTCTATCAGTTGCCCTTTGCACTTGGTGCAGACCGGACGCTCTCAATCAACTTGGTAGTTTATAGACTAATTTATTTTAAAAATTGGAGGAAAGCTGCTATAGCCGATAATTGCCGAGGGTCATTAAGAAAATAGTTGTACTGTAGCTTTTTAGTAACCTACAAGCCGCAGCCGGGTTTTTTTTTCAAGTTGGATAGCTATATTAATTATAAGATTTTAAACTGACATAGTTACTTTATTTTCATTATTAAAGTTATTTAAAACGGGGTAATTAAGTACCACTAAAAATAAAAAAACATAGAAATTTCCCGTTTTAAATAAAAAGTTTGTACTCGTGAGGTGTTCGAAGAATGACTAGTAGATGATATACTAGTCTATAGATAGAATAGATAGATGCTCTTCAACATACGAAACGCCTGAAGTGGAAGCGGGCTGGTGGACACGGAGCAAGAATGAAACATGGAAGATGGACACAGTTGGTAACTCGATGGTCAGGCCCAAACGGCAAGCGAACGTTGGGCGGATGAACTCAAACAAATTACCGGAAAGAACTGAACACAGATAGCGAAGGAGAGAAGCATTTGGAAAAAGTAGTAGGGGTCTTATATCCAAACGGGGCCTTAATTATACAAAACTGGGTGTATGTAGGTATACCAAAATATAATTTAAAAAGATATGTAGGTAAAAATGAACGTTAAGGAAAATAAAGTCTACTTATTAATATTTATTATTACACCCCCTTTTAGAATCGTTAACAAGAATTCGATGTCCACTGTGTCTATCTATTTGAACAAGGAAAACAAAACTACATTTAATTTAACGTTGTTCTTGAAAATTAAGCAAGTACCTATCCAATCCATTAATATTACTGTTTTATTACCGAATTACACACAAATTAATGGCCATGTAAGTACCGACCATTTCACTAGAAATACATAATAAAGTAAATGGATTAATGTGTTGACGAAAAGTAACATTCTATCTGTGTGAGTTCCACCAACATACGCACGGAATATAAGTATAATCGTATAGGTACTAATACTTACTAACTTTATGAAGTACCTGACATAACAGAACATAACATAACATAGCAACCTGTTCGCCTTGCCCCCGGGGGAGCGCACTCGTCGAGCTGCTGCTGCACCCACGGCCCGAGCTGTCATATTGCTGAACTGTTTGCTCACCCAGCACATAGATCTGGGTATCTTCCATGATAAGCTGTACCAAGTTTGTAAATATACCTACATATTTGTTTCTAGTAAGGTAGTTTAATTTTTGTCATATTTTTAGTTTTTTAGCTACTAGAATATACCTAAGTGATTTGGTCGTAAGCACTGTCAACTTATGATTTAAATAAATAAACAAATAATAACATAACATACTTAACAGCTCGCCTGTATTCCCCGAAGGGTTGGGCAGAAGTGGACCTATATGTAGAAGGTACACCCATCTTTCACAAGTTTTGTTTGAGTTCCATGTAATGGGGGGGAGGGTTGCTTATCAACCGGGCACATACATCAAGACCATCTTACTGCTACTGAGAAATTACAGATGGAAAAACCCACCCACCCGCCACCCACCCACTTTGCAGGATCCGGGAATCGAACCCAGGACTTCATGTTCCGACCACTAGAGCAACGAGACAGGCTTGAGCCAGTCGGGGCTTTCTGAAGTTATAGGTTATTACACAACAACTAAGAAAATTAAACTTTATCTCAATTGGATAAAGTTCTTGTCAGAATGACAGTTGTCGTGTAGTGTCTTCATTCTGAAACATTCCTTGTGTCATTGAGTTAATATTTCATTTTCATAGTTGTTTAGATCATTTTGAACAGTCTGTTCGTCCCGATGTTATTGAAGCTGACTGTACCTAATTCATTAAGGAGGCTGCGCAGTGGCAGCCCGCGAAATTCAAATTTTCTTGCGTTTTATGCAATTTGTGGGTCCGTGTCAGGTTGTATGTTGATCAAAATATGATACACGACATTAAAACATATGTATTTACATAATTTTAACCATAAAAATCATCAATACATCTCTTTGTTAGATTTGCCGTGGTTTGGTGTGATTTCCGAAATCAGACCAAACCACGACCAAACAAACCACAAAACCACCACCAAATTTTAAATAAATAATATAATTTTAATTTTTTTTTTGGGATTAAAATTTATTTTTGTTTTTGGGTATACATTCTTTTCAACTACGGAACCCTGCATTGTGCGTGGTCCGACACGCACTTGGCCGGCTTTTTTACGTAATCTCAAGTCACGTTTTACAACGACGGAGAAAAGCTACATAATAGTATTGTTCCAGAGAACGCACGTGCTTTTGTAATTACCAAACAATGTGGGGGAAAGAGTGACCAGTTGCGCAAGGCAAATAAGAAACTTTTCTAAGAGAAGCCGGGTGTTATAAAAGCCGGAAAAATGCCTCAAAATTTTTTTCATCAACCCATTACTAAACAGCACACCTGTTTTGTGGCGTTTATTTTTAAGTGCACACAATGGGAACAGAAGCATTGTCTTATAAAAATATATTTTGACATGATATCTTTTTTTTCACTCGTTTGTTATGTTCAAAAAGTATTGTGAAAATTATCACTTCTGTCTTCAGCTGTTTTTGGGAAACTACAAGTGATACTTTATAGCATTCTATAGTACTTACAACTACAAGTGATACTTTATAGCATTCTATAGTACTTACAACTACAAGTGATACTTTATAGCATTCTATAGTACTTACAACTACAAGTGATACTTTATAGCATTCTATAGTACTTACAACTACAAGTGATACTTTATAGCATTCTATAGTACTTACAACTACAAGTGATACTTTATAGCATTCTATAGTACTTACAACTACAAGTGATACTTTATAGCATTCTATAGTACTTACAACTACAAGTGATACTTTATAGCATTCTATAGTACTTACAACTACAAGTGATACTTTATAGCATTCTATAGTACTTACAACTACAAGTGATACTTTATAGCATTCTATAGTACTTACAACTACAAGTGATACTTTATAGCATTCTATAGTACTTACAACTACAAGTGATACTTTATAGCATTCTATAGTACTTACAACTACAAGTGATACTTTATAGCATTCTATAGTACTTACAACTACAAGTGATACTTTATAGCATTCTATAGTACTTACAACTACAAGTGATACTTTATAGCATTCTATAGTACTTACAACTACAAGTGATACTTTATAGCATTCTATAGTACTTACAACTACAAGTGATACTTTATAGCATTCTATAGTACTTACAACTACAAGTGATACTTTATAGCATTCTATAGTACTTACAACTACAAGTGATACTTTATAGCATTCTATAGTACTTACAACTACAAGTGATACTTTATAGCATTCTATAGTACTTACAACTACAAGTGATACTTTATAGCATTCTATAGTACTTACAACTCTAGCTAAAACTTGAAAGAATATTGCACTAGATACATTTATAGATTTTAATTTCTTACATCCTAGACTTCTGAGACCCGCAGCGTTGTCTACGACACAGCCAACTATGTTGGGGTCGGCTTCTAGTCTAACTTGATGCAGCTGAATACCAGTATGTTACATGGAGCGACTGCCTATCTGACCTCCACAACCTAATAACTGTACGATCCCCTGGGCAAGACTGGTTGTCAAACTTTTGGGCTTTTGACGAGAATAACGACTGTCAAAGATCCACGAATGACAGCCGGGGCTTAACATGCTTGCCGAGGCACGGAGTAGTCTCGGTATGTAAAGGCGGTCACCCATCCATGGACCAACACCGGCAATCGTAGCTTAACTTGATGGATCGACCTGTGCGGCTGTTATTACTTAGCCACGAGCTCCTCAGGGCCAATTCCATCATTAAAAATCTCACTACATGTAGAAATACATACGCATTTATTAGGTAGTATAAGTAGTTGAAGCTGTATAACATTTGGAGGAAGAGCCTTTTGACGTCATAGTTCATAAAAATAAATAGTTTCCTTGACAGCGCCGCCTGGCGTCACGTAGCGGCATTACGTTTTATGTAATGTACATGTTAACATGTATTTAGGAACACGTTGTGCCGGTAATGGGTGCGTTTGGCCCCGAGATTGAGATAAACTGTTTTTTGTTTACTAGATCTTTGCCTTGACTATGGTTTTGTTGATGATGAGTAGAATGGAGTAGCCCTGCTTGGAATACCAAAGTGAGGATGAAAGGAATATGAATCCAGGACCTCTATACCTACAAGGCAGTGGACTGGTGATGTGGTGACCCACCTGCCCAGCTTTATGGGTAATAAAAGCGTGATGGTATGTTAAATTACACATAAATAGTGCATATAACTTCTGAGAAAAATTAGCCAAAAAACCAGCCAAGTTGGGATGAAATTATCCCAAGAACAAACTTAACATTGTAGTTGGAAAACATGTTCTCCCATACATTCCAACTGTAACTGTAAGTTTGTACTCACAATATTGAGAGATTTACCATGTTATTTTAATACCACAAACTTCTTATAGGTTTTCCTGTAATCTACAGGTAAAGAACTATTTTCTGTATTTTTTTCAAAATTTTAGGCTCAGTAGTTTCGTAGAAAAGGGGGCAAATGGTCAATTTTCGTCAATTTCTTAAATAACTTTAAAACAATTTATTTTAAAACTAGCTTTTGCCCGCGGCTTCGCTCGCGTGGATATCGGAAAATATCCCATGGGAACTTTCATGTGGAAAACATAGGGCCGTCCGATATAACTGTGCAAACTCAAATCGCTACGATATATCGTTACCGTGTATAGTAGGCATAAAGCTACCAGTCGGCATGATTTTTTCCGACATCTTCAACAGTCGTCGTCATATTTCAGCCAATTTACACAAAACCATAATGAATTACACTCAATCACTCCGTTCATTGGAGAAAACCGTATGAAAATCCGTTCGGTACTTTTTGACATTATCGCATTCAAACAGACAGATAATTTCCTACCAATAGCATAAGTTATCCCTAACTTAAGAAATACTGGGTTTCCCTTACAAACTTTCATCCCCTATATCACCCCCTGTAGTATTATTTTTGAAAAATAGTATCCTTTGTTCTTCCCCAGGATGCTATTTGCCTTGCCAAATTTTGGAGAAATACGTGCAGTTTTGTAAATTTTAAAATCAACCCCTATTTTACCCCCTTAGGCGATGATTTTTCAAAAACGCTGAACCGCATATTTCTTAACTTCCTACCAATAGCATAAATTTGTTATCCCTAACTTAAGAAATACTGAGTTTCCCTTACAAACTTTCATCCCCTATATCACCCCCCGGAGTATTGTTTTTGAAAGTATCCTATGTCCTTCCCAGGATGCTATGTAAAGCCTTGCCAAAATTTGGAGAAATCCGTGTAGTTTTGTAAATTTTAAAATAATCCCCTATTTTACCCCCTTAGGGTATGATTTTTAAAAAACGCTGAACCGCATATTTCTTAATTTCCTACCAGTACCATAAATTTGTTATCCCTAACTTAAGAAATACTAGGTTTCCCTTACAAACTTTCATCCCCTATATCACCCCCTGTAGTATTATTTTTGAAAAAAATAGTATCCTATGTCCTTCCCCAGGATGCTATATGAAGCCTTGGCAAATTTTGTAGAAATCCGTCCAGTTTTGTAAATTTTAAAATCAACCCCTATTTTACCCCCTTAGGGTATGATTTTTCAAAAACGCTAAACCGCATATTTCTTAATTTCCTACCAATAGCATAAATTTGTTATCCCTAACTTAAGAAATACTGGGTTTCCCGTACAAACTTTCATCCCCTATATCACCCCCCGGAGTATTGTTTTTGAAAGTATCCTATGTCCTTCCCAGGATGCTATGTAAAGCCTTGCCAAAATTTGGAGAAATCCGTGCAGTTTTGTAAATTTTAAAATCAACCCCTATTTTACCCCCTTAGGGTATGATTTTTAAAAAAACGCTGAACCGCATATCTCTTAATTTCCTACCAATAGCATAAATTTGTTATCCCTAACTTAAGAAATACTGGGTTTCCCTCACAAACTTTCATCCCCTATATCACCCCCTGTAGTATTATTTTTGAAAAAAATAGTATCCTATGTCCTTCCCCAGGATGCTATATGAAGCCTTGGCAAATTTTGTAGAAATCCGTCCAGTTTTGTAAATTTTAAAATCAACCCCTATTTTACCCCCTTAGGGGATGATTTTTCAAAAACGCTGAACCGCAAATTTCTTTATTTCCTATCAAAAGCATACATTTTAATTTTCACATACCTAACTTAAGAAATACTGAGTTTCCCATACAAACTTTCATCCCCTATATCACCCCCTGTAGGATTATTTTTGAAAAAAAAAGTAGCCTATGTCCGTCCCCAGGATACCATCTATAGCCTTGCCAAATTTTATCGAAATCCGTTCAGTGGTTTAGGCGTGAAAAGGTAACAGACAGACAGACAGACAGACAGACAGACAGACAGACAGACAGAGTTACTTTCGAATTTATAATATTAGTATAGATTTAAAAAAGAAAATATTTGAGACCTTCATAGAAAGCCCTTTCATTTGATATGTCATACGGTACACTTTGCAAAACTTTTTTATTTAATTTTCTTATTTGCCCCCTAAAAGTGACCCTCATATTCAAAATTCATTTATTTACTTTACCCGTACGTGTTTGGGTTACAAAAATCCATATGTGTACCAAATTTCAACTTAATCGGTCCAATTAGATTCGGAGCAAATTTACTGTGACAGACGGACACACAGACAGACAGACACACGAGTGATCCTATAAGGGTTCCGTTTTTTCCTTTTGAGGTACGGAACTCTAAAAAGAATGAATGGAACCTCGATTAAAAAAGACTAGCTCCATAAAGTTCAATGCAAGGCACAAACAAAATGCTCCCGAACTAGTTTGTGACGTCAAAGCGGCGTAACATCAAAAATTATGTTGATGTCCGAATTAATTTACATGTTAATGATATGAGTGTTACAACCTGATCTGCAGAAGGCGAACTCCTAAAAAACTATGTCACTGAGTAGAAAAAGATGTGATCCTGTAGCGCAGCCACAGCGAAGCAACGTACAGAACAGAAACGAGCATTGAATAGCTCACTGATTAGCCATTTCAACTTTTTCAGTGAGGGTTTTTCCACTGTGTTCTCTTTCACCTATTGCCAGCTTTGTCGTCGCTTATTTCTGACAATTTTGCCACCTCTCTCGGTCACACGAGAACAAATTTTAAAGATTGGTTTATGAAAAGATGATTTTTTAAAATCTAATCTATTAAAGGACTAGTAAATAATGTTAATTTAATAGGTACTCATTTATTAAAACCATGTACTATGCGTGCCAAATAAGAATAGTACTGTCAAGACGCCATTTTGTTCCGCAATACTCGCGAACTTCATTACTAATGCGTACTAATTTGACAGTTATCAGTTATCACGTACCTATTTGACAGCTATCGTGTGTTAGCTTTTTGTTTTAATGTAGGTAAGCAACTAAATCTTGTTGATGGGGTGCAGATCAATTTGTTAGTTTATTTAATAATTTGAGATTTTCTGCAAGCAACTTCCGGTGCTGTAAATTCTGTTTCCGGTTAGAGAGCGGAAGTCGATTGCAAAATAATTAGAATAATATTTAATATTTTATTTCCGGAAGTTGCTTGGCACGCCACCTATTTGCAGTTTTTAGATGTAGAAAATTATATAAGCACATGGCAGTGTATTTTAAAGTTAGTTCCGTGTAGAATAAACAGCTGTAACGTAACGCTGCTCGTTTTATTGTCCCAATCCCTTCTGGTTTCTTATATCAGAAGTGGGATAATACCTAAAGTGCAAGTGAACTGAACTACTAAGTTTTTTTTTTTTTTTTTCTTTATCGTCTCTTTGTGAGCGTATAAAATAGACATTGTTATACACTGAACAGTGTGCTTCTGTGGTGAACTTTAAACGGTACGGTGTGTTTCTGTTGTGAACTTTATAATGCCTAAACGCACTCCTGGTGCGAGTAGTGACATCAAGTGAAACAAGTGAATATTCGTATACACCAGAGAGACATTCAAGACGACGAAAGGAGAAAAGACATTCAAATTCTACCAGTCGTACACATATCCACAAAAGAAAACAAAAATCAAGAAGATCACGCCGAACCAGGAAGACCAGCAGAAGTCCGAATAGAAGAACCTTGAATGATGGCAGGTCATGTGAAACTCTAATAACAGGGCAACCAGGAGGCGAGGTTGCTTCTATAGCGGTGGAAGAATACTGTAATGTGCCTGAACCTGGACCCGTGGAAGAAAATAGGAGCTACGTTGCGGAGACTGGACGAGAGGCAGTACCAGGATCTTCACGAGTTCCAGATGAAGGTTTGGAAAGTAACCCACTTAATTTTAATTTGCCAATTAATTTGCATGATTTAGTGAGCTTTATTTCTTCTAGTGTGAAACCTGATCATTCTTCATATTCATTAAAATGTGATAAAAACATAATTCCTGAATTTGACCCGTCCGTTAAAAATCAAAGAATAGATACTTGGCTATCTAAAGTCGACGAATGTGCTCATATCTACGGTTGGTCTGATCCACAAACGGCCCATTATGCTTTGCCACGATTAGTAGGTCATGCCAAAAAATGGTATGAAGGGCTTAAAACTATAAAATATACGTGGTCAGAATGGCAACATAATTTAAAACGTGCGTTTCCTTCCGACACTAATTATGGTGCTTTGTTATTTGAAATGCTAGATAAGCAATATAAATTAGGTGATTCTCTCGATGATTACTATTACGATAAAATGAGTTTGTTGAATGCATGTGATATATCAGGCAAGAAGGCAGTAGATTGTATCATTTACGGTCTTGAGGACCGCACTATTAGAGCAGGAGCATCTTCAGCCCGTTTTGATCAACCTGAAGATTTGTTAAAATATCTTAAAGATATGTGCCGTGATCAGAAAGAGTTAATACCTAAAAACAAATCTGAAACCTCTCTGCCAAATAATTCTACCATAATTTGTTATATTTGTAGTAAGAGTGGTCATCGTGCGAACCAATGCAGGCAATCAAAAAATACTCCGTCTGTATGCCTTAATTGTAAACAAACTGATCATGGAGTTTCCCAAAGCCCAAAACCCATTGTCAAATGCGAAAATTGTCACAAATATGGACACAAAACTGAAGCCTGTTTTTCAAACATAAATAGAAAACAAAATGAGGATAAACGGGTTTAATAACCATTACTACTGATTTTGATAGTTCACAAAACAAATTTTACAAAAATGATTCTATTAATAATATGTGCTATGGGGTGAGTTGATTGGTTGATTGAATAATCTTTATATATACATAATTCTACTGTACGTGTGTTTGATAGAAATATAAAATAATATTATAAATGTATCAAGCATATCAGGGTCTAAAATTGGCAAAAAGCAATGCCTATTTATTGTAATATTTCCGCTGTGGATCATATACAGTCGTGGATTGGCACAAGTATTGTTCAAGACCAGATTCTGAAAAAGAATGATGAAGTTGATTAGGTAGGTGAATAAATGAAAGACACATTAATTATGGAGTATATAATTGATCATAGGTTATACAAAAAACGGAATATTTTGTTAAATCATTAAGAAAATTGACAGGTTTGATTTACATTTCTTCATAAATGATCCGACTGACCTGAAAGGAAAAATAAAATAAAAATTAAGAATGAAAGAACTTAAATAACTGATATAATGCTTGAAAGTGAAATAATTTTGTTTTGTTAGAAGTTAGTTTGTTAGAAATAAAGATAAATGCGAAATTTAAATTATTAAGGTAACATTTGGTTTTTACTTTAGTTAAGCAAAAATGAAAAATACATAAGTACTTACCAGAAAATAGATGATTAGGAGATGGAAGTCGTGGGGTGATTGGCTTGATAGATAAGTGTTGATGAAGCTCACGTTGAGTGGTCAGCCACTAATGAAGTCCCACGGTGCATATCCCACATGAAGCATAGGCCATTCATTGCAAGTCGTACAGTGGGCTGGCAAGTGAGAGTGCTTGACCAGGAAGCTTGCGGTGCAATGTTTGGTATGTGCAGAATGTGATGTCACTCATTGGAAGTCGTACAGTGGCTGACAGGTGAGAGTGCTTGATCAGTGAAGCTTGCGGTGCAATGTGTGGCATGTGCAGAATGTGATGTTGAGATATTATAGGCCATTCATTGCAAGTCGTACAGTGGGCTGGCAAGTGAGAGTGCTTGACCAGGAAGCTTGCGGTGCAATGTTTGGTATGTGCAGAATGTGATGTCACTCATTGGAAGTCGTACAGTGGCTGACAGGTGAGAGTGCTTGATCAGTGAAGCTTGCGGTGCAATGTGTGGCATGTGCAGAATGTGATGTTGAGATATTATAGGCCATTCATTGCAAGTCGTACAGTGGGCTGGCAAGTGAGAGTGCTTGACCAGGAAGCTTGCGGTGCAATGTTTGGTATGTGCAGAATGTGATGTCACTCATTGGAAGTCGTACAGTGGCTGACAGGTGAGAGTGCTTGATCAGTGAAGCTTGCGGTGCAATGTGTGGCATGTGCAGAATGTGATGTTGAGATATTATAGGCCATTCATTGCAAGTCGTACAGTGGGCTGGCAAGTGAGAGTGCTTGACCAGGAAGCTTGCGGTGCAATGTGTGGCATGTGCAGAATGTGATGTTGAGATATTATAGGCCATTCATTGCAAGTCGTACAGTGGGCTGGCAAGTGAGAGTGCTTGACCAGGAAGCTTGCGGTGCAATGTTTGGTATGTGCAGAATGTGATGTCACTCATTGGAAGTCGTACAGTGGCTGACAGGTGAGAGTGCTTGATCAGTGAAGCTTGCGGTGCAATGTGTGGCATGTGCAGAATGTGATGTTGAGATATTATAGGCCATTCATTGCAAGTCGTACAGTGGGCTGGCAAGTGAGAGTGCTTGACCAGGAAGCTTGCGGTGCAATGTTTGGTATGTGCAGAATGTGATGTCACTCATTGGGAGTCGTACAGTGGCTGGCAAGTGAGTGCTTGTCCAGTGAAGCTTGCGGTGCAATGTGTGGCATGTGCAGAATGTGATGTTGAGATATTATAGGCCATTCATTGCAAGTCGTACAGTGGGCTGGCAAGTGAGAGTGCTTGACCAGGAAGCTTGCGGTGCAATGTTTGGTATGTGCAGAATGTGATGTCACTCATTCGAAGTCGTACAGTGGCTGACAGGTGAGAGTGCTTGATCAGTGAAGCTTGCGGTGCAATGTGTGGCATGTGCAGAATGTGATGTTGAGATATTATAGGCCATTCATTGCAAGTCGTACAGTGGGCTGGCAAGTGAGAGTGCTTGACCAGGAAGCTTGCGGTGCAATGTTTGGTATGTGCAGAATGTGATGTCACTCATTCGAAGTCGTACAGTGGCTGACAGGTGAGAGTGCTTGATCAGTGAAGCTTGCGGTGCAATGTGTGGCATGTGCAGAATGTGATGTTGAGATATTATAGGCCATTCATTGCAAGTCGTACAGTGGGCTGGCAAGTGAGAGTGCTTGACCAGGAAGCTTGCGGTGCAATGTTTGGTATGTGCAGAATGTGATGTCACTCATTGGAAGTCGTACAGTGGCTGACAGGTGAGAGTGCTTGATCAGTGAAGCTTGCGGTGCAATGTGTGGCATGTGCAGAATGTGATGTTGAGATATTATAGGCCATTCATTGCAAGTCGTACAGTGGGCTGGCAAGTGAGAGTGCTTGACCAGGAAGCTTGCGGTGCAATGTTTGGTATGTGCAGAATGTGATGTCACTCATTGGAAGTCGTACAGTGGCTGACAGGTGAGAGTGCTTGATCAGTGAAGCTTGCGGTGCAATGTTTGGTATGTGCAGAATGTGATGTCACTCATTGGAAGTCGTACAGTGGCTGACAGGTGAGAGTGCTTGATCAGTGAAGCTTGCGGTGCAATGTTTGGTATGTGCAGAATGTGATGTCACTCATTGGAAGTCGTACAGTGGCTGACAGGTGAGAGTGCTTGATCAGTGAAGCTTGCGGTGCAATGTTTGGTATGTGCAGAATGTGATGTCACTCATTGGAAGTCGTACAGTGGCTGACAGGTGAGAGTGCTTGATCAGTGAAGCTTGCGGTGCAATGTTTGGTATGTGCAGAATGTGATGTCACTCATTGGAAGTCGTACAGTGGCTGACAGGTGAGAGTGCTTGATCAGTGAAGCTTGCGGTGCAATGTTTGGTATGTGCAGAATGTGATGTCACTCATTGGAAGTCGTACAGTGGCTGACAGGTGAGAGTGCTTGATCAGTGAAGCTTGCGGTGCAATGTTTGGTATGTGCAGAATGTGATGTCACTCATTGGAAGTCGTACAGTGGCTGACAGGTGAGAGTGCTTGATCAGTGAAGCTTGCGGTGCAATGTGTGGCATGTGCAGAATGTGATGTTGAGATATTATAGGCCATTCATTGCAAGTCGTACAGTGGGCTGGCAAGTGAGAGTGCTTGACCAGGAAGCTTGCGGTGCAATGTTTGGTATGTGCAGAATGTGATGTCACTCATTGGAAGTCGTACAGTGGCTGACAGGTGAGAGTGCTTGATCAGTGAAGCTTGCGGTGCAATGTGTGGCATGTGCAGAATGTGATGTTGAGATATTATAGGCCATTCATTGCAAGTCGTACAGTGGGCTGGCAAGTGAGAGTGCTTGACCAGGAAGCTTGCGGTGCAATGTTTGGTATGTGCAGAATGTGATGTTGAGATATTATAGGCCATTCATTGGAAGTCGTACAGTGGCTGACAGGTGAGAGTGCTTGATCAGTGAAGCTTGCGGTGCAATGTGTGACGAAGGAAAATTAGTATTGAAAAGTATGGATGAGCTTGTGCAGAATATGATGTTGAGATATTATGAGTCGCTCATTGGAAGTCATACAGTGGCTGACAGGTGAGAGTGCTTGATCAGTGAAGCTTACGGTGCAATGTGCGAAGGAAAATTGGTATTGAAAAGTACGAGTTAATGAAAATGATAAATTAACAAAATACGATTGTGATATCTTACCTTTTAAGCGGTTCCTGTGCTATTGTGCTAAATTGTCATTAACTTATTATTTCATAGTTTCTGAGAATATCGATAGCTGATGCTTTAATTAGATAAGTATCGTATTAATTAACGCTAAACATAAGTGCTTATGTTGTGTATTTATAGTTTGAGAACAAACTTGGTATTAATTAACGCTAAACATAAGTGCTTATATTGTGTAATTTATAGTTTGAGGACAAACTTAATGTCAGGAAGGCCGAATGTTAGCTTTTTGTTTTAATGTAGGTAAGCAACTAAATCTTGTTGATGGGGTGCAGATCAATTTGTTAGTTTATTTAATTATTTGAGATTTTCTGCAAGCAACTTCCGGTGCTGTAAATTCTGTTTCCGGTTAGAGAGCGGAAGTCGATTGCAAAATAATTAGAATAATATTTAATATTTTATTTCCGGAAGTTGCTTGGCACGCCGCCTATTTGCAGTTTTTAGATGTAGAAAATTATATAAGCACATGGCAGTGTATTTTAAAGTTAGTTCCGTGTAGAATAAACAGCTGTAACGTAACGCTGCTCGTTTTCTTGTCCCAATCCGTTCTGGTTTCTTATACGTGTGAAGTTGGCAGCAAACGCGATCCTATTCTCATTTGGCACGCATAGTATCTAATAAACTCAGTTCAAAAAGTATTATCTGTTTTCAAAAAATGCCACAATTAAAATGTGTTTTGAATAGTTACCTATTAAATTAACATTATTTCCTAGTACTTTGATTAGATACATTTTTCAAAAAATCATCTATACTATCTATACTAATATTATAAAGAGGTAAAATTTGTTTGTAAGTTTGTAAGTTTGTATGTTTGTAAGTTTGTATGTAGGGGGTAATCTCCGGAACTAATGATCCAATTCTAAAAATTTTTTCATAAGTAGAAAGCTACATTATTCCCGAGTGCTATAGGCTATAAATTATATTTATATCATGCTTAATAGCCGAGCTATCACAATTTTTGTCTAACAAGTCGGAAAGAAATACCTCTTTAAACAGACTTTTTTGCATGCGCTGCCTAAACGGTTGTTTATAATTGAAAACAATGTATGGCAGTCTGGTCCGTCTTAAATAATTCTACAAAAAAGTCCGCGACACCATATTTCTATCTTTTATATTTTATCTTTTATACATCTTTTATTGCTTTAAAAAAGTATTTTTAGACGTACTTACGTTTGGATGATTATTTAAACAACAAAACATTAATCCTTATCAAAATAAGTTATTTTATGATCACAAGGACATCATGGAGATAAGATTTGGCCTTTACAGTATGTCAATTGGTCATACAGTTCCGGAGATAATATAAAATTACTAAAACGCAAAATAACTTTAATTCATACCGGTCGCTCCTGAGCGAACATGTTTAGTGCGGACGTTTTATCAATTTACCCATAGTTGGCGTTGTGTAAATAAGTAATTTTTCTGAATAGCGAGATTTTTCGCGATTTGACGACCCTCTCGATTTATTATTTCAATAATATCGGTGGAATACAGCGGAAGAGTTTGTTTCTTTGTTAGTTTGTTTGAACGCGCTATCTCTGGAACTACCTCAGTCGGATTTGAAAAAATCTTTTTGCATTTTATAACCCAGTTGTTGAGGAGGGCTATAGGCTATATAACATCACGCTAGGGCCCTTAGGAGCCGAGCGCAAAGTAATAGCGCGGGCAGGCGATGCGGAAAGATATAGGCTATTTAACATCACGCTAGGGCCCTTAGAAGCCGAGCGCGAAGTAATAGCGCGGGCAGGCGATGCGGAAGGATATAGGCTATTTAACATCACGCTAGGGCCCTTAGGAGCCGAGCGCGAAGTAATAGCGCGGGCAGGCGATGCGGAAAGATATAGTCTATTTAACATCACGCTAGGGCCCTTAGGAGCCGAGCGCGAAGTAATAGCGCGGGCAGGCGACGCGGAAGGATATAGTCAATTTAACATCACGCTAGGGCCCTTAGGAGCCGAGCGCGAAGTAATAGCGCGGGCAGGCGATGCGGAAGGATATAGACTATTTAACATCGCGCTAGGGACCTTAGGAACCGAGCCAAAAGAAAAAATGTCAGAAAGGATGCTTAAGCGCAAACGAAGTAATAGCGCGGGCAGGCGTTGCGATGCGATGCGTCGTTGGGGGACAAGAAATTTCACGCGGACGAAGTCGCGGGCAGGAGCTAGTCTTTTAATATAGCATTCTTGAAAATTTGGTCCCGTTTTAGCGACAGAGGTGACAACATGCGACAGCCCTTTTAAATTAAATTGAAAAAGTGCTAAGTTCGTTTTTTAAAATATAGATCTTTTGGCTCGTCTTCAGCCATGATCAGTTAATTTAAATATGATTGGACTTTATGTAGTTGGTTCAACGAGTGGGTTTTGAACATGCAACCCCTGGCCTGCCAGCGCTCCACCTATAGGGATTTATACATAGTGTAAGTGTAAACAGTGGCAACCTTTTAAGGGGTCATTGTATTCATCATTATGAACAACTTTTACTATGGGAACAAACGTGACATCGCGAAAAAAAAATCAACTGTTCCCTACATTTTGACGAATTATGCGATCATAAATGTACTGAACAGCTATTTTTTTTCGCGATTTCAGGTTTGGTCCCATAGTAAACGTTGTTCATAATGATGAGTAAGGTTGCCACTGTTTACACTCACAATGTGTATATTTCTTCCTATGCATCTGTAACTTACCGTGTACCTTCTGCAGCCACCACTCTATTTCGTGATACATGTAAGGCTGGTCATCTGGGCAAGTCCCGCGCCCCTGACCTTGGCGGGCGATGTAATCGTGCCACGCGACGTGATCGCCATACTAACGCCTCTGGATGCGGGGAATCACGTGTGAAGGCTGAAACCTAGCAGGTGATAAACCTCACTCAAAGGTGATCGGAATATTATAAAGCTATTAACTGGTCCTTGACATAATTTGTGTTGTAGTTGTTCTTACTTTTAGATATCCCTAAGAAGCAGGCATAAGAATTCATAAGATGTGTCTCGCAGACGAAACTGTTGTGTTGGATGAGTTTCGACAAAAACTTTCTGGTTCATAGATTATTTTTCTCAAGCATTCAAAAAAAAAAATCAAAATATTTTATTTCACATAAACCTACATGGGCAATTATGAAACGTCCGAAGCACGGTTCCAAATTGGTCGTTTCCTATGGAGAAGAGCCGGCAAGAAACTTCATGGTTACTCTTTTAAAAATAATTGGCTTATACAATATTTTCAAATAACAGTGTTACTAGGTATGTGAGGACAATGTAAGATTTTCAATAACTTTATAGGTACTTAATAGAATAGAAAACAGTCAACAAATGTACAGTCTACTAGGCCTGCAACGTTCTCACATTCACAAAAAAGAAAATAATCTATTTAGAAGTTTAATAAAAGAATAAAAATAAAAAAACATGACAAAATACAGTAACAAATCTGAATAAACATCATGTTCACAAAAGCCACTAATATAGAATTAAAATTAGAATTGTATATAAATAATATCAAATAACGAGAATTATGTCAAGGAAGATTGTAAAAAAAAAAAAATTAAATATTATTAATACTTATTTAAAAAAAAATAATTAAAAGCGAATAGCTCTATCTTTAAACAAAAAAATTATACATTAAAGAAAGCGAATAGCTGTATCTTTTGTAGGCATAACCCCAAGGTCACCCCTCGTCATCCATTACCGTCGCAAAGACCTCTGCAAGCAACCATAGCTAGAAGAGGTGGTCTGTGCAATTCTTTGCGAATCACGTCATGCTAAAATTTTAATAATGGCTAAACGTGAATTCGTCTTATACTATGTATGTGATTATATTAACGTCATCGGATTTTGAGTTTTTGTTGCTAGAAAAACACACATTATATTTTTTAAACCTGTTCAGTAAGAACTCAAAAACCAGAACAGTTACTCACTGTAGTTCTTATACAAAATTTAAATTCCTAGACAGTAATTTGTAATAAAGTCTCGTTCACAATGCAATTTTTTCTAGGATATAATTATAACAACAAAAACAAAAAATAAACAAAAACAACAATAAATAAATTAATAAATAAGCTGTCACACGAACATTGTTCATTGCTCTATAGTGAAGGCGGTAAAAATGATCCAAAAGTTACTTTTTGTGTAAACCAATAGGTTTACACAAAAAGTAACTTTTGGATCATTTTTACATTTGTCACCGAATATAATTATACTACAAATTTTTATTCCGGATTATTCTGTACCTACGGTTGGATTTTTAACTATTGGTAGGCTAATTTTTTTTGCGGTTTCAAGCAAAAATAATATACATATTATGTATAAATTGTGTACTATTTAATGAGAGATAGGGTTTGTTGGTCTATTTAATAACCTATACAGGGTGTTTCTTTTAAGGTGTCAAGCCAGTGCGAGCTGATAGCAGAGTACCATACCTATCGATTTAACCCCCATGTATGTACTAGGATTTTTTGTAGTTTTCGAGTTATTTTGGATCCCTCATTTCATATAGTGGTAGTGGTTAAGGATAGTAGTACGTGTAAAATTTATGTTTATATTATCAACTGAGCTCTGCTTAAACGTAGAGGGATAGTAAATAACAGGATTGGCAAAAATATGCAAACATAAATTATAAAAATATGAAAATCACTAGATATCAGATACACCACTTTCAACGACCGATTTCAGCAAATAATGACATTCTTGGTCAAAATTGACCGAAAAAAAGATATAATTTTTTAAAACCATCATTTCGTTGAATCAGGAAAAATATCGAAAAAAAATGTATCTCGAAAACTACAAAAAATCGTAGAAAAAATCGATAATGATCGATCGATTGAATGTTAATCGATAGGTATGGTTCTCTGCTATCAGTTCGCACTGGCTGGACACCTTAAAAGAAACACCCTGTATAATCACGTTCTCCAAAACGGTTCTAACGATTTCGATGACAGTTGCAATATCTCTATATTGCAACTGTCAACTGTCAACTGTAAGGCCTCTGCCTTACGGGGGCGAAAAATCGATCAAGCCAAGTCTCATTTCCATTTCTCTATTTTCACCCGAGCAGAGCTCGGTGGACCAGGTACTAAAATATAAATATATTTAATACATTTCAAGTAAATACATACTGCTTTTCATTTACGTCATAAACATTAGGTAGGTAGGTAGGTACCTACAGTAGCACGGTTTAAAATGTGTTTCTTTTTTGTCATTAATATAATGTGGTTGTTATACCTGGTCTTCCTTTCCTGGTATTAATATGTCACCGTATAATAATATTATGAAATTCGTTAGTTTATAATCTAACTCGTGAGATTATAATCTGTCGATAAATTGTGACTGTACCATACTGCTTACATTAGAACGTATTAATTTTCGATAGTTTATAATCTGTAATCTCACGAGTTAGAATATAAACTAACGAAGTCCTTATCTATACGGTGACAGATATAATGAAAGAAATACACAATATGTAATGAAATTAAAAGAAGGTTTTCCTGTCTCTATGGAGCGTTCTAGGCTGACGTGCAATGGACACTCTATAAAAACACCCGGCACGGGCTGCTTTCTGATGAATACTTAACTTATTTCCCCTTTCATTACATAAAACAGGAGCTCAGTGAAGGAAAATATATTTTTGACGTAACAAACAGCCCATGCACAAGCACACATTTTTATTTTATTTTTTATTTTTTATGGTTACTATATATTAGGCTTAGATTATATGTAGAGAAGAGGAAGCTTATTTATTTAATACATAAATGGCAATCATCGATACGAAAAAGAAGATGTAGAGGTAGGGTAGTCCAAATCAAACACAGATGGAATTATAATGGGTGATTCATTTGGAGTTACTTTTTCCAAAACTAAAAAAAATATGAATAAAACAAATTTATCGGGTAATCTTTATTATAATACAAAAGAACCATTCCTTACATTTACTTTTTAAACATTATTTCTTTCAAATGTTGTCCGTAACTGCGATTAAGGTGGTCCGTCACTGTCAATGGTGACCGTTATCGTACCATGATAACGGACTATTTGTTTCCTGAAATTGAAGCCCGTGATCTTCAGAACTTTTGGTACCAACAAGACGGCGCCACTTGCCACACAGCACGTGAAACCATGGCTTTGTTGCGAGAAAAATTTGGTGAACAGTTAATTTCGCGTTTCGGACCAGTCAGTTGGCCGCCTAGATCCTGTGATATCACACCCTTAGACTTTTTTCTGTGGGGTTATGTAAAGTCCAAAGTTAATATGGATAAGCCGCGTACGATTAATCAACTGGAAGCCAACATTACTCGCGTTATTCGCCAAATACCACTGGAAATGCTCGGTCGGGTCATCGAAAACTGGAACTCCAGAATGGACCACCTTAATCGCAGTTACGGACAACATTTGAAAGAAATAATCTTTAAAAAGTAAATGTAAGGAATGGTTCTTTTGTATTATAATAAAGATTACCCGATAAATTTGTTTTATTCATATTTTTTTTAGTTTTGGAAAAAGTAACTCCAAATGAATCACCCGTTAGATAGAGAGAAAGTTAAGAAAGAAAAATTTAAAGAAAGAAAATGAGATTAACTGAGTGAAAGTTGATTTGGCTATGAAAGAAGAGAACACTGTGATGACGGCTGCTAAAGATATACGGACAAAGAATACATGCTCCGGAATTTGGGATGACCCAAATTAACAGAATTAAGATCAGAAGAACTGTGAGGATTTCTTTTATTGTTGGAGGATCTTATTAAATCAGTTGAAACACTAATAAAAGTGGAAGCCCCTGATAAACCTCGACGGGTTGGTAAGTATAGTCGATGCCACTTTTTTATAGGAGGAAAATTTTCATGGTTTTGGCAGAATTTTCTCGACGATTCTGTCGTTCAAGGTTCAACTAGTAATCCTTGTTGTAGTGCGTAGTGTTCAGAATATAATGAGGCACTTTACTTCCTGTTGTTTCACAGAATTAAACCAGAAAAAGCAATAGTATAGGATTATGACATAAGAAAAATTACCCAACAAAGCAAATGTTAAAATGTGTCTCTGTCAGAAAAGTCTTCAATAGTTTAGCCTAGCATTGGGTTGACATATTTCAGAGGGGCCTACATTTTTGACTTTAACTGTCGCTGGCATGAGATTCTGACTTGAATTTGAACCTTTTTAGGTACGAGAAATGGCCTTCTGGTCTTTGCAAAGCTCGATCAAAACTGCTTAGTAAATGTACTCTGAAATTCACATGATGTGATCGATTGAACAAAACAAAACAACAAAATAAAACTTCACATGTGAAGATGAATCTATTGATCTGAGATTTAGGGTGCTTTTCCGAGGAAGATGCGCAGCTCGAGCTATGCGACGTATCGACAGTAGGGAAGGCACGGCGAGCACGCGACCATCCATAGCACGCTTCCACAGCACGCATCCTTCCATTTAAAAAAACATAGCTTAGTTGAATCAGTTTCCATCAGTGCATGTTCCACCAATGAATATGATTGGTGGATATTAAACACATCCATAGCAACGTAGCATAGCACATCTCTGGTGGAAAAGCACCCTTAATCAGGTTTTCAGATTGGCGGGTTCTACAGCACGTGCTAGTCCGGGTTAGAGATGTCTTTATTATTTCCCATAAGAAATTTCACTTACATGAGAAATATTTAACTATCTTAAAAACATAATTGATTGAACGTAAAGTATTGGCAAAAAAAATTACAACACAAAATATTCTAAAAGTGTAGGGTAATCGCTAATAATTTCACACTGCTAAAATGTAAACATACACGGAACGCGCGCAACTAGATGTGGTATGTAATGTACTAAAGTGCGCTCATTTTATTAAACATGAACAATTTTAGTTGTTTCTTAAACATTGGCATGGATTTTGCATTTTTGATGTTATTTGGTAGTTTATTATACAATGCCGCACCCTCGTACATCACATTTTTTCTCCCATAGCTAGTGCGTGGTGAGTACAAGTGTATGTCATTTGCATTTCTGAGCCTAATTTTGTGTATTTGATGTTTCTTTGTGAAATGTATTTGTGTGTGAATATTTTTATTAAGTATTTTTCTGATTAAGATGCAAGTATTATATATGTATGTTTGTGATATGTTCATTAACTTAGTTTCATTGTATATTTTTTGCGTTGGTGTACTGTAATCATAATGGAAAAGTGTCTTTATTAACTTATTTTGTGCTATTTGTAGCGTTTCAATATTAGTTTTGGCCGCTGTGCCCCATACTTCTATTAGGTAGTCCAGGTGGGGTTTTACAAGAGTGTTATATATATTGTAGCGTACTTGACGTGGAAGACATCGGACAATAGTCACACAATGGTACCTTTTTTATTTTTACCATAAAATATAATGTACTATATTTTTTTTCTTATCTAAAAATGATGTGTTGCAAACATTAACAAGTTTTAATATCTTTAATAATAATTATAATGGACTCTGGTGACTACAGCTTAATGTAAACCAGTTTTTACAAGTTGTAGAATTTTCAAAGTGTGACCTTCACGGCGCGGGCGCGGCGGCAATTATAAGTGAATCACCCTGTATATTGTATATTATGTGTGTTCTTTTGAGATAATTGATGTACTACTCGGCGTCTTTTTCAACACGGAAACCAGGAAGAAAAATGTACACCTAGATCTACTACTTAGTCACCTAAAGGATTGATGATAATCACCTAGGTGTTTGCGTAAAAATGTCTTGATTTCCGAAATCAAACTTATACGAGTATAGAACAAAGCTAACGAGACATGTATTGATGATTCTTATGGTTACAATTCTGTAAATACATTATTTGCTAAAGCCGATACTGCGGATCCTCCTTCGGGGAATTTAATGGACGATTTTCACGTAAATTTAATAAAGGTGAGGGGCATTTACGATGCACACAATTTACGACTTTATTTGTGACTTCAAATGCTCAACTAATATGCCCGCAAAATAACTTCTCTACGAGTTAATGTACTACCGGTTATCGAATTAATTAAAGATGAAAAATTATAAATATATAATATGATAGTTTATAATTATCCTTGAATATTGTGATGAATAGTAAAACTATAACCAAAATTGAGTTGCTCTGAAAAGAGGAATTTTATTTTAATATGTAGGTACATAAAAAACTAGTTATTAACACTTTTACAACATATTCTTTAACATTGATTATTCACTAGTTTTACCTGAAAAGAGAAACAACATTTAAAGCTATTGTTTCACCAGTTCTTGTTAATCACTAATAATATTCTAATTGCATTAAAATTCTCACTTGTGTAGCGTATTGTATCCGTCATTCAATATGACAGCTCGCTCCATAGAATGAAACAATTTCACAGATCATAAATTATAAGTACATCTATGCAATACGCGGCAAATTCAAACACAGACTAAATGAAGTGTCACGCACTTTGTTTACATCTCCCCCCCTTCTAAATTACAAAGTGTTATTGTATCACTCTACTACTGGAATAAGCTTTGTAATGTGAAAGAGATTGGACTCTGACTTTTTGTGACCCGTATTTACCTTGTAAATTGAATTGGATATTTTATCTACAATTTGATAAGGTCCTATTTTCAATTCATCTAGTTTTTTTCGGTTTAACCGATTTCCGTTTTCAACATATACAGAATCTCCGACTTTTAGTTCATAATGTTTTCTGTTTTTATCAAATCTTTCTTTATTATAATTGTGGGATTTTATACTATTTTCTAAGGCAGTTTTTCGGTCTCGCAATAGATGATTATGTGTTATATTTTGTTTTAGTTCATCTGGTAGAATGTCAACATTTTTTCCCTCCAATAAATATTTTGGAGAGAACCCTGTTACACTATGTTCAGTTTCGTTATATTTTTCAGTGCATTCGTGAGCAATAGTTGTCCAAGCAATTTTGGTACTCCTTTCATTAATTTTGCAACGAATTTTGTTAACCAACGTTTGGTTTAACCTTTCGTTCAATCCATTTGAAAATGGCGCATTTACTGCAGTGAAAACTATTGGTATATCTTGTTTTTCTAAAAAATTTTTGAAATCCTTCGAATTTATGCCTGGATATTGATCTGATAGAATTAAGTTTATTTTATATTCTTGTATTACTTTTTGGACAAGTTTTATGAAATCATTCGCACTCTGGGTCTTTGATGTCAAAATAAAGGCGTAACGAGTGAAGTGATCTACTAGCAGATGTAAATATGTTTTGGTTGAACGAGCACCACCAAATCCCCCTATGGTGTCTATAGACACTATTTCGAATGGATAGGTAGCGGGACCTAAGTGAGACATTAGTCCAAATTTGTATTTTCCTCTAGATTTGTTTTTTATACATACATCACAGTTTTCGCAAATTTTTTTTATATTATCCAATAAATTTTTAGCTTTATAAAAGGGTTTAATTTTGTTTTCCATTTGTTGTCTTCCTATGTGACAGTAGTGGTGATGTACATATGTTATAATATTTTTACTAAACTCCTCTGATATTACAATCTTTTCTTTTTTTCCTATTTTTTTATAGTATATGTTATGTTTGTAAATTAGTTTATTCATATTTTGCTTTATATCATCATTTTTATTTTGATCATTTTGTATGTCTTCTAATTTAACAAAATTCACTACTTTTAAACTATTATCTTGATTTTCATACGATTCTAACACAGGGTTTCTGCTTAAAGTATCTGCCTCTATATTATATTTGCCAGGAGAATATATTATTTTAAAATTGAACTGCGACAAATAATACGTTAAATCTCCCAGTTCTTCGTCCGTTCTGGCTTTAATATTCATTTTTTCTAAAGGTTTGTGATCTGAAAAAACCGTGAATGTTTTTCCTATAAGCCAGTGTTGCCAGTATTTTACTGCCTCTTTTATTGCCAAGCACTCAAGATATATGGCTTTTTCCTTTTTTTGGGAGTCGTTTAATTTTTTGGAAAAATATGCACAAGGCTTTTCATCACCGTTGGGTTGAATTTGTTTTAAAATCGCACCTATACCTTGTATGCTGGCGTCTGTATAAATATGTATTGGATGGTCTGGATCAAAGATGGCTAGAATTGGTTTTGAGCAAAGTAGTTTTTTTATAGTATCAAAGGATTCTTGACATTTATCAGACCAAACGAATTTTTCTCCTTTTCTTAATAAATTATGTAATGGGTCCAGTATAATTGATATATTTGGCACATATTTTCCATAGAAATTTATTTTTCCTAAAAATTGTCGGACGTTTTTTTGTGTTTTTGGATTTGGGAATTCTTTTATGGCAATCAAATTATCTTTTAATGGAGTGATAGTATTGTTTTTTATTATGTGCCCTAGATATTTTACAGAGTCCTGTGCAAAGTTACATTTCGTGAACTTTAATTTAAAACCTTCTTTTAAAATTGCATCCAGTAACAAAGATAAGTGTTCAATGTGTTTTTCGAACGTTTCAGAAAATACTAAAATATCGTCGATGTAATTGACAGTAAAGTTTGACAGTTTATGCTTTCTTATAATGCTACTCAGTATTCTTTGAAAAATAGCGGGAGAGGTTTTTAAACCGAAAGGTAAACAAGTCCACTGAAAGTGTGCTTCTTGAGTAACAAATGCCGTTTTGTGTCTATCTTCAATTTTAAGAGGTATGGACCAGAAAGCTGAGTTTACATCAAATGTTGAAAAAAATTTACATTTCCTTGTTTTAACCATTAGATCCTCGATTAGTGGAAATGGTTGCGATTGGGGAACTACAATTTTATTTAATTCGCGAAAATCTATACAAAGCCTTGATCTCCTACCATCTTCTTTTTTAAATGCTAGTGTTACCGGAGCGGCAAAAGGGCTATATGACTCCTCAATTAAATTATTTTCTAGTAATTTTGATATTTGATGTTCAATTTCTTTCATATCCTCAATAGAGCACCTATACGGCCTTTTACTACAGTATTTATCTATCAATAAATCTATATGGGCTTCGTACCCTTTAACAGTGCCTATATCAAATTTGTCTTTAGCGAAGACTGTATTATATTTGCATATCAATTTATCAATTTCTGATTTTTCCTGATGATTTAAATTATTTACTGAAATATCAAAATTTTCAACTATTATATTTTCATTAAAGTTTATTTTATACTCATCAATGATAGTTTCTCTTTTATATTTCTTTGTAATATCCACACCTTTTTTTTCGTTACATATATCTTGTTTATTCCCTATATCACTACCTGTGCTGCCAGGAATTTCTTTAGTGTTTATAGGTTGATTTTCTTTATTTTCTATGTAGTCTCTATTATTATTGGTGAGGACATTTTGGGTGATATTTAAATTCGCATTTTGAGTTAAATTAAAGTTTTGTATACAGTCCAACCCAACTAGGAAATCGTAGTCGAAGTTGTCTTCATCTATTACAAAAATATTAACATATTTTTCAATTTCGAAAATTTTAATTTTTAAAGTTACCATTCCTTTTGATTTTTTTACGCCATTAATTGTTTTTAAACCTGCATTTTTATCCTTAGTTGGTATTTTTTTTAATGATAATAACCTTGAATTTATTAAGGACACATTTGATCCTGAATCATAGATTCCTGATGTTTCCAAAGTGTCATTTATTAGTAGTTTAATTTTTATTAATGGCGGCACTATTAGTTTTTTGGATCAATTTCATTTAATTCTATCTCTAATTCTGAATTGTTAACACTCCTTATTTGATCTTTTTTTTGCCTGTCGTTATTTTTTATTTTGAACCAACATTGAGATTCTGGGTGGTAACGTATACCTTTATTCTCTTTTTCACATATTTTACACGGATTAACTGAGGTCTTCACATTTTTCTCTTTAATTTTACTTTCGGAATTTCCTATCTTTTTATCAAATGTTTTTTTGTTTACCATATGCTCTAAACTTCTTAAATTTTGAAATAAATCTTGAGTTTCCTTTAAACTATTCCTATCAATTTTATCTGCAATAAAATTTGGTAATCCGGTGGCAATCAGATCAATTAGAGTGAGTTTATCTATGGACTTATTTATTTCTAATAGTAGTCTCTCTTTCTTTAACGCATACTCCAGTAATGAGCCCTGTCTGTATTTGAATAACATTGCATACCTGATCGGTGACCAACCCTTATCCGCATATGTTTCACAAAAGTTCTTTTTCCACATTACCCATTCTGAATTTATAGTATGCTTTATAAGCATGGAACTATACCAGTCTAAACAAGAATCTTCTATAAATAACCTAAAAATTTCAATTTTTTTGACATCTTCTTCTATTCCTATACGGACACATTCCGCTTCGAAGGTAGTCATCCACTGCGTCACATTAGTAATTTTGCTATTGAATTTTTGTATAACAAATTTTTCTACCATTTTCCCCATATTATAGGGTTTCGATGAATCTTTCTTTATCTCTGCGAAGCTTTCCATTATTCTTGCTAAAGATTCTTCTGAAATTCCTGATGTAGAAGTTTGTGGTTTTGTTATTTCCTCCAATAGGTATCCCATAAACTGTTTATTTCCGTCTTCATCACAATAAACCGTCTTCATCTCCGGGTCCATGGATATCCACACCTGTCGTTTCTCATGCCGTTTTTGTAGTGTTGTTTTTATTTTCTGATAGATTTGTGTTTGTCCTATTGCAGTGTGTAATTTTACGTTTTGTAACTTATCTGGGATCGCAAACGTTCGGCTATCTGAATCCGTGATTGTCGTTACACAAATTATATTTGTTTTCACATCTTCACTGGCTTTGACCATGAACTCGAATCTTAATTTTTCCATTATTCCTGGTAACCAGCTATACAAATGTTGTTTTATAATATGATAGTTTATAATTATCCTTGAATATTGTGATGAATAGTAAAACTATAACCAAAATTGAGTTGCTCTGAAAAGAGGAATTTTATTTTAATATGTAGGTACATAAAAAACTAGTTATTAACACTTTTACAACATATTCTTTAACATTGATTATTCACTAGTTTTACCTGAAAAGAGAAACAACATTTAAAGCTATTGTTTCACCAGTTCTTGTTAATCACTAATAATATTCTAATTGCATTAAAATTCTCACTTGTGTAGCGTATTGTATCCGTCATTCAATATGACAGCTCGCTCCATAGAATGAAACAATTTCACAGATCATAAATTATAAGTACATCTATGCAATACGCGGCAAATTCAAACACAGACTAAATGAAGTGTCACGCACTTTGTTTACAAATATTCAGCAAAGGATTTGCTAAAGAAAAATTTATGGTAGTACCAAACAAAATTGATGAAAAAACACTGAATGATTACAATATAATAATATAAACACAGCAAGAAAGGGAACATAATGACAAGCCCGAAATTGATGAGATTAGCAGTAGGAGCGCAGCAGTGTGCAGTGCGTGCAGTGCAACAAACTCAGGGCCGACCAGTCGGGCAGGTCTGACCGGCTCTAGATCGTACCTAACATCATAAACTTTACATATGTAATTATGTATATCAATGATATGCCATATCTTTGAGTTGACCTTTACGTTTTTGAAAACGTGAGCCTTGTTAGGAGGATTCAATTTTGAGTTTTGAGGATTGAGAATTGAGCCCTGATGGGCGGGATGCGAGATTTTTTACTTTATATTGAGAATCGTTTCTTAAAATGCATGAACCCATGTTTGGGTAAAGGTACAATGATTATGTTCCTAATCACTGTATTGTATAAAGAGGCTTTTTAGGGTTCCGTGACAAAAAAAAAACCGTGAAACCCAGAAGGTGTCAACGGGACCCTATTACTAAGGCCTTTTAAACCGGGCAGACTCTAGAAATTATCACAGAGTTTGTAACTATGTGCTACTGTGGCCGCTGTAACAACAAATAATAAAAATAAAATGAAGTTAAAAATTTAAGGGGGAGACTTGTATTTTTTTAATAAACTGTTTAAAAAAAAATGTACTTATCGTTAAATATTAAAGGTCGTACGGAACCCTTCGTTTGCGAGTCCAACTGTCACTTGACCGTTTTTTTTCTTATTTTTTTTTTCTTCTTCACAATGCTCAAATTAAAAACTAAATGATTAAATATGCACAGCTTTGGCTTACCTATATTCAAATTTGCATAATGCTAATGCTGAAATAGGCTATGGTGAACAATAAATGTCAAGTTTTTCTTTAAATCCAACAGAGAAAATCATTCCACGTTAGTCAGCAAAGTGAACTGTAAGATATTGGACATGATTACATGTAATCTTGATGCTATTTGATAACCAGACTGGCGATTACAGTTTGGTAGTCTGATGAACGGTGACTACTTTGACTACTACCTACTTGTTGACTACTTTCTGCTGTTATTATTTTGTGTGCCTCTTTAACTTAGTCTGTGCTAAATATATGTATTTTCTTTCTTTCTCTCTTTACTTCTCCGATTATGTGTGAATCTGTCAAATTGATCAATGGACCAAAGCATTGATTGATTTGATTGTCTATTAAGATACTCTTCTACAAATAAATATTTTGAATCTAAGAGGAACAACTTAAAAGGATCAGTTATTTTTTACATACGAAAACAACACAAAGTGTATCCGAATCATCGCAAGTGTAATTTCATCATCTTATTGCATTGCGTCGCAATTCATAATACGTTCTTCGTCATCATCAATTATGACCGATCATGAACCATCACTTTTACCACTGACGTGCAAGTTACGTACTATGATTCACTGTGTGACATGTTTTTCTCTTACTAAAACATACGCAGCTTTCTTCATTTTCATTACATTGTTACAAAAAATCTTGCCTACCTAAGTTACTTTGTTACTTTGTTCACTTGAAATTTATATTTTATATTTTTAAATGTGTTTATACTTTTTATATTTCAACATTTATTTATTTATTTATTTATTTATTTATTTAATTAGGATCTCCAACAAAGGATGTACACAAACACAAGAAAAAACTAATAACGACAAAAGTATCACGTAGGTGTACTCCTTCACTTACAGGAGACCACAGCATGCATAAAATAATATAAAACTAAGCTAACGAAGTTGTCGTAGCATTTCAAATATTTAAATAAAATTCAAAACACAGCCACAAAATTGGAAAAATAGGATTAAAAAAAAAAAAAAATTAAAAGTCATAGAGAAATTACAAAAAAATAAAATAAAATAAAAAATTAAAATTAAAATCATAACATTTTCATTCGGTAATAAAATTGGGAAATAAAATTAAAATAATTTTAAACATTAGAACAAAAACAATTATCAATATGAACAATTAAGTAGTTAAATTATTTATGTATTTTTTATAATTAACGAGAGATTCACTGATGTCAAAATTGGTAGTCTTGGCTATTGTGTTGTATTGCCTGCAAAGTCTTGGCACAGCGGCGTAATGACCTAAGTTGGTTTTTGAGCCAGGAATGTAGAATAACTCATATGTATTAGGCCTGGGAGTACGAGTTGGAATCTTAATCACTAATGAGCTCAGAAGTTCACCACAATCTATTGTTCCATTAAATATTTTGTGAAGAATAGTGAGGTCCAGTTTCTTCCTACGACTGGCTAGTGTATCCAAATGATAATGATTCAACCTATCAGAGTAGCTAGTCAGTTGTTTAGCCAAGTGATCTCCGTAACACAGATGGTAAAGGAACCGCCTTTGTACACTCTCTAACGCTTGGTATAAACATCGTAATGCGGATTCCATACCACTGAACCGTACTCTAAGATTGGACGGACTAGGGTATTGAAGAGCTTAATTTTTGTAGATGGTTTCTTAAATTCTTTACTGTTTCGCAAAACGAATCCCAGCACTTTAAAGGACCTAGATACAACATTTAGAATATGCACATTGAACTTCAGTGCTTGGTCAAGTTGAACTCCTAGGTCGCGAACACTACTCAGTTTCTGTACTTCAACCCCGTCTATATAATATTTATTATCTAACACCTTTTTGTTACGAGTGAACTGGATGTAGTGACACTTACCGATGTTTAAATGCATGTTGTTATGTGTACACCAGTCTTCAAGTCTATTGATGTCGTCTTGAAGCATTATGGAGTCTAGATTATTCTGAATTGGCTTCATTATCTTTAAGTCATCAGCAAACAAATAAAAACGGGAGTGTTTGAAGCATTCAGTGATATCGTTGATGAACACGTTAAAAAGTATAGGTCCCAAATGTGATCCTTGCGGAATTCCGGAAGTTGCTATATAGCTGTCAGAAAAATGACCATTAACTACCACTTTTGACTGTCTATTTTCAATGTAAGATTTAAACCACCCTATTATTGTCCCGCCCACACCCAGTTGAGCCAATTTATTTATAAGAAGACGGTGATCTACCTTATCAAATGCTTTACTAAAGTCTGTATAAATAGCGTCCACTGGGATACGCTTGTCAAGACATTTAGACAAAGCCGATGTGAAACACAATAGATTAGTATTGGTAGACCTAGACTTGACGAAACCATGCTGATATTCCGTGATGTGTTGCTTAAGGTACCACATTAGATGTCTGCTAACAAGTTTTTCGAACACTTTTCCGAATGTAGCTAGTAATGAGATTGGTCTATAATTAGTCACTAAATGCTTTTTCCCGGATTTAAATATAGGTATCACGAGAGCTTCTTTCCAGGAGTTTGGAAAAATACTATCACGTAAAGATCTATTAAATATTGTTTGTAGGGGTGATACTAAGGCCTTAGCACAGCGTTTTATAAACAAAGGAGGAATGCCGTCACTACCCGCGCCCTTAGTTTCGTCCAATCTGACTAATTCACGGTATATGTCGTTACCATCAAATTGTAAATTACACAGTGCTACGGAAGAGGGGGGAGAGGCAGCGTTTGCGCAACTTGGATTACTATCTGAAGGTGCGGTAAAAGTACTTGCGAAATGTTCTCCAAACATGTTACAGACATCCTGTCCGCCTGACGCGATTTTATTGTTATGAGACATTTGTGCGGGGTACGTACTGCTACCTTTTCTTTTAGATTTAATAAAGGACCAAAATATTTTAGGGTTTTGTGTAATATTGTTTTCCATACTTGAAATATATTTCTTGTAGCACGTTGAACTTAGAGCATTACATTCATCCCTTAATCTCACGAAAAGCTCATGATCTAATGGATTTTTGTACTTTTTAAAACGAATGTGGTATTTGTACTTCTCTCTAAGACGTGTTATAAGATCACGTGAGTACCAAGGTGGATATTTATTACTCGCCGGCCTTTTCATAGGGATACAGTCTGTAATAGTATGTCTTAATAAACTATAAAAAACGTCTACCATATCATTAACAGAAGCACAGTTTTTGAACTAACTATCCCATTCAATTGCTAACAAGTGATGCAGAACATTATCATAATCTGCTCGATGGAAGTTCGGTTTCATCACATTTTTAGCTTCTAAAAAACTTTGCGCCTGCAATGGTAGATAAAACTCAAGGGGGGGATGTAAAGGGTCCTCTTTTGATAAACTGAGGGTACAACGAGCAACGTCAGTAACCTTAATATTGTGTAACACCTCCGGTGTTACACAATATTAAATCCAATATTTTCAACTTATTATTTAAGATACCATTATATTGATTAAGACCATTCAATGTCAAGAATTCAGAGATTATCGCATTAATATCCGTGTTGCTGGGTTCTGGGTACAAGTATATAATTCCAGCGTATTACTATGAATAGGTGGCGGTAGGTATACGCCACTGATGTAGAGTACATTGCTACAACAATTTTTTGAGCCAACATTGACGCTTATCCATAAATCTTCAATCTCACTCTCAAAGTGGCATAGTCGACATGACTTCAGAGCTTTTGAGACGGCAATTAAAACACCACCTCCCTCTTTACGAGTTTTATATTTACTTGTCTCACGATCGCGCCTGTAAACTATATATCTGTCGTCAAACAGCTCAGAATCATAGACACCGCTGTTCAACCAAGTTTCCGTTAACACTATAATGTCGTAATTATTTATGGAAATGTTATGATAAAAGTTATTAGTTTTGGTTTTTAAGCCACGTACATTTTGATAGTACACATGTAGTGTTTAAAAATGTAATTTATATGTACATGTATACTAATGAATTTTATATTCTTTGATGGTCTTATTGCTATGAGATATCATCATTATCTGCCTTTTTTAGGGTTCCGTACCTCAAAAGGAAAAAACGGAACCCTTATAGGATCACTCGTGTGTCTGTCTGTCTGTCACAGCCAATTTGCTCCGAATCTAATGGACCGATTAAGTTGAAATTTGGTACACATATGTATTTCTGTGACCCAAACACGTACGGCTAAAGTTAATAAATGAATTTTCAATATGGGGGTCACTTTTGGGGGGCAGATAAGAAAATTAAAAAAAAAAAATTGCAAACTGTAGGTACCGTGTGACATATCAAACGAAAGGACTTACTATGAGCATCTCAATTATATTTTTTTATAATTTTAAAATAAATCGTTTCAAAGTTACTTAAGAAAATAGACGAAAATTGACCATTCCCCCTGGTCTTCGAAAGTACGAACCTAAAATTTTGAAAAAAATACAGAAAATAGTTCTATACTTGTAGATTACAGGAAAACCTATAAGAAGTTTGTGGTCTTTAATCCCAACTACGGAACCCTTCATTGTGCGTATTCCGACACGCACTTGACCGGTTTTTTCAATTATGTTGGGGTCAGCTTTCAGTCTCAAATCAAAATCAAATCAAATCAAATTTATTCAATAAATTACAAGTCATAAAAAAATTTTAAAGTTTTGCTGAAATGTAAATTATATTCCTAAGAACTTACGTGCCTGAACTAGGTATAGTCCTGTGTTTCAGGCGAAAAGTGTTAAATAGTCTTATAAAATTAATAAATATTCTAACAGTTAACAATAGGCAAAAGAATTATAATTATGTTGAGTAGCTCAACTCTTAGTTTCTAAATATTTTAATGCCTATCGTTAGGGTTGCCATAACTTTCAGGGACCAATACGGGACGTTTCCAAATCAAATAAAAAAGTCGAAATCATAGTTTTTATTCGAATAACAATTACGAGTATTACAAGTACCTACAAACAATTTTTAACTTAAATTAACACGTTTATGTTTTGGACCAGTCGTATTTTGACCTTGATTTTACTTTTGTAATTATCTCGTTTTCTCTTTTAATATAGTCATAGAACTGGGTGCATGTCATTTTAAAATTATAATGACAAATCAACATGGATTCAATGGTCTCTATCGACAACCAGGGGTCTATTCCCTAAGCACGAAGTCCGTAGCTTCGGCCTTCATACGGGCGTTTCCTACTCCGTATCTCCTACGGACCTATTGGTTCGGGGCCCGAACAAAGTATGAATGACAACACGATTTGACAGTTGTCCCTACTCCAGATGTGGTTTTGCCCGTCCGAAAAACTTAACTTTTACACTTGCTTTGATGGATGATTATGTCGGACGGACGGACGAACGGACGGACGGACAGACGGATGGACTTAGGGAGTAGGGCCCCTGTTCCATTGACCGTCCATTGAGCCGTCATCAACGAAAATATATTTTTTGCATTGTGGGCAGGAATTGTAAATTATGTATTTACAGAGTTTTAAGCATGACTTCTGCTCAGAATGCTCTGTATCTGCAAAAAAATTCAGTTATTTTTCTTCCATACCTACTCAATGCTTTTATTGTAGTACTTACCTACTTACTTATTATTTTTATTATTTGTATAATATTTTAAGTAAATAAACTGGTTATAGGGGTCTCATCATTTCCAATATTTAGTTGTTTTGTTTGTAAATATGTAACAGTTATTTATAGCCATTTCCGAATTTTGTCGAAATTATTGAAATACGGGACAATTACGGGACGTGTAGCAATACGGGACGGGATGGTCAAACACGGTGACAGTCCCTTATATACGGGACGTATGGCAACCCTACCTATCGTATACCTATGCTAAAATAAAAATAAAATAAAATAGTCTAACCAGATGCGGTATTTTACATGGAGTGATTGCCTATGTGACCACCACTGCCTAGTGACTGGGTTGCTCTATTAGATACATACAACTACATACATATGTTCGGTAGCTGTGCTGTGGGACCACTCTGAGTATACTTAGCAGTCGCTTCGTGGGTGATTGTCACGCTGCGTTCAACAGTTGGTACTTGGTCACGTTCTACTTTGTTTGTTTGCTTATATCAAAACCAGGTACTCAGAGCCAAAACGCAATCAGAAATCCAAAAAACCTTCATTATAACTCGCGAGTCGACTTTGAAGGCCAAATCATCATGAACAAAAACAATAAAAAAATATTCGTGGCAAAAACCCAAAAGTCAAGTTACGATTTTCGACAAACCGGTATTTTATTAGGTTTTGGTGTCCTTCGTATGAGACGTGCTAATTTATTATATAGTACCTATTGTTAATACAAAGGATTTGCAGAAACTGCGCGGAAGATTTTTCTAAGCCTTTAGTGTATAAGTACTTATTACCTGCACTCGATATACCGATGAAAAAAACGAAACGTTTCACTTTTGCGATAATGTATGCGGAAGAATCAGTTACATTATTTAATTTGTTGCATATTGAGACTGTAACACCCAATAACTCATAATTTCAATCACTTTTGTCTACACAAGTTCATGCACATGTTTGAGAACAATTTTGCCACATTGGACTCCTTCTCCTGTTTTTCATCGATAAGATATTCCGTACAGCAGTAAGTTCATTCTACGCCTTTGTAGCAGTAGGTACAGCTTCTTGAGTACCAGCACGTTCCTGGCCTGAATCTTCATGTGCGTCAGATATTCTCGGACTTTTGCTGACGTCAGAAAAATTAAAGGTGTGTCAAAGGAAATTCTCTCGTCTTTCCTCCTAAAGTAAATATCATGATTTATCATCAGCAGGACAAAAGTATATACGCAGGAGAAAATGAACAAGCATTGGTCATCAAGAACGTCAGCGATTTTTAACCGACTTCTAAAAAAGGAGGAGGTTCTCAATTCGGATGTTTGTATTTTTTTTTTTTTATGTTTGTTCGCGCATAACTCCGTCGCTTGCCAACCGATTTGAAAAATTATTTTTTTGTTGGAAAGGGTATACTTTCCAAATGGTCCCATTTTTGTCAAAATCCAGTTCTGATGATGGGATCCTGGAGAAATCGAAGGAACTCTTCAAATATTATAGGCACACCTATAGCGATTTGGGTATTTTTTATAGTAGCTCGTGCATTTGCTCTTGGAAAGCACCACTTGGTGAAGTGGAACTGATGATGAAGACCACAGATGGCTACCGGAACTACTCAATGATAAATATTTCACGGGTTGCGATTCGATTACTTTAATATGGTTGCTAAGCAATTTCCGCTCGTCACACAATGCGTGTGGTGAGTGGTTGTTGAGGAGTTCTCCTGGGTCTTACCAGCAGAACTCCTCAACAATTAACGTCCCAGCATCGGGAAAAACAATATTTTGTAAAATGTGATGAGCAATTGACATTATACTATTTTAACTTATACAAATTATAAACAGACCCACTAAAAAGCGAGAAATAAAAACTTTTTAACAAAAAAAAAAAAACCGACTTCCAAAAATCACTACAAAGTGAAAAATAACTTTGATTTCGGAAGTCGGTGGCAAAAAAAAAGAAAGTAAATAAAAAACGAAAGACACCGACTTCCGAAATCAAAGTTATTTTTCACTTTGTAGTGATTTTTGGAAGTCGGTTTTTTTTTTTGTTAAAAAGTTTTTAGATAAATGAGTCACACTTTAGGATGGATTGTGTGAAAACAGATATGACTACAGAGGATGCCACAGGTACTGAAATGATGCTGAAAGATATGGTATAAGGTATGGAAGAAGCCAGCTACACAAGAGCATACTTTGCATGGCTCCAAACTTTTTTAATAAGCTACCAAATGACATAAAAGTTTTAAACTCACAATTTAAACGTAAACTAAATACATTTTTAATAGACACATATGCTGCTATACCTACCACTGACGAATTCCTAGTTGCTGACAAATTTTCATGTGACTGACCATTTTATGTATTTATGTTTTAATGTAATATTCATAATACATTTATGATGTCTATTAATTTATTAAAATATAATTGTATCTTGTACTTTAATTTCTATAGCTATTAATTACCTCACTGTGTCTTAATGTTTAACTTACTTTCTAATACAATGCATGCCTTATGGGGTACATTTTAGAGCTACTATAAAATATTTTTAAGACCCTGTTGTACACATATCACATTAGAGAACTGGAACGTCTTAACCTTAATTATTTTTGATTAAGTTTAGATTTTTAATAAATGTTGGAACACTGACGTCTCCCCTCTTGGTGGTGGGTGCTAATGGCTGCAACACAGTTTTTAGGGTTCCGTACCAAAATGGTAAAAAAGGAACCCTTATGGTGTGACTCAGTCTGTCTGTCTGTCCGTCTGTCTGTCTGTCTGTCTGTCTGTATGTCACAGCTGGATATCTCAAGAACTACTAATGCTATCAAATTGAAATTTGGAACAATTTTAGATGACGTTTACCCAACTATTTTGCAAATAAGAAAGAAATAAAAATATATGTTGTTTTTTTTGCAACAGAGACTGAAAGGGGGTCTTTAAAATTCAAAGTGGGGCTACTAGGGTATGTGGGGTATCATATGAAAGAGCGCTGTTTGCACATTCTCAAAATTTTTTTTTATTTTTTTTTAGGCCGCACAGTTTTCGACTTTTGATGAAAAATGTAAAAAAAAATACCGTTCCCCCCCCCCCTTATCTCCGAAGTTTGCAAAGATAAAAATCTGAAATTGTTCTATGTCATAGAAGTTTATATAAAGATTACAGGAAAAATAAAACGATGTCTCTATATAGCACACTTTTTCAGAAATCGGAACGGAACCCTCGGTGCGCGAGTCCGACTCGCACTTGGCCGGTTTTATTTAAACTATAGTAGCTGTTAACGTACACGAAAAATTTGTAAACCTGTTTTTGTTCCAAAATAAATATTTGATTTGATCACCATTTGACTTTGACTTTACATCTTCCACAAATAAATTGGAATAAGGGCAGCGGAATGATGATGATTCCAGGTTTATACTCGCGATGCTTTCCTCCAGGGTAATTCAGATTGATCTAATAGAACCGGTTTAGTTTAAAAAACGGGTAAGGCCTCAAAAATGTTGCCATATCTACTTTATAACTATTAAAAGTAATTCCGAGCTGGTTTCCTCATAACCATCTATCGTCACTACTCGCCTGATGACGCTCGTAAAACTTTTAGTCACTTAATTATTTTAATCTAACATGTCAATCATTCGTAGATCCGAACTTACGGTACTCAGGGAAGGAAAACGGATGTGTTACACTATCGGATCTTATCGTATTGCGTAAAAAAAATAATTAAGTCCGAAAAGTATTTTACGTATCAAACCTGTTGATGTATGTAGGCTTTGTCTACACTGGATGCAAGGTCTTGGTCAAAACTTCAAAACTATAAACTACAGTTGGCTAAAGTTTTTAATAATCAGAAATAATTAAATAGATGTCGTCCCGTCCTACTTCCATTTATCATCTAATGGTTCGACGTTGTGCCGTTTTTAGGGTTCCGTACCAAAATGGTAAAAAAGGAACCCTTATGGTGTGACTCAGTCTGTCTGTCTGTCACAGCTGGATATCTCAAGAACTGCTAGTGCTATCAACTTGAAATTTGGAACAGTTTTAGATGACGTTTACCCAACTATTTTGCAAATAAGAAAGAAATAAAAATATATGTATTTTTTTGCAACATGGGGTGAAAGGGGGTCTTAAAAATTCAAAGTGGCGCTACTAGGTCATGTGGGGTATCATATGAAAGAACGCTGTTTGCACATTCTCAAACATATTTTTATTTTTTTTTAGGCCGCACAGTGTTCGACTTTTGAAGAAAAATGTAAAAAAAAATACCGTTCCCCCCTTATCTCCGAAGTTTGCAAAGAGAAAAATCTGAAAATATTCTATGTGATAGAAGTTTATGTAAAGATTACAGGAAAAATAAAACGATGTCTCTAAATAGCACACTTTTTCAGAAATCGGAACGGAACCCTCGGTGCGCGAGTCCGACTCGCTCTTGCCCGGTTTTTTATTGAACATTGAATGTTGGGTAGGTAACCTATCTGCGTCTTTTTACTTATAATGTCGTTGTCTCCAGCAGCCTAGAGGTAACTAATGTAATAGTACTAAATTATAATCACTTATGTATCTCGTTAGGAGCGAACTGCTATTTGTTAAGTTCTTATGAGAAATAAAGTTCTTTTCACACCACCTGCTCGAAAATGTCAAATTATATGTCAAGCAACCTTAACCTAAAGTGAGTCATTAGTGGCCGGGGGCACAGCCGGTCAATAATGTTGTACTGGATTTCATTATGACCCGCTGGTCAATAATGTGATTTGAATTTGGAATCTCACATGCTCAGCTAAATTGGCAGTATAGTACTAACAAACACCTTTTGGTGCCAGAAAGAGGAAAGCTATTCTCGAAACCCTTACTACGCGTGGATGATATTCTCGATTTCCTACAAAATCATAACGACTGCTTCTTCATATCGTTGCCATGTTTTCGAAGACATAATATTGTAAGAATAATTAGATAACTACGAACCATTTTTCATTTTTTTTTAATTTATTTTTTTTTAATTTTGGAACGAAGTTCCTTATCGCGCGTTGTGAAAGGGGGCTAGACGGAAAAAAGTCTCACGAAAAGTTGTCACGACACTTTTTGCTATAGGTAGCTATTGTAAGCCGTGCGGCGTGCGCATGTTTCTCTGTCTGTCTCTCTCTCTCTCTCTTATAGAAAGCAAGCCAGATATTTTCATTTCTATTTCGCATTGAACAGTGTGGTGTCGCGATGATGATGATGGTGATGATGATGATGATGGTGATGATGATGATGGTGATGATGATGATGGTGATGATAATGATGATGATGATGGTGATGATGATGATGATGATGATGATGATGATGGTGATGATGATGGTGATGATGATGATGATGATGATGATGATGATGATGATGATGATGATGATGATGATGATGATAAGTATAAAAATAAAATTTTGTTACAATTCCTTCACTAATTAATCGAAAGGAACATGATGATGATGATGATGATGATGATGATGATGATGATGATGATGATGATGATGATGATGATGATGATGATGATGATGATGATGATGATGATGATGATAAGTATAAAAATAAAATTTTGTTACAATTCCTTCACTAATTAATCGAAAGGAACTTCGTTCCATCCGGGTGTCCCTTGACACCTCTCAAGTTTTTTTTTTTTTTAAATTACACATCAACATCTATAAACGTACCAAATAAAAACTTAACTTATAAATGTTACCATTAACTTCAATTAATATGTAAGTGCATATAACTAACTAGTTCTAAATATGTTATTCTTACTGTTTGTTTATTTAATAAATACTTTGTTTTTCGTACTATGGCTATTATTTTCTCACAGTAGGTGTAAAAAGTAGAGTATCCTCCTCTGGGCTAAAGGTGTCTTTGCCTTGGGCTAGCTTGAATCCCTCGCTGCATTCAGGATTCTTGTATTAACTCCCTCGCTTCGCTCGTGAGTTAAACTCTTAACTACCTCGCTGCGCTCGGGAGTTAAATCCCGAATCCTTCATTGCGCTCGAGATTCAATATGACGCCCGTGACATAAGACACAACTTTAGCCCCTCGGTGCATAATCTACTATTAAACCGAACGGATGTCACTTATAAGATTACAATATCGTGTCTTTTTTTTGCAATGCATTTTTTTTCCGGGAGCCTGTGGGCTTCAATAACATGAAGGAAATCAAGGATATTGGTAGCTTCGCCATTCTGCCTACTGTTAATAGTAGGTTTTGTGACTGCTGAAGGTGTACCTATTCAAACTACGGTCATGAATCCGTCACGAGAGTGGTTACTATGTGTGATGAATTTAGTATCTTTGTTGTTTTTGAGCCTTAGGCTAGCTATGATTAATTAATTCAGTACCTAGTTATTTCACATATCTGCTCGACTATCAGCACGTAGCCTATCAGTTCTGGTTTTCCTTTATTTTAAATGTTAATTTGGTTGCTAAACTCATGATTAATTAAATCGACTTCCTGAAGGAAAATAGTAGCAGCAGTAATGTCCGTATCGCTGTCGTTATGTCGCAGTTATGTGTGATCATTTCATTTCATTTCATTTCATTTCATTTCATTTATTCTTAACAATTAAAATTGTGTTGAATATTACATTACATTACATAAAAAGTAGGTATTACATATTAAATAAAATTATCACATGCAGAAACAATACTTCAAAGCCTAATTAAATTTGATGTCAAATGATTAGTCAATTAATTAAAATATGTCAACAAAGAAATATAATGACAAATTAAATACTTAATAATTTATGGTTAATTGAACTTACCTTATGTGAAGTTCAACCAAAATTATACGAAGTCATAAAGTTCCTCATCAAGTTCCTGATGGCAACTAAATATTGGCCTTAAGTGGTGACTTACAACAGTTCTATAAATGAACTCCCATCCCCGTGTAACATTGCCTTGTTTCCCCGAAGTGTAGGGCAGAGCTGTAACTATAGTACTATCGAAAGCCGTTGCACCTCAACCTTTTCAAAACTTTTTCGGTTGCACGTTGAAATCGTAGTTTGCAACGGCCTTTTTCAGTTTGACCAATGAATGAGGGATGTGCCTTTTTTTTAAGTTAATTGTTATTGTTTGACCAATGAACGAAGAATGTCGCCTAAGAAGGATGACCCTAAAATAAACAATGTCTCTTTTATTAAACGTTTCGTAAAAAAAAGGTTCTAACTTTTTTTTTATAATGTGCGCCGAAGCGCTATTAGTGGACGAAAACAATGCAGGCCACTAGCCACTGGCCCGTGCATACGAAAAGCGCCCTTATGGGGGTGACGGACAAAAGTCATTGACTCCACATTTCGCCAGTTATGTTTAAGTCCCATATAATAGGGGCGAGCCTATTGCCATGAACCGGGCTCAGATCCAGACCCCAGGCTGCTACTGAGAAATTACTGATAGAAAAACCCAATAACACTTTGCCCGATCTGGGAATTGAATCCAGGACCGTGCTCAGAAGCAGCACTACTTGCACCCACTAAACAAAAGAAGCAGTCCCATCGAGCCACTTAAAAAAGAGCTTTATTACTTAAACATTAAGGGCTATAACGCGAATCCTTTTCTAACCGCCCCCGCCACAATCCGCTCGGACAATAAGATCGAGTCGGAGCTTCTAGAAAGTTCTAGAAGCTTCCAAACAAATAACGCACAGTCTTGTGAGAGACGTATGTCAACCGTCAACTAGGCTGTGCACATTTTTAGGTAGATTTACAAAACTAGATCTTTCCTCCGAACCCAAGCTGTTTATATTAAAGCACTTACCTAACTAAGATAATGTGTTTATGTTAATCTGTGTTTATTTAAGTGATAAAGCTCTTTTTTTTTAATTTGTCCGTGGATTCAACGTTGTTTCTGGGTGACGGACGCTGTGTAAAGGCCATGGCCCAAGTCACACCTCAGGATTGCAGTTTTTAAAGTTGAACGGAGCTTAGGTTGTTTTAACGTGCGTTAGACTATGCCATCATAAGGTACGCACGACTACAGATCAAGCTATACATTTCCAGTATAAGCTGATCTCGCATTGTATACGATTTCCTCACAATGAGAGGTCAGCGTAAACTGGAAATGTGTAGCTTGATGTGTAGCCGTGTGTACACGCCGAGGGTGCAGTTACTGGTTTCGCGCCGCAACATCAACATGAAGGCGTTTAAGGTGCGAGTACCGAACTGTTACCTGCCCCTCGTCATGGAAGAAGACTTTTGGCCACAGGACGTGGTGTTCCGTCGCTTCTGCGGACAAGTTCCACATGACAGCGCAAAGTGCAAAGTGAAGCCTTTTTATTAACACAAGTTTTGTTTATATCCAAACTAGCTGACCCGACAGACGTTGTCCTGTCTTAGCTATGAATATTCTAATGTAAACGCGCGAAGTTCCTGAAGGCGCAAGCTGAGCACATTTTGAATTGTTTAGGAAAACTTAATTTATATTTTAAGAATGAACCTAAGATTTTTTGCTGAAAAGTAAAATACCGGAATAAATTTATACTTAGTAAAAAGTCAAGAACATGAAAATGATTAATTGGAGCCAATTAATTTGAAAAAAAAATTGTTTTGAGTATGAATGTCAATGGCTAATGAGTAGGGGAAGATCAAAAAACGATGGATGGACTGTGTTAAAGATGATATGGTTATAAACGGGGTGACTACCGAGATGACGACTAATAGAGAAGTATGGAAGAAAGGGACATGTTGCGCAGACCCAAAATAAATTGGGATAGTAGGTTGTTACCTTAGGCCTATAAAAAATCTGAGGTTGTTACTTGTATCAAATCTCCACATATTTAGTATAGTAGTGTTAGTAAATTGACGTTATAACAATAAACTGTGTAGAAGTTTCTTTCATACAAACTTTGTCCTGACAATTACAAATACAACAAAAAAGAATTAGCCAAATACGTGTGTTATATTTGATAATTATTTTTATAATTTTTAGCACTATATTTTTAAGTATTAAGTAAAATTGAGATTACCTTGATTCCAGAAGTTGGTTCGGTTGTGATTTAAACCATAACATCACTGTAAAGCCACCTTTAGATAAAACTGTTTGTTGGATAATGACATCTGTCACATTTACGAAGCTTAGGACCAATATAGAAGTTTCTAATTTGACTATTTATTGTGTTTATACAATATACCACTCTTATCTTGTAAAAATCGTATAGATGTTATTGCTGTAAATATATTTAATAGTACCAGCAATATATTTTAGAATTTATATTGCTATTTTAATATAATAGGTTGTTTTAAACGATTGGTACAATACTGTCAGTTGACGTTTGATGGAAAGAGGGGTAGTAGGATATAAAAAGGATTGTAAGGACATTCTCGGGGCAATTGCTCGTTGGACGTTCAAGTGGTTAGTGCTAGTGCCGTTGTGATGTGAAATAGACCTACCTACCAGGTGTCACGTAAGTTACGTAATTTGATATTATACCTTAAATATTGTTACTATGTCTATTTGAACCATGTTATTTTAGTAGCTATTGTTATTATGTTGCTATTATTCTGAGTTCTCTTGGACCATTGTCCAAGAGGTAGAATATTATCTGTTTGAGATAACTATAATTTATAGAAATATAAGAAATAAGAAATGTGTTGATAAAAATACTTAAACACTGTTTCCGTGGAGTTTCTTGTTCGTTCTTCTCCACGAAGACCTAGTTTTGCGAACGGACAATAGCTTTCTCGTTAAAGATGAATAATTATTGACAAGCTTGATTGAAGAAATATAAATATCTAGTCTTGTCTTTCTGTGCTTTTAATTATGAAATCCTTTCCTTACACACCATATTCATAGAACACAGTAAAACACAGTAAACAATAATACTTTAATACACAGTAAATAAAATAACTAATAACCATCCTGACATTCAAGGATTGCTATTTGAGTAGTATCTCTATCTAGGTATATATATACACTTATAAATAGTTATAGTTATATATTATACATCAAATTTAACATCAGAAGTGGGATAGTGCCGTCCTACATAACAGGTTTCTAATGAATTTTATTTTGCTATTTTCATGATCAACGTTGGAGCAATCTGTGTTCTGCTGGAAGTTGGCAAACGGCGGCAGCGGCGGTGGCAGCGGCGTGGTGTAACGACGGGTCATTGATTCACCCCGCCCCCCCACAATACCGATGACAACGTGCTGCCAACTGAGAGCCTGGACTGCGGAGCTGCAAGTTGCTGTAACACCTTCGAAAACCATTCCAAGAATTCAATGGAGCAGCAGTACCTACGAATTAGCTAAAATCGGTAACGCCTCTAGAGGCTCTGCTTTATTATTATTTTGAAATTTGAGACTATCTACAGCTGATGTGTATCAATTTTGCTGTTATTTTTAACGGACCTAAAGAGCAGGTTTTGTTTAAGTACCTACTTAAAGTAAGATGGAAGCTTGGCTTATAAAATCAATAATGAAAATGTGGTTACTATAATTAGTTACCTACTACATTATAATTAATTCTAGTTCTCACAAAGAGGACTGAGAATAAGATACAAATTTTCAGACAGGATTAAGATTTAACAATAAAAATGCAATGGTTAACAAAATTGAACTTGGCAATTCCAAATGTTATGCTTTGTTGCTTATTTAAAATTATATTACAAAGTGATATTTTATCTGTAGTAAAATTAGTTTGTGAGCATTTGATTTCAAAGAGGTAATAATGAAATAATTGTTGTATGTCGTATTTGATTTGAATTTCCCGGACTCACAAGGGTGAGGCTTGAGAGGTTGGATCATTGCGATGTAAAAGAAACTGATAACGATGAAACTTGGCATGGGTTGACATGACACTCTAGCTCACGGTAGTTGAGGCTGAGAGTTGTATGGTCAAAAATAAAAATGCAAGTGTTCACGGGAACCTAATTTAAAATTGCTAATATTATTGCTCTGTTGTTCACAAATTAATTAAATAGTACCTATGGATAAAAACCAGTTTTTCACTTTCAAAGTGCTTAATGATTATGCTGCAGTTCTTTATACTGATATGGGTTATAATTATAACCTTTTACTACAAAGTAAAGTACTTAGTGCCAACACAGTGACCATGTTAACATTTGGAATTATTTAACAGAAAATATAATAAGGTGATCGATACACTTTGCAATGATATTGTCAGGTTGACCGAGCGATTTATTGTTTTGATTAGTTATTATTAGGTTTCACACTATTGTTTCTGTATAATGATAATCATCTTGTACTTTGAGAACAAAGTACATGTCAGTATGGCCGTATTACATAATTATAATTAGCTGACTATGACTATGACTGTAGTTAAGACTATGCCTGTGGCTCTGCCTGTGGCTGTGACTGTGCCTGTGGTTTTGCCTGTGGCTATGACTATGACTATAACTGTGCCTGGTGGCTGTGCCTGGTGGCTGTGCCTGTGGCTGTGACTATGACTATGGCTGTGCCTGGTGGCTGTGCCCGTGGCTGTGCCAATAATAAAATAAAAGATATAAAGAGAAAGTAAATAGTTTTATTTACCTAAAAACCTAGTGGCTGTGCCTGTGGCTGTGCAGGGCTGTGCCTGTGGCTGTGCCAGTAATAAAATAAAAGATATAAAAAGAAAGTAAATAGTTTTATTTACCTATGACTGTGCCTGTGGCTGTGCCGGGTGGCTGTGCCTGTGGCTGTGACTGTGCCTGTGGCTGTGACTATGACTATGCCTGTGGCTGTGACTGTGCCTGTGGCTGTGCCGGGTGGCTGTGCCTGTGGCTGTGACTATGACTATGGCTGTGCCTGGTGGCTGTGCCAATAACAAAAAAAAAAAAAAAAAGTTTTTGTACTTCGAGAACGAAGTACATATCAGAATGGCCGTGTTATATTTGATAATTATTTTTATAATTTTTAGCACTATATTTTTAAGTATTAAGTAAAATTGAGATTACCTTGATTCCAGAAGTTGGTTCGGTTGTGATTTAAACCATAACATCACTGTAAAGCCACCTTTAGATAAAACTGTTTGTTGGATAATGACATCTGTCACATTTACGAAGCTTAGGACCAATATAGAAGTTTCTAATTTGACTATTTATTGTGTTTATACAATATACCACTCTTATCTTGTAAAAATCGTATAGATGTTATTGCTGTAAATATATTTAATAGTACCAGCAATATATTTTAGAATTTATATTGCTATTTTAATATAATAGGTTGTTTTAAACGATTGGTACAATACTGTCAGTTGACGTTTGATGGAAAGAGGGGTAGTAGGATATAAAAAGGATTGTAAGGACATTCTCGGGGCAATTGCTCGTTGGACGTTCAAGTGGTTAGTGCTAGTGCCGTTGTGATGTGAAATAGACCTACCTACCAGGTGTCACGTAAGTTACGTAATTTGATATTATACCTTAAATATTGTTACTATGTCTATTTGAACCATGTTATTTTAGTAGCTATTGTTATTATGTTGCTATTATTCTGAGTTCTCTTGGACCATTGTCCAAGAGGTAGAATATTATCTGTTTGAGATAACTATAATTTATAGAAATATAAGAAATAAGAAATGTGTTGATAAAAATACTTAAACACTGTTTCCGTGGAGTTTCTTGTTCGTTCTTCTCCACGAAGACCTAGTTTTGCGAACGGACAATAGCTTTCTCGTTAAAGATGAATAATTATTGACAAGCTTGATTGAAGAAATATAAATATCTAGTCTTGTCTTTCTGTGCTTTTAATTATGAAATCCTTTCCTTACACACCATATTCATAGAACACAGTAAAACACAGTAAACAATAATACTTTAATACACAGTAAATAAAATAACTAATAACCATCCTGACATTCAAGGATTGCTATTTGAGTAGTATCTCTATCTAGGTATATATATACACTTATAAATAGTTATAGTTTTATAATTATATTAATCTAACACGTGCATCCGTTCTGAAGTGATGCGCGTACCTACATACATTCGGCAATTGATTTTTATTTTAGAATACTACATAAGTAGCTGACCCGCCAGACGACCTGTCAAAAATTCAATAAATCGAACGGCAGCAAAACAAATGAACAACTGATTATAAAATGAATTTGAATTTGGAATTCTAAAAAGAATGAAAGTTTCCCGACAGACATTGCCCTGCCCTTTCATGTATGAGAAAATGAATTTTCTTCATATTTTTTGTGAATTTTCCTATGCTTTTAATAGTTATTCTGCTATTCGGGACGGAGACAAATACAACAAATCAAAAACCATGAAAATTGGTCCAGTAGTTCTCGAGTTATAAGTGTTCGAACAAACCTGACTTTGTTTTATATATATAGATATGTATGTTTAAGTTAAGGTATTAATATCTACGGGGCTGTGTCACCTGAAATAAATGGTTTATTTATTTATTTATCAATCAATCAATCTGCCTAGCCTTTTCCCAACTATGTTGGGGTCGGCTTCCAGTCTAACTGGATGCAGCTGAATACCAGTATTTTACATGGAGCGACTGCCTATCGGACCTCCACAACCCAGTAACTGGGTAATACGATACCCCTTGGTAAGACTGGTTGTCAGACTTTCGGGCTTCTGACGACCCGTAACGACTGTCAAAGATCCACGAATGACAGCCGGGACCAACGGCTTAACGTGCTTTCCGAGGCACGGAGGAGTCTCGGTATGTAAAGATGGTCACCCATCTACTGACCAACCCCGGCAAGCGTAGCTTAACCTGATGGATCGACCCGTGCGGCTGTTATTACTTAGCCACGAGCTCCTCTATTTATTTATTTATATTCAGATAAAAGACTATAAATCACCCCTTATATATTTATTTATTTATAAGGGCTGATTTATAGTCGGACAACTTTTATGTGAATAGTAAATGTTTTATTATTTTCTCACACTTTCTTTGTATAAAAGCTGTCAAACCGTAATATAACAGCCCCAGATAAAAGTTATATGACTATTAAAAAAAAAACAGCCCAAATAGTTTTAGTTCCAGAGAGCCAAGCGGTAGGGAGTCTGTGGCTCAACAGTTCAAGCGGTAGGGAGTCTGTGGCTCAACAGTTCAAGCGGTAGGGGGTCCCTAGCTCAACAGTTCAACACGCGGTTCTCCGATTTTATGTTTAGGTAACAACAACATTATTATTAAAATTCCCTACGACTCATACGGTATCACTAAAGACGTCACAACCAGTGGTTTTATTTATTTTCACCACTATAATATACAATCTAGGTAATACCTATTATATTTGTTCTATTGTACGCGGGACAATGGGTTTTGATAGTGATACACCATTTTGTAAAACAGTTTTTTATTGCTATGATACGATGTTTGAAATTCATTATTATAGCATAGTATTATTTGTGACGGCTTTGTTTCCAAGCAAGACTTGAGTGTGGGGTCTGGGGGGCTTACTAAGAGCTCTTATAGCAGAAGTGGAACGGTTCCAGTGTGATAGAGAGAGACGGAGTTATATACGACCTATAGCACCATCCTTTTTTCTCAACGGATCCATGATGAATCCTTGAGGTTTTTTGCATGTCATAGTACGGCCCCAGAACATGTTTCTCAGTAGCAGTCACCAGCAGTAGATTTTGCGCCCTATAAGATGGGACCTAAATCTTACTTTACATGTCTGTCTACCCCTTGGAGAAATACACGCGTCATGTTATGATGCTTCAGACGCTGCTTCTCCATTCCGTTTGGTTTTGAGTTCCTTTAACCTTTCGTATGACAGAAACAATTAAAAAGCAATTGTGTTTCGAGTAGATCAGCCTATAATGTTCCCACTGCTGGGACTCAGGCCTCCTCCCGACCGACTTGGATGTTGCGTGGTAGAATACGGGCCGCTCCCTCGCAGGGTCCTGGTGTACCACGCAACATCCAAGTTGGACGCAGTATCTTGGCTATTTAGTATTTATAGGTCACCAAAGTAGGAATTATTAGAGGTACACAAAAAGAGTCGCATCTATTATAGGTATTAGAGTGTTTAATAATATTTCTATGAAAGCAAAACAATAGGGAATTGTTTGAGGTAAGATTAAATAAATTACTTTTCTAATGTCATCTTCTGTAGGCAAAGCAAGAGAGATGAGGGCTACACCACACAAATGGAAGCTTCAGCAAAAGTCTTGTGTAGGTAACTCTGAACTTCAATCGTTTAAAAGCTTCTTGTGAGCTCTTATATAGAGTGCGTCAGTCCTAGCGAACTGCCTAGGCTGAAGAAATGCGTTAAAACACAAACTCGGGCTGCATATGAGCCCTTATTTTGTATATAGTGTAAAAAATACTACCTCACCATTTGCCTAGCTTTTTCCCAACTATGTTGAGGTCGGCTTCCAGTCTAACCGGATGCAGCTGAATACCAGTATTTTACATGGAGCGACTGCTTATCTGACCTCCACAACTCAGTTACTGGGTAATACGATACCCCTTGGTAAGACTGGTAAAGATCCACGAATGACAGCCGCAACAACGGCTTATCGTGCTTTCCGAGGCACGGAGGAGTCTCGGTATGTAAAGATGGTCACCCATCCACGGACCGACCGCGGCAAACGTAGTAATCCAGATCGATCGACCCGTGCGGCTGTTATTACTTAGCCTTGAGACCCTAAAAAAAACTACCTGTCACCGCAATATTTAGTTGCATACACAGGTAACCGTTGAACCCGAAGAGCCTACACATTACACACACACATAACATCACATACACACACACACACCCACATTACACATGGATCATTAAGAAATAATATAGCTTTAATAAAACTATACTACTTAGGTATGATCTGGTATGTAGGTAGAAATATTAGTTGTTATTTATTTAAATTGAATTGTATAGTTGTCCTAGTAATTGTTAGTATTCCTAGATATGCATAATTGCGGGCTAGTGATGGTTTCCTGTGTTATTAAACCGCAACGTGTTACACAAAGTAATAACCTCTTCCGAAACAAACAGGGAACAAGCATCATTCACTGAGCTTACTGCCTGCGTGATGCGCACGCGGCGATGGCGATCAGAGCAGTTACTTACGGCCTTTTTGGATGTATTTTTCATGTTTAGTGTTCCGAAACATAATGGTAAAAAGGAACCCTTATGGTGCGACTTAGTCTGTCTGTCTGTCTGTCACAGCTGGATATTTCAAGAACTACTAATGCTATCAACTTGAAATTTGGAACAGTTTTAGATGACGTTTGCCCTACTATTTTGCAAATCTATATAAATCTGTATAAAAATCAATGCCACTTTTCGTTGTAATTTTATAACTCAAGAACGGCTGGGCCGATTTAGCTGATTTTGGTTTTGAAATGTCCAAGGAAGGTTTAAACGATGAGAAAAATTGGAAAAGTTGCCGGGAGAATTGGAAAATTCTGGAAAACTGAAAGTGGATTTTATATGGGAATATTGAAATTGGGACAGGACAACGTCTGTCGGGTCAGTTAGTAAGAAATAAAAATAAGTATGTTTTTATTGCAACAGGGACTGAAAGGGGGTCTTAAAAATTTAAAGTGGGGCTACTAGGGCGTGGGGTATTATATAAAAGAGCGCTGTTTGCACATTCCCAAACATTTTTTATTTATTTTTTTCGACTTGTTGAAAAATGTGAAAAAAAATGCCGTTCCGCCCCTTTATTTCCGAAGTTTGCAAAGAGAAAAATCTGAAATTATTCTATGTGATAGAAGTTTATGTAAGGATTACATGAAAAATAAAACAATGTCTACAAATAGTACACTTTTTCAGAAATCGAAACGGAACCCTCGGTGCGCGAGTCCGACTCGCTCTTGACCGGTTTTTTTACTGGCGACCCGTGCCTGCTTCGCACGGTTTTTACAACTTGACAAAACATGATAGTTTCTATATTATATCTAAGTTAAATATTAATGTATTATACATAAAAACCTTCCGGAATAAATTCTCTAAATGTTAGTGAAAACCGCATCAAAATCCGTTGCGTAGTTTAGAAGAACAACGTGGCCACACAGACAGACACGAAAAGCGACTTTATTTTATAATAAGTATAGATAGTGTTTTGACGCTAATAAGTAAGACGTTAAAAGGGGCTGGTGGCTACATGATAACAGCTTCCCGGGCGTAGATCTTTGACAGTCGTTACGGGTAGTCAAAAGATCAAAAGTCTGACAACCAGTCTTACCAAGAGGTATCGTGTTAACCAGTAACTGGGTTGTGGAGCTTAGATAGGCACTCTCTCCATGTAAAATACTGTTACCTATCAGCTGCATCCAGATAGACTGGAACAGATCCACTGACTGGACTGGATCCAGTTCCTTATGTTGCCATCCCAAAAGATAAATCTGAAATGTCTCCTGAATACACTGGCACCCACAGCCCCATAGCCTTCAAACCAGAGCACAGAAACGTGCTTGACGGCAGGAATCTAACTCCCGAATTGAGAAAATTACATTGACTGATTGACTAGTCTGCTTGGAAGCGTTTCCTTATACTCCGTGACGATGTGTTGTCATCATCGCGTTATACCAAATTACCCATATTCCGGGAGCCGTGTTAGGTGTTAGTCACTAACATTAAGTCAGAAGTAGAAGCAAATAGCAGCGTCATAATGACGATGGAATAGCCTTTCGCGAATCATGAATTTGGCTAGTTTATCAATGACATTCAACGAAAACGAAATTGCAATCATACAGTTAGATATCATACTCGCATTCCCCAAAAAGGAGTTGTAAAATAACATGGAACAAATTTTGGTCCCTAAGGAAATATTAAAAGGAGATTATTAATTGAATATGAAAAAAAAACTGTAATTGAAACCTGCCAAGGCCGAAGCCTTGCCTACTGTATGGTTGTAACACGTGGACTTACACACATAAAGCGAACCAGAAAGTAAGGAAATAGAGAGAAGTATACTAAAAATCAGGAAAATACACAAAATAAGCTCAGGAATAAAGAGAAAATACAATACAATAGAGACAAGTATACTAAAACCGGTCAAGTGCGAGTCGGACTCGCGCACGAAGGGTTCCGTACCATATTATATGTTTAACAATCGCAAAGATAACTTTTTACTTATTGTGTAATGATACTGTGAATTACAAGGTTATTTTTTGCAGTTGCAGAAAATCACCCATGTTTAAACAAAATACCTTATGAATCGCCGTTTTCAGTATTATTGATTAAATACAGTATTCATGGTACCTACATGGTATAAATAGGTTTCAAATTCCTAATTTGTTGAATTGTTGCGCTAGAGCTCGTACAAAAATGGTCTAAAATTTACAACTTTTGCGGTCCCTATTTCTTAATTTTAAAAGATAAAAAAAAATATGTTTGTACTTTACTCAATGAGTTCTAGACGATGACACCCCACATGCTAGATTCAAAAATATTTTTTTTTTCAAAATGAAAAGTTTATTGTATGGGGACCGACCCCTTATATTTTTAACTTTGCATTATTTTTATTATTTGTTGTTATAGCCGTAATAGACAGCGGAGGCTTAGTAAGTTTGTACTGGACTGTACGTGGTTGTCTGATCTCATGGATTTTAATTTTCTTGCGCGGAACCGTAATTATTTTTCTAAAATAAAAATAGCCTAAGTTACTCCTTAAAACATCAGCTATATGCCGTCAAAATCGGTGAAAATTCGTTTGGCAAGTTTCCTAACTTGAATCAAAGTACCATTTTTTTAATCGGACTGCATGCGCTTTAAAATTCTTCTATACAAACTTTCACATCCCTAAACCTCATTTGAGGCGTAGTTTTGAAAAACTAATAATCACAAACATTATTACTTACTTATGCAAGTATTTGTGCTAAGTTTCAAGTTCATTAACCAAATTAATAAGATTTTTCATATAAACTGTATCTCTGTTTTCACGAACACAGATAAAGAATTTCAAAAATCGTCTGGTATGTTTCCATAACTTGACTCAAACATTATTTACACCAATTTTAGAGTTAATCAAGCCCCTAATAAAATCCTCCGCTATAAAATTAACTTTTCACCCCTTAGGGGTATATTTTTGGAAAACCCTGATACACGTTAGTCTTAATTTTTGGTCTCAAGTATAAAAATTGAGTTTTGAGTTAATCGGACCGCGTGTTAAAGTTCCTCCATACAAACTTTGACACCCCCAATCCCTCCATAGGGGGTAGTTTAGGAAAACTAAAAATGATAAACTTTATAATTTACTTAGATGAATATTCGTGCTAAGTTTCAAGTCTATTAACTCAAGGGATAGGATTTTTCATACAAACTTTCATCCCCTATTTTACCCCCTTAGGGATGGAATTTCCAAAAATTCTTCCTTAGTGGATGTTTACACTATATAAGATATCGATGTGCAAAATTTCAAGTCTCTAGGTCAATTGGTTTGGGCTGTGCGTTGATATATTAGTCAGTGACTCAGTCAGGACTTTGATTTTTTTATATACAGATTTACCATGTTATTTTGAGACCACAGACTTTTTATAGGTTTTCCTGTAATCTACAGGTATAGAACTATTTTCTATATTTTTTGAAAAATTTTAGGCTCAGCAGTTTCGGAGATAAGGAGGGGAGAAAGGTAAATTTTCGTCAATTTTCTTAAATAACTTTAAAACAATATATTTTAAAATTATAAAAAAAACATATTTGAGACCCTCATAGTAAGCCCTTTCATTTGATATGTCACACGGTACAGTTTACAAAACTTTTTTTTTAATTTTCTTATTTTCCCCCTAAAAGTGACTCTCATATTCAAAATTCATATATTTACTTTAGCTGTACGTGTTTGGGTCACAGAAATCCATATGTGTACCAAATTTGAACTTAATCGATCCATAAGATTCGGAGCAAATTGGCTGTGACAGACGGACAGACAGACAGACAGACACACGAGTGATCCTATAAGGGTTCCGTTTTTTCCTTTTGAGGTACGGAACCCTAAAAATCAGAAAAATAGTCAGGAATTATCAGAGAAAGAACCAAATTAACAGATGCTTTAACGCAAGCCTTAAAACTTAAATAGCAATGGACTGGACATATCTCGAGGTTCCCAGACAATAGGTGAACCATAAAAACGACACGTTGGAGATGACCATTAGGAGGAAGAAATGTCGCCAGACCAGCTAGACGGTGGGCTGATGATATTATTGCAAAAGCAGGCCAAAACTGGATGGCCCTAGGCAAAGATAGAGAGTTATGAGCGTTGGCTCGGTACGGCATTTCATACAAACTTTCAAGTCCTTTTTTATCGAAATGAATGAACCGATTTTAATGAAACTTCATACGCATAAGCAGGATACATAGGTCTAAAAAGTTAGTTAAGAACATTTTCGAAAAATAGTGTTGCAGCTAAATTAGACCGATTTTAAATATTCCATTGAAGCAGAGATTTCCATTTATCTTTTTTTAAATAAGACATTTAGAAAATGTTCTTAACTAACTTTTTAGACCTATGTATCCTACTTATGCGTATGAAGTTTCATTAAAATCGGTTCATTCATTTCGATAAAAAAGGACTTGAAAGTTTGTATGAAATGCCGTACCGAGTCAACGCTCTTATGGAAGAAGAAGAAGGAGGCCTTTACCCAAGAGGGATCCACATACAAAAAAAATAGCTAACCATACTAACACTAGATTTATAAGTTAAATATACTAACACGACTAACAAACATATATTTGATGTGGAAATAAAAGGCTTTTTATTTATTTATTCCCCAAAAAGGATAGGCAGAGCCGTACACTCACTATTCGTCGATGTTTATAAGCCCTATGTAATAGAGGACTTGTCTATTGATCTTTACCGTGCACAAATCCAGAGTAGCATAATCAGCCTATACGTTCCCATTGCTGGGACACAGGCCTCATCTCTGTGAGAGGGAGTGGGCCGTAATCCACCACGCGGGCCCAGTGTGGGTTATTAGATGTCACATGTCTTCCAAAATTTTGGTTCTAGAAATGCCGGTTGCCTCCTGATGGTTTTCTTCACCGTTTTGAGTGCGAAATAAATTACTTACAGAGTAGTGGTTCTAATTAGGTTTATCTATGCTCTAACCCAATGACACTGCCCGACCCGGTGTTCAAACCCAGGGCCCCACTGTCGACAGTTCCGCTTGCTACCACTTCACCAACGAAGCAGTCAAAGCTCTTTATACAACAATATGTGATGTTGACTTTACCGCTGCCCCAGCTCGCGTGCACCAAACCTAAGCTCAAAGAATGAGGAAAAACAAAGCATCTATACGCAAGAAATCGACAACAAATTATAATGTAAAACAGTTTACTAGGAAAACCTAATTAATGCTCTAATATCTTGTTACGTAAGATCTAGAATGTGGTGAGCACGTGTCATGCGCTGGTTTTTATAATGCGCTCCGGAAGAACCAAGTATCTGTATTTATTATGTCTTCGGCAGGTGTCCCTATTATGTATAATTACAGACTTCTGGGGGCTTGGCGGGGGTGCGAGCCAATGATGGGTGATATTCTACAAGTTAGATACTGTATGGGTCACACTGTGACAAATCTAAATACCTATTGTGGCTTACTGACAACTAAATAGCCACTTTAATCTTTCTTGCGCACAAAAACGAATATTGGACAATCAGCAGTAAATAACAATGATACTATCGACTTTGTAATACTGCAATTAATTTGTACGTATCCGTCACGGCCTTTCCCGGTAAAAAACCATAAACGAGTCAAAATCGCCTTATGGGTATTAAGGTATAGAACGTGGTGTTAGAATATTGATACAGCGCACTGATGCGCTGTATCAATATTCTAACACCACGTTCTTATAGCATTATTAATGTCCAAAAAAACTGGTATAATAATGTATTTACCGCTGTGGGAATTCCAATATTTTCCGTTGATAAAATTCATGCAAAATTTTATAAAATATGGGATTATGATTGTTTTTTGTAGCCATGTCTAGTTTTAGCAGTGAGGAAAACCAACTTGCGAGGTGCATTAGCATAGCTTTCGGCGCAATTTTTTCGCCTATGCCACCTACCTTTAAACCGAAAGAAATGGTCAGATAATAAAGTTGAAAACGTTTTGCGACTTTCAAAATTTTAAGACAAAAACCCCCTTGGTGGGCCGCATGCCTTACCTTTAAAAGTGCAGGAGCTACGAGTTGATGCATTTGATTCATCTTCTCTGCGGTTGCATAAATTATTCTGCTCTGGAACTACTGGTCACTTTCATTGTCACTTCAAGTTCATTGAAAGTCAAACTTTCAATGAACTTGAAGTCTTCTTTCCTCCCTCTTAAATTGTGGTTTTAAGTACCGTTCTTCTCTCACGGTCTATCTGATTAGGTATTATTAATAAGGCAAAACCGCAGGAAACTTCATCAACGATGCCTTTTCCTCAACCTTGGCAGTGAGCATGTTTTCAAGGTCCATGTACCGTTATATTACGTCCGAGAGTGACTCAAACACATTATGTATAAAAAGTGTTGAGTAAGTAATTATGTTTCTTGGAAATTCATGTAAATATACAAGGAAAGATCATATGTTACGCTGATCTCGAGATAGGTAGCGATTTGAATATCGTATGATATATTTTTATAGAAATTTTGGAGGCTGACGTGACGCGGCTTTCAAATTTTATTGTTTAAGGTTAAATCATCAGATGGCTGCTATATCATAAAATGAATAAATCAATGTTGATCAGCGAGTTAGTGTTGCCTCCTGATTAAACTATCCTAGTAAACAGTTGAATGGTATGGTGTGGTTGGTTGGTTGGTGGTCGGTGCTGTGATATGGTATGGTTGGTTGGTTGGTCGGTGGTGGTGGTTGGTGGTATGGTTGGTTGGTTGGTGGTTGGTGGTGTGGTATGGTATGGTATGGTATGGTTGGTTGGTGGTGGTTGGTTGGTTGGTGGTGGTACGGTGGTTGGTGGTGATTGGCGGTATGGTTGTTGTTATGGCTTTGAAAAAAAGAGGTCGTTACTTATTTACTGCTTCGTTTTATTAGCTTCTTATCTCTTAATTTTATGGTAATAAAAATCTATCCAAACCTAGTCGTACACACGGCTACACATCAAGCTACACATTTCCAGTTTCCACTGACCTCTCACTGTAAGGAAATCCTATACCATGCGAGATCAGCTTATACTGGAAATGTATAGCTTGATCTGTAGCCGTGCGTACAAGTTTTACTACTCTGATAATATTATGAACTTTTGAAAGGAAAAAGGAAATTGTGTCAGTTACAATTGTATACCAACATGCGTACGAGGATGGTCAAACATTTCGCAGAGTCGGTCTTCGCGTCCAAAGCAAAGTTGAGATATGTTGTCCTTTTCTAATCTTATGGTAATCACGTAAAATAGTCCAGATCTAATTGCCAGAATCTTCGGAATAATTTAGAAATGCTGTTCTTTGGTAAGCGCATAATTATATTACTTGATAACGGCTGGACCGATTTGGCAAATTTTTATTTTAAAATGTTTGTAATAGCCCGAATCAGGGTCTATAAGGAAAGAAAAAATGTATAACTTGCCGGGATTTTTTTCAAATTTGGGATAAACTGAACGTCCTTTATAGAGTTCGGTACTCAACAAGGAACCCTTAGAGTTTCGCCATGTCTGTCTGTCTGCCTGTCTGTCTGTCTTAGCTCAGAGACTCTTAGATTTGTCATGGGTATACATTATTAATCACTTTGTGAAAGTGGTTAGATTCAGGGATCCGTTTGCGTAATATTTAAGCAATAAAATGCATTTTTTTTGTAGTCAACTGTGTGTCCTTATAGACCGAGAGGTGACAGGATTTTTCATAACGATCATGGATACGGTTAGATTTACTTCGATGTGTTGTAGAGTAGTCCCCTAATGTGAATGACGTCGGTCTGCCTGCTCTGAGTGGTTGCAACTTCGAGTTATAGCGCTTACAAGAGGCGTCATTGTTGCGAAAAAAAAACGATCAGAGAAATGGTCAGTTTTGGTACACATTCAAAGTATGGCGTCTCCGCAGATGAAATAAGTTGGTCTGCCGGCTCTCAGTGGTTGCATTTCAGAGCTATGATGCGCGCAACATTGTTGCGAAAATAAAACGATAAGAGAAATGGTCAGTTTTAGTACCTATTCTAAGTATGGTGTCTCCACAGGTGAAACGAGTTGGTCTGCCAGCTCTTAGTCGTTGTATTTCAGAGCATTGTTATACGCAAGGCGCTCAGTTATGAAAAAAAATCAACTTAACGGTAATCAGTAAAATAAAGAATGAAATCGAACAAATCCAATTTTTAATAATTCAACTTATTGATTTGGGTAAATCACAGATAAATAATTTTGTACAATATAGCTAAGACTTAGAGTTAAATATTTACATAATTCTAACAGTCTATATGTTTTGAGTTGTTTCATTAGCTATATTCTACAAAATTATTAATCTGTGATTAACCCAAAGTAATAAGTTGAATCATTAAAAATTGGATTTGTTCGATTTCGTTCTTTATTTTACTGGTTACCGTTAACTTGAATTTTTCTATAAGTAAGCGCCTTGCGTATAACAAAGCTCTGAAATACAACCACTAAGAGCCGGCAGACCAACTCTTTTCGCCTGTGGAGACACCATACTTACAATAGGTACTAAAACTGACCATTTCTCTTATTGACACCTCTTGACACCTCTAGCTTTTTCCCTATTCCTTTACAGGGGGGACGGACGCGCAGCGGTTGGTTCTCGGCGCAGGTGTAGGGGTGGGGGTACGACACCGGCCGGCGTTCACTTGAAAAATTCGCCTATTGTCCCGTTTCTCGATGTATTTTATAGGCTTTCTCCACATATAAGCGTCTTGCATACACAACGATTGCTCTGAAATACATCCACTGAGAGCCGGCAGACCAACTCGTTTCACCTGTGAAGACACCATACTTACAATAGGTACTAAAACTGACCATTTCTCTTATTGACACCTCCTGACACCTCTAGCTTTTTCCCTATTCCTTTACAGGGGGGACGGTCGCGCAGCGGGTGGTTCTCGGCGCAGGTGTAGGGTGGGGGTACGACACCAGCCGGCGTTCCCTTGAAAAATTCGCCTATTGTCCCGTTTCTCGATGTATTTTATAGGCTTTCTCCACATATAAGCGTCTTGCATACACAACGATTGCTCTGAAATACAACCACTGAGAGCCGGCAGACCAACTCGTTTCACCAGTGGAGACACCATACTTTGAATGGGTACTAAAACTGATCATTTCTCTTATTGTTTTTTTATCGCAACAGTGTTGCGCGCATCATAGCTCTGAAATGCAACCACTGAGAGCCGGCAGACCAACTTTTTTCATCTGCAGAGACGCCATAAATTGAATGTGTACCAAAACTGACCATTTCTCTGATCGTTTTTTTTTCGCAACAATGACGCCCCTTGTAAGCGCTATAACTCGAAGTTGCAACCACTCAGAGCAGGCAGACCGACGTCATTCACATTAGGGGACTACTCTACAACCCATCAAAGTAAATCTAACCGTATCCATGATCGTTATGAAAAATCTTGTGACCTTGTGTCTATTACAGCTAAATGGTTGTTTTTGAGTATGTGAAGAAATTCACGGCAGTAGTATACCTAGGAAAACTATCGCAGCTAAGTAAGCTTTACAAGTTAACAAGTAATAGTCGACCAACTTACATTTTCATTTGCAGTTTGTATGGGAGAACAGGTTTTTCGACGACGATGTTAGATAAGTTCGTTGTTGGGATAAATTCATTCTTACTACGGAACCCTTCATTATGCGTGGTCTGACACACACTTGGCCGGTTTTCTTTTCAAAGAACTATTGAAATTTGGACGGGATTATGTCTGTCTGGTCAGTTAGTACTATGTATATATTTATAACTAGCTGACCCGACAGACGTTGTCTTGTCCCAATTTAGAAAATCCACTTTCAGTTTTCCCGAATTTTCCAATTTTCCCGGCAACTTTTCCAAGTTTTCTCACCGTTTAAACCTTCCCTGGACTACGACAAACATTTCAAAACCAAAATCAGCTAATTCGGCCTAGCCGTTCTCGAGTTTTAATGAGACAAACGAACAGCAATTTTTATAAACAACATTAGTTTTTAGGGTTCCGTACCAAAATGGTAAAAAAGGAACCCTTATGGTGTCACTCAGTCTGTCTGTCTGTCTGTCTGTCTGTCTGTCACAGCTGGATATCTCAAGAACTACTAATGCTATCAACTTGAAATTTAGAACAGTTTTAGATGACATTTACCCGACTATTTTGCAAATAAGAAAGGAATAGAAATATTTATACTTTTTTTGCAACATTGACTGAAAGGGTGTCTTAAAAATTCAAAGTGGGGCTAGTAGGGCATGTGGGGTATCATATGCAAGAGCGCTGTTTGCACATTCTCAAACATTGTTTTTCTTTTTCTTAGGCCGCATAGTTTTCGACCTTTGATGAAAAATGTAAAAAAAATACCGTTCCCCCCCTTATCTCCGAAGTTTGCAAAGATAAAAATCTGAAATTATTCTATGTGATAGAAGTTTATGTAAAGATTACAGAAAAAATAAAACGATGTCTCTAAATAGCACACTTTTTCAGAAATCGGAACGGAACCCTCGGTGCGCGAGTCCGACTCGCTCTTGACCGGTTTTTTTGTTTATACTAAACCCGAAAAGGGGTCATTGTACTCATCATTTTGAACAACTATGGGACCAACCTTGAAATCGCGAAAAAAAAAATCAGCTGTTCAGTACATTTATCTACTTACATCAAACTCGTCAAAATGTACTGAACAGCTAATTTTTTTTCGCGATTTCAAGGTTGGTCCCATAGTTGTTCAAAATGATGAGTACATTGATCCCTTTTCGGGTTTAGTATAAACAAAAACGAATGTTGTATATAAACAGATAGATGTTTTTCTAATAGGTACAACTTTACTTTTACTTTTCTTGTTTTTTTTTTTTACCTGAGGCGCTTTTGGTGACGCTACCATCACCACCATTCACGTCAACCAGGTGAACCACATTCTTGTAATTGCGTATTTCATTAGACTGACGTCATCAGAAAGTATCCTGCGCACCGTAAGCGCATTTATGACGTCATCAGAGTGAATTGGGAATTTGTTCACCATCTTTATGCTGCGGAGATGAGGAAAAGCGTGGCAGGTTGCATTAGATTTTGCACACAACATAAAATGGCGGCATTTCAACGGTTCAAGTGGCTTTTGCGCGTTATAGCTTTTGGATTATGGTTCCGTAAGTACCCACACCGAACAAACATTTATAGTCTTACAGATATTGAGAGATTTGTGTCGGAATTTAATAAAGAAATCGCAAACTACATCGATGCAACATTTTCAAATATGGCGCATCGCAAATTAAAGCTACCACCGGTATAAAACCATCTGTATTCACGTGAGAAGATTACCTACATCGAACGAAAACTGCAAATTTAATTAAAACAATAATCTCACATGGGAACTGTGGAATATAATGAGTTATCGATACTAGTATTCATCTTGAACTAGACTCAACCGGTGCGACTAGATTATCTAGTTTTTTGCACTAATGAGTTACAAGGAGCATGTCTGTTGTAGACCTAACGAAGAATTTCTGTTACGTAAGCTGACCTTCAGAGCTGGTTTTTCCCAAGAGAGGTTCAAAAACATTGTTTCACTGTGTGAGCTAGGCTAGTACAGGTCTACTGATTAACATGGACCTCTACATGTCCGCTAGGAAGATCGGTCAAAGGAGATATTGCATTATTACTGTATGTGTTTTGTTTCTGGTAGACATTGGTGCCCATTCTGTTGTGCACAAACTAAACTTAATTTAGGCTATTGCTAACTCTTTCTTTCTAATAAAACAAGAAAGAGACGGACGTAAATTAGAGCTTTCAAATTTAGTTGAACACTCCATACATACTTAGACGACACGTAAAAACATGTTGACTAAAAACACGATGAAGCGCAACGCAAGGTGTAAACTAGTTTGACATCTCTAATTTAGTTCATAGCTAGAGCTGTCCTTTTCTCGCGCTGCCTGTTAGTTAATGATAGCCATTATTTTTTGGTTTAGTTATTGAGCAAGAGAATCGGTAGTATTGTAGCCCAAACTGCTGAATTGAGACGGCCTTTCGGAGTGCATTAATCTCTCTGCCCACTGCTGCTATGAAAGTCAGGATCAGACACGGAAAGAAACATGATACGGACTAACTATGCCCACTAGAACGTATCGTACCCGTGCATAACGGTTATAGACCATCCGCGTGTCATATGCGTAGGGTTCCCGTGTTTTCGCGTGAGGCAGAATATGCGCTGGTTTATTTATTTATTTATTTATTTAAAAAAAAGGGACACTAACAGCTTCTGTATACAGCGTATCAAATAACAGTAGGTAAAAAGTCATAGGCTTATACAGTTGCCAATAACAGGTGAACCAACATTCTCAAATACAATGATAACTTAAGGTAAAAACAGAAATATAAAATAAAAGAAATAAGTTACAGAGGTTGCAAGAAATACCTACATACTAACACAATGAATCTTTATATGGCGTGGGTTGCGTGCTTAGCTAAGGACCCCAAGATTTGAGTTTTAAAGATATTTACGGAGTCATGATATACCTATTATGTCAACATCAGGAGTGGATTTTATTTATGAATTCATCTCTCAGCTGAGTGAGAGGTGAGTTTACTTTACTCCTAGATTTGTTTTCGATGCTTTAGTGTGGAATAAACGGGTAATAGGATATTTGGGTAAATTATATGGGACTTTTAGTTCAATTTGTTCAGTTAATTTATCGCAGTCCAATTTATTGTTATCCAATTTGAATAAAAACTTTTTTACAAAAACAACAACCGACCTCAAAAAAAAAACACTACAAAGTGAAAAATAACTTTAATGTTGGAAGTCGGTGTCTTTGGATCTGTATTTTAGTTTTTTGCCACCGCGTTCCAAAATTAAAGTTATTTTTCAATTTGTACTGTTTTTTTTAGACTTTTATTTTTCACTTTTTAGTGGGTCAGTTTGTAATTTATCTAAGTTACAATAGCCCAATGGCAACTGCTCATCACTTTTTACAAAATATTGCTTTTCCCGATGCAGGGACGTTAATTGTTGAGGAGTTCTCCTAGTAAGAACCAGGAGAACTGGAGCTCCATGGTGAAGTCATCATCACCATTATGCATTTTGACGAGCATAAATTACTTAGCAACCATATTAAAGTAATCGAATCGCAACCCGTGAAATACTTATAAATTGAGTAGTTCCGATGGCCATTCTGTGGTCTTCATCATCAGTTCCACTTCACCAAATGGTGTTTTCCGAGAGGAAATGCACGAGTTACTATAAAAAAATACCCAAATCGCTATAGTTGTGCCTATAAAATTTGAGGAGGAGGATTTCCATGGGATCCCCTGATCAGATTCTGATTTGGTGACAATGGGACCACCTTTCAAACAAAAAAAGAATTTTGAAAATCCGTCGACAATTGGCGGAGTATTCGATGAACAAACATACAAAAAAAAAAAAAAACATACAATCAGCCGAACATGGTACCTCCTCCTTTTTGTGAAGTCGGTAAAAAGAACATGAGATCTTGTATGTACCAGTCGACGGTCGCGCAGAGTAATCATTTTGTAACATTGAGTACGTTGTTCGTATGGAAATCACGGAGCTCTATCACCAAAGGCATATGCTAGGTGCTTTGTTAAGGCCCTTTGGATACTTTCTACTCTTTTGCGCCGCCTGCGCGCACCGTTTTCGAAACGTCGCGTGCCATGCATGGAGCGTATCAGCACCGGCGAAATACGCCGACAATACAGGGTGTAAGGGACAGCCCTCCGCAAACTAACAGGGTGCATTCAGCTCCTCATTTTGAATCATATTCCATCGGAAATTTTCTCAGGAAAATTTTCATTTTTTCAAAAATTTTTTCAGTTACATTTTCATTATTTCAACGTAAAATTGCATTGTGTGTTCACAGCACTCCATTTATGTAAATAAAACTGCAAAAAAAAACAGCAAAAAAAAAACCAGCAATGGATGTTGAAATACTCTAACCAACGACGCGTGAAATCAGCTGTTCACTTTCTGTCTAGCTACAGAGTTCATCGAACTCACCGCATACCTATTACCTTCCCCTCCCAACCAGTAATAGACGCTCCAATTTGTGCACAAAAACACAAACAAATCAGGTTTATTGGAGTCCCTTAACGTTCCTGGAAAAATTTCATGTACCGGTCATCTTAGTATGACATACTGAATTCACCCTATCAGTTTGCGGAGGGCTGTGCCTTACACCCTGTATTGTTGATGCTTCGTGCATGACACGCGACGGCTTTGGTAGGTGACGGAGCGGTAGTGATGGCCACAACTAATCGAATACTTTTCAACACAAATCAATCTTTTTTGCCTGACACGTTCCTGGCACGGTCATTGTATGATACGGTGTAGTGGGCAGACTTAAGATTTCTTTCTTTCTTTTAGATTTCTTCCGTGACTGGCAATACCAAAGTATTCTACTTCAAATAGAACCTGGGCACTGGGTAGTGGAAAATGGACAGCCAGACTCGCTACCACCACCACACCAACTCCTAACACCTAACACCCATCCACACTAACACCTACGGATATAACAGAATCCGAAATAAATATATTTCATTGATTGATTGCATTGATAGCTGACTGGTAATTAATATTATTACCACGACTTGAGCTTTTCTCATAAAGTTCACACCGCTAAGAGTAAGAGATCAATAAGATGCTGGATGACTATGGTTTGAAGATTTGGTTCGTATTTTTAACCCCCGACGCAAAAAGAGGGGTGTTATAAGTTTGACCGCTATGTGTGTGTGTGTGTGTGTGTGTGTCTGTGTGTCTGTCTGTGGCACCGTAGCGCTTAAACGGGTGGACTGATTTGGATGCGGTTTTTTTAATTTGAAAGCAGGTTTTCCAGCGATGGTTCTTAGACATGTTTTATCAAAATCGGTTCAGCCGTTTCAAAGTTATCCGCTCTTTTGTTAGCTGCGGTAGGGATCTTAGACGCGTAATGGGTATTTACTTTACTTTCAAACCCTAGTGTGACCTAAAATTTGAAACATCCATGTATGCTATCTATCTATGCAAAATTATGGAGTTCTTGGTCTGATGCTGCAGCCAGGATATCCAGCACACTAGTACACTCTTGAAAAATAATAGCAGAAATGTCGGGTTTGGATTCATTTACATCAGTTGATTCTACATACAATGTAATGGTGGTAATACGATAAGCTGATGCTGCAGCCAGGATGTCCAGCACACTAGAAAAGTCTTGAAAAAGTAATAGCAGATATGTCGTGTTTGGATTCGATCATACAATGCAATGGCTACACGATGAGCTGATGCTGCAGTCAGGATATCTAGCACACTAGTACACTATTATAAAAAAATAGCAGAGAGTACCTAGTGTTCGTATTCGTTTTTTTATCAGTATTTAATTCTATTTGCAGTATACGATGGTGGCATCAGGATAAGTTAATGTTATGTGTAGAGAAACTTAACATTCTGCAGTAATAACAATGCATTTCTATATTGTTAAATTGTTTAAAAAGTTTAAAAATGTTAAAATAAAAATTAAATTTGAAATTTAAAAAACCCCAACGCAAAAAATAAAAGCGAACATTTAAAAAGTCAAAAATAATACCTATCGTTGAGCCATCAAATTCGATTAAGTAATACCTTATATTTTAATTACAGAAATTGATGGATGGCATGATAAGGTTTGCTAATTGAAATGGCGCTATAATGTCGCGGCGGGGTACCGCATAAGTAAGTCAGACCCTTCACTTGATTGCCTATCTACATATGCGGTACCCCGCCGCGACATTATAGCGCCATTTCAATTAGCAAACCTTATCATGCCATCCATCAATTTCTGTAATTAAAATATAAGGTATTACTTAATCGAATTTGATGGCTCAACGATAGGTATTATTTTTGACTTTTTAAATGTTCGCTTTTATTTTTTGCGTTGGGGTTTTTTAAATTTCAAATTTAATTTTTTAAATGGTACAGTCATCCGCACGCAAAAGGCAATAGTTGGAAGTTGCAGGTGTTTTGTGTTACTACAGTGCGTGTTGACTATTTTATTTATTTATTTCTCAGTACATGGTACATAAAGTTCTTAATAATATTAAATAGTTTCACATATAGGTACTACCGTTCCCGGTGTAGAAATATTAAAATTAAAGTACAATTTTATTCTATGCACTTCAATTCCATTATTATTATATTTATAAATTTTTATACAATGTTAAATTTTATGAGTAACATTTTTATTTTAAGTATATAAGAATGTACCATGCAAGGATGCTGTTTTGATCTCTGTTTGTACCAAAGAAGTACGTTTTGTGAACAATACGTGGATCCTGGATGTTGGCCACGAGCTCATCACGTGTTGGGGCACTTGAATATCCGCTGTCAGAAAGTTTTATTTTATTTTTTTCTATAAATTTTTTAATCAATCCTAATAGGCAATATATTTTTTTTAGCTTTTTTTTATAAAGTCACCGAAGCTACTATAGCAGTCGCGCAGGGCTAAGCCTACTGTTATCTATTAGCAGAATCGCACTTTCAAGTTACTATTGAAAATGATAAGAATCATTTTCAATAGTAACTTGAAAGTGACACAGAGGGACGTTTTCCGTATTGTTTTTTTTTTTTTTTTTTTTTTTGGCAATTGAGCCGATGTCGACTGTTCTGCCAATGTCACGTTTAAGGTGAGCGTCCATTGGTCCGCGCCGGCCGCACCGCACGCACGGCACGCAACGGATTTTGGTTTGCTCTGTATGAATTTATATAGCACTGCGTCCACTATCGCTACCGGCCGCACCGAACGCCGGCAATATATGAGCAAAAAAGGCGATGCGTGCCGGTGACGTCATAAGGAATGCCGGTGACGTCACCGGCACGGAACGCATTTTTGAACTCATCGTATCTGTCAGTGTCAAATTCAAATTCAAATTCAAATTCAAATCTTTATTGCTGAACACAGTACATATTATATTTCAGATGTTAGTGAATGCGCAGTTCATTGTGTCCTACCAATTTAGGCATGCAAAATTTTCTATCTCAAATCAAAATTTACAATTTAATCAAATAAAAGATACAGTCACCATATCAAACAAAAACAAAATAAATTAAATTAGTTTAGCGTGTATGTCACATATTAACACCGTAGCGTCAACACTTAAAATAATCACAAAATTAAAATAAATTAAATTAAACAAATAAATTACGAATTATGAAAATCGGACTTAAAAAGTATCTACCATAAGACTATTTTACACATATTTTTTTGTCTGTCAGGTACTCACCTACCTAGGTGTCATCCTACTGATTCTAGGGATTGACGAAGCATAACATTTACAATGTTTTTTTATCTAGACTAGTCCTTATATGCATAAAGACTAGTCTATACAACATTAGTTTTTGTTTATACTAAACCCGAAAAGGGGTCATTCTACTCATAATTTTGAACAATTTTTCTACGGGACCAACCTTGAAATCGTGAAACAAAAATCTGCTGTTCAGTACATTTATCTACATCAAACTCGTCAAAGTCAGCTGTTCAGTACATTTTGACGAGTTTGATGTAGATAAATGTACTGAACAGCAGATCTTTTTTTTCAATGATGAGTACAATGACCCCTTTTCGGGTTTAGTATAAACAAAAACTAATGTTGTATAAACAAATTAAAAACAAAATTGAGTTTCTGGTTTCTGACTGCATTTCTGTTGTGCTTTATTATCAAAATTAAAAAATAATAATAATGTTTAGACTCGTGCTCAAAGACATGAGCAGCACGCGTCAACGGCAGAGGCAACTGCCATAGACTATACACTAATATCTGGAATAGTAAATACCGGTCTGGTATGTAAATTACGTGAAAAATAGATGGCACTGATACCAACTAGACAATTAATTCTATTATCCGCTAGATGGCAGTATACTTAATTGCAAATGGATATAGGTATTAGGTAGGTGCCATGTATTTATTTGTATTTAGGTAGGAATTTATTTTAAATAAAAGAACAATTCCCTTAATAACATTTACTTCTTTTTATTTTTGTAAACACTACGTTTATGTGTACATACATTAAAATAGCGTTCTGCTTTGACTTTTACGTTATCCCCCGATCAAAATTGCTAATTTTCCAGATAAAATTCTGTTCACACCTGTGCACCAACTATGAATGATTCTTGTAATAACCCGATTAACAATAAAATCTAGCTTATTATTTTTATGCAACGTGCAGGTTAGAAGTCACAAATTGATTTAACCACTATTTTTCAATATTTTCTTTTTTTTTTCACATCCAAAATAGCGTTTTTCTGCATGTTTTTAGTCTGCATGTAACCAACAATATCCAAATCGAGTACAGACAGCAACAGAGATAAGTAACCAGTGTTGTAGTGTGCGTGACACTACAAAACAGTATTGCTACTGTTAAAACGATTCATTACGTACAACACACAATGCCCTCACGCACACATCGCGTTCATGTGCGAGTGAGTGCGCTAATGTCTTCTCAATTATAGTATAACATAATTTCGCGTTGAAAACTTAAGCGTTCGTAGCCCAACGAATAAGGCATTATACTTCTGAGTACTACGGTGTGAGTTCAAATCTCTGAAGTGATGATTCTTTTTGCGATTTATTATTTTAAGCTAAAGCAATTAGAACAATTTTTGTTAAGAAAATGTTTTATTTATTTAAAATTGCTTAAATAAATAAAACAATTTTTAATAAATATCTTTATTTAAAAAAAAGAACATCAAAAGTGAACATGTTTTATTATAAATACAACAATATGTTTAGAACATGCTATTACATCTTTTTATACCATTATATAATATGTATACAACAATGGGCGGAGTGAATAAACATGTCACATAGATAACAAATATAATCTGATCCAGTAACAATAACATCACTCACACACTCCTACCTACACAGTACCGCCGACTTAATTTATTATGGCTAAATATGCTGTGAAAGTATTAAGTATTTCGTTTAGGTATCTATTATAAAATAAAGTCGCTTTTCATGTCTGTCTGTGTAGCCGCGTTGTTCTTCTAACGCCACAGATTTTGATGCGGTTTTCACTATCATGATAAATATTTAACTTATATATTATAGAAACCTTCATGTTTTAACAAGTCGTAAAAACCGTGCGAATCAGGGCCGGGTCGCTAGTTCAGTTATATACAGATATGAATTACCTACATTTTTGAAAATTAAAATTAAAATAAAAACATTTACCACCTGTATCGGGAACAGTAGGTATTATAATTATTACCAACCATTATTAATTATTTCTAGGAAAATAATAGATTTAAAAACGTTAAAATGTCTGAAATTTAAAGGTAGTATATAATATGTATGTTACGATAAGTCGGTGGTGATTTTCGACGAAGACAATTTTCATCAGTAATTATGACGACATTGTTTTGTCAATCGAAGTGCCGATATTCCGCAATTTTGACGGTGCACGGTATATAACAAAATTTTACGCGTCGGTTTGCAACATGTCAAACCGTCTGCTTGCAGGTGGTTCCGTACAGTTTGCATAATGACGTTGTGTGCTGCTGCTGTTATGCTGGTCTAAGCGAATGGATCTGATGTATGGGTGGCAACAATTTCACGCACGATGCCGAGGCGAAACATTTGTGTAAGCCAATGGTGTCGGTCCAGGCAGGCGACGGTTTATTTCGCTTGTCTCAGTGACAATGCACCCACAGTCAAACGGTTTTTCTCTACAAAAAAAAAAGTGAAAATATTAGGTCTAAACATACACCTCCCAAATTATAAATTAAGAAATAAAAGTTACACAATATAAATACAATGCAGAGAATATATATTTATATACTTAAATACAATTGATATATAAGGCTAGTGGTCAGTAATAATAAAAATTATAATACGATAAAATGGAAATAAAAAGGCAGGGCGAGTGACCTAGAAAATACATAATATCATACTTATAAAAAATAAAAAATAATATAATATAATAATGACACAAATAAAAAAAACAAACAACAAATAATATAATATAATGATGATTTTTTATTTTTTCTAAAAAGTATTAAACAATATTATTATACTTTATTTAGAATAGAAATCCTTTGTTTAATTACCATACATGCAATTTACATTTTTAAATATTTTAGATAAAAAATGAAATCTTTTAAAATTGTATTTTATTATTATTATCTAATCATTTACAAACATATTCATTATTTTTGAATATTTTATTACAAAACACAGATAAAAACTATTACTATAATACTGTGTAAACCAATAATGGAAATGATTAAATAATTATCGATATAATGAGTGGCTATGCAGTTAACAAAAATTGTATTTATTTGTTAACTGCATAGCCACTCATTATACTAAATTCAACTATTCCGGTGTCATTTCCTATTAGATTCAACTATTCATATCCACAATTCGTTAAATGAGATACAACAGACAATCATAATAAAATTACTGGGTGGGATCACGGTGACATAATAAATTAATACATTCTAATAATAATTTCACTCACCGATAGCATTGGGCGCCTTGCGATTTCACTAATAGAAATATTTTTTTTCTCATGCAAAACAATAATCTGAGCTTTTTGAAATCTTGTTAAATGATGCATGGTCTAAATTAATCAATATATCACAATCACAAACTTCAAGTGCAAAAGAAAGAGTATAATGTGTAGTTGCTAATGCAGACTGACTACATAAGTTCACAATTAAAGGCAGGAATATATTTTTAAAGCGGGTAGTTAGCTTCTAAACTGGGAAATAATTTTAAGTAGGCGAGAAACTTGTGGTAGATTCTCAAACTGGTCAGAGTATCGCTTTATTCAGTTAGTATATTCATTTTAAATTACAAAATCTCAAAAATAATATTTTAGTAAACTCGAGGCTCGAACTCAGATCATTCTGTCACTGTAGGTTGAATGCTTACCTGTTGCGCCACGAGAGCAACTATCCTACATTGCGAAATTATGTTACACTATCATTTAAAAGACGTCAGCGCAAACACTCTATGAATGGGATGTGTGCGAGGCTGTCATTGTGAGCAGTACGTACAGTAGGATATAGTTTTGTAGTGTGCGTGTCTGGTTACTTAATTCCTTTGGCCTGTGTACACAACCGGAGGTTGTGTACTCGATTTTGTGTGTGTGAATTGTGTCAAGTGCCAATCTGTCATCTTGTTATTGCAAGTTATTATTATTAAAAGCTCCATCTATCAAGCAATAGTATACTTTTTATTAAAAGTTTTCAAAACGTGAACTGGATGTCGCCACCTTCCATACATTTAATATTTACTGTCAGATGTATGATGGTTTCACCCCCCTGGCAACTGCAGTCATCTTTTGCGAACAAGCAACACTGATAATCTTCGTCAATCTCCATGACAACGCGCGACGTCTACTGACAACAACAAAAACACTCAGAATAAATAAAAATGGTGGACGCATGACACCGGCAAATCCGTTCCGGCCGGCCGGGGCGGACCAGGTGGACAGTGGACGCATGCCATCGGCAAATCCGTTCAATCCGTTGCGTGCCGTGCGGGCGGTGCGGCCGGCGCGGACCAGTGGACGCTCAGCTTTAGACAGCAGCGTTTTGTGGTAGATCTACAGATGTTAGTCGCTAAAAGAAAAACGAGGACAAAGGTTAAATGGGCAACATAAATAATCTAAATTACAATCATATATACAATAGCACTAAAAAAAATACAATACATATTTACATAAATATTACGCACCAGCTACAATTTAATATTATTTTCGTTTAAAAAAGTAGTTAAAATTTTAATAATTTTGGGAGAGAAGTGGGATAAAAAACAATGGAAGTTAGTTGGAAGAGGAATGTTACATTTTGAAATTTTTCGATAGAGATCGAAGGATTTGGTATTCAAGGAGCAGGAAAAAAATATATGTTCCAAAGTGCCTTCCGCAAGACCACATTCACACAGGGAGCTGTCCCTAACATGAATCTTATTCAGAAACACTGGGCTACAACAATGTCCGAGTCTTAGTCTGCAAAGCGTCGAAACAGTTCTTTTGGACAATTTCGGATATTTAAAAAACCAAGGTTTCCGCTGGATGTCGTGCTGTATAGCTGCGTAGTAGACGCCCTTGGCTTTTGAGGTCTTATTCCACGTTTTTGTCCACGAGTCGAACAATTTGGGCTTGGCACCATTTCGCAAATCGTAGTTATGAGCTACGTAGTGCTTTCGGTCAGCCGGATTTGATGTGGCATACTTTGCTAACGAATCAGCGCACTCATTGCCAACAATACCCGAGTGACCAGGGATCCAGGCTATTTCGATGTCCAAGCCGTTTTGGGAACATTCAAATAACAGGCTTTTAATTTCTACGATGATTTGACTGTGAATTTGACTATGGAGTTGATTTTGAACTAAGGCCTGAATGCTACTACGGGAATCCGAAAAAATTACTGCTTTTGTTATTTGATGTGATTTGATATAGTGTATAGCTTCTAAAATACCAATACACTCTCCTGTAAAAACTGATGCTTCTGGTGGACATTGAAAAAGTAAGGCAATTTTTGAATTTTGAAAATATACTGCTACTCCTGTAGATTCTGTTGGTGATAATTTTGATGCATCAGTAAAGAAAAAATTCCATCCTTCCCAGAAACGTTTGACGGCTAATTCGAAGTCTCGTCTTGCATTTTGGGAATTCTTTGATATACCTAATCCCAAAACGGCTTTTGGTTCGAAGTGAATCGTTTCATATGCAGCCGAAAAGACAGGGAGAATTGGATATTGACAAACAGGCGAGGAGAGGTGTTTAAGCTCTCTGTACCTATTTATCAATAGAGGAACAGCTTTATTGTTCAAATAAGGAGAATTATTGAAGGAAAGGTCGATTTGTTCTAAAATTGGGAGTAAAGGATGGGATGAAAGGGAGAATACTTTAGACAGGAAACGATCAGCCAAATATTGTCTTCTTAGGTATAAGGGTGGTTCTGCACATTCAACTTGGAGCGCATTTATGGGAGAGGATTTCATGGCTCCAATAACAATTCTCAGGCACTTGGCCTGGATGACATCTAATTTCTTGAGCGCTTCTTTGTTGCAAGGCTCAATAAGGAAGCAACAGTAATCCAAAGCGCTCCTGGTCAACGCGTTATAGACCAGTTTGAGGGTGTAGGGGTGAGCTCCCCACCACACACCGGCCAAAGCCTTAAGGACCGATACGGAGCGTTCACATTTTTTGACCGTGTTGTTAATATGGTCAACCCCAGACAATCTCGAGTCCAACGTTACTCCCAGAAATCTAGCCTTCTCCTTGACTGGAATGATTTGTCCATCAATATTTATATCTACTTGGGGAACAGTACGCTTTCGGGTAAAAATTACCGCTGTACTCTTTGGCGCACTTAAAGATAACCCGTGATCAAGGAGCCATTGGTTTAGTGAGGACAGAGAGACATTCATAGATATAGCGGCATCCGGAATGGAATCACCAGTGACCAGTAATGCAATATCGTCAGCATACTGAAGGATTTTGCAGTCATAATTTAAAGATGAGGACAAATTTGCTGTATATATATTGTATAATGGGGGACTAAGAACAGATCCTTGGGGTAACCCTTTCCATACTGTTCTTTGTTCAGAGTCGGCCCCAGGGATTCTTAATTGAATGGCACGATTGGAAAAGATGCTACCAATGATACGAATAATCCTAGCCGGGATTCTCAGCTCGTGCAGCTTTTGCCTGAGAACAGGGAGGAGGACCGAATCATAAGCAGCTGATATATCCAGGAAAACGGCCACCACAGACTCATTCCTGCTTAAGGCCAGCCGGACCGCTGACGTGAGGATACCTACACTATCAGCTGTACCCAGACCTTTCCTGAAGCCAAACTGAGTCGCCGGAAGCAGCCTCCTGCTCTCCACCAACCACTCTAACCGATTCTTGATTAAATGTTCTAATAATTTAATTAGTATGGACGATAAAGCGATAGGTCTATATGAGCAATGATCATTGGGATCTTTGCCAGGTTTTAATATCGGAATGACAACTTGAACCTTCCAGTCTGTGGGAATATATCCGGAAGTGAAGCAAAAATTAGCCAAGTCCAGGTAGTATTGGTGGGTTTTTGGACCAGCTTTGGCAATAAACGAGTAAGGGAATCCATCCACCCCTGGTGCGGAGTCCTTGACACGGGATAGTACAGTTTTTAATTCCTCCAAGCTGAATGGCATGTTCATTGGATCGTTAGTGTTGTCTACATCATCGATGCCAACACAAATGTCCTCTACACCTGGAACATAAGCCGGAGCGATTTTGGAGAAAAACTGGTACCCCAGTTCTTCCGAGAGATTGTTCGAGGAAGCAGGTGCTAAACTATTCCTAAAACGTTTAACTTTCCGCCATACTACTGAAACTGGAGTGGATGGACTCAAAGAACTACAATACTTTGACCAACCTTCTCGTTTCTTGTTTTTAAGTACTTTTCTGGACTTAGCCAATATTCGCTTGAAAGCGATAAGGTTATCCAGGTTCATATCACAGTTAACAGTCTCTTCAGCATCATTCCTGGCCCTGACCATGTCAGTGCATTCCCTATCCCACCATGGCGGAGAAGGAATTTTACCAGATTGAGGTTTTTTGGAAGGGAAACAGTCATCTGCTGTAGAAGAGACAGCAGAGGAAAAGGACAAAAAACATTCCTGGGCATTATTCTCGTTAACTTTTGGAAGGGAAGATACTCTTAAATCTAGAATCTTTGAATATAAATCCCAATCTGCTGTGTTCAGTCGGTATTTTAAAAGGGTAGGGGAGACTTTAGTGGGAACATTTTTAGAAGGGAATTCAATCATGATGGGGTAGTGATCACTTCCATAAGTCATATCCAAGCGACGCCAGATGAGGAGGCTAGATATATTGGATGAACAGAACGTCAAGTTAAGACCGTTCGCATTATAATCAGTCTCAATCTGTCAAAAATGCAGCCAATTTTCCTTCATTTTTAACAACTCACTGACATTGATTGTCGCTGAGATGAGATTGTGACTTGAATTTGAACGTTTTTTGTTTAAGTACAAGAATTGACCTTCTGATCAATTAACGACTGTACTCTCAAACGCATCTTTATAGCTTCGCTGGTACTTAAGACAATGAAGAGAAGACAATGAAGAACGTTAAAAATTGTCGTTTGAGAATTGAAGTGCATAATTTTATTCCAGTTTTTGCTGCTAAATATAAAGCTGCATAAGTCCTGTCTGACGTCACCGAATAGTGACGATGATAGTAGTTTTTTAACATGTATGTCTGGTTCAGTTACCCGTGCTTTTTTAAAACGACACTGTATAACGTTTTTCATGTCTAGCGTTGATACATCCGGCTCTCACAAGGTCGACCAACATTTTAGACATGGTCAATATTTGAAATAGGTATTATTTATTTTATATTTAATTTCAAATGGCAATAAAATCCACAATTTATACTACTGCTAACCTATCTGCTCAGTGCACGGGCTCCAGTGAGTCACTAAAATAAAAAAATCAAACACAAACTCAAAGCATTATATACTTACAGGAACTTCCAAAATTTGAAGGAGTCGGTCAGTCAGAAATAAGAAGCTAGTTGCCCATTTCAAAGCATGTAGCTAAGTTTTTTCATATGGAGGAGAAAGGACAAGAAACTCCATGTACACTCTAAATTCTTTTATTTTATAATATCGAGCTCGTGGCTAAGTAATAACAGCCTCACTGGTCGATCCGTCAGGATAAGCTGCGCTTGCCGGGGTTGGTCCATGTATGGGTGACCATCTTTACAGACTCCTCCGTGCCTCGGAAAGCACGGTAAGCCGTTGGTCCCGGCTGTCATTCGTGGATCTTTGACCGTCGTTACGGGTCGTCAGAAGCCCGAAAGTCTGACAACCAGTCTTACCCATAACCAGGTATCATATTACCCAGTTAATGGGTTGTCGAGGTTAGATAGGCAGTCGTTCCATGTAAAATACTGGTAGCATACTACTAGCATCGGGTTAGACTGGAAGCCGATCTCAACATAGTAGGGAAAAGGCTAGGCAGATTGATCGTCAAGTAGGTCGGATTGGCTGCTACAGCAAGTCAGCCTAGTGCACAGTTAGCCTGCATACTGTACGTACTTACAAAGGATACACGTGATTCATTTATTCCATTTGAAAAAATACTTGAATCAAATGGTTAAATGACAGACACAATGTGCTCAACTTTATTATTTTCTGACTTATTGACATCTTAGAATTGAAATGAAGAGAAACAATTACAATTTAGTGAACTTGCAAAGGTAACATTAAATATAATATGTTACGAAAGCATTAATTAGTGTAATTTTAGGTTTATTGTTCATTTTGTGTTTAATGTTTCTTTTATTGTTTACTTTTTAATTTTTGACTGTAAAACATATTTAAGTTAATTTTGTATAAGGTTACTGGTATCGTTTTAGTTATCAGTAATTTTGTATTAATGTACTAGTGTGTAATTGTTAGTAATGTAAGGTTATTTTAAATAGTTAATAATTATTACAAGTAGTCTTAGCTGTCGCATTAGGTTTGTAACCTGTAATGATAGTATAAGAGTTTTAAATAAATAAATAAATTTCTTTTGTGTCTTATGCTGAAATAAGACCTTATCCAAACCGGATTTATTTGAATAAATTAAGGCACAGATTTCCTGAAAACAAGCAAAAAGGTGGTTTTTTAAAGCTGTGTATCTCATAAATCGTAAATAATTTTGACATGTAAAAAAAATATGATATTTTCAAGTCCTTTTCGCATACAGTGATGGAAGCCAAAACATAATTAAACATACTTTAATGCACCAAACAAATCTTTAAACATACCTCCTAATAATGTTTAAAAGCTGTTTATCCCTTCATTAGCAATTATAATTATAGTTAAAAATATACCATGAAATGTCAAATTCCAAACTGCATCCAGTGATGGATTACTTTTTATTAAATAGTTAATTTCTAATTTTAAACGATTTTATTTGCACTTTTACGACATAATTCCGGTGCGCGTGAGATTCTTCTATCTCGTGCGTCAAACTAGACAGCCATAACGCCATTTCACTTACACACCGAGCTAAACCAAGCTTGGAACCAGGGCCTTAAACAGGTCGCCGCCATGCGTCAGTCGAAATAGAGTTAATCTTATTCACGTGGATGTCAGTTGCAAGGATGGAAGCTAGGAGCGAAGTGATTGTCATCCCATTGTTGTCATGACCTGTCTACGTCACAATTTTTGTCAACTTTTTTTCTTAGAGTAGAATAGAAATCTATCTATATCTCTGTAAGTTTGTGAACACCGTTAGCTTATAATCTATCTCGCGAGATTGTAAACTGACGATAAACTGTGAACTGTACCTACCAATTAGGGATGATTCACAATTTTACGAGTGATAAATTCGGACAGATTGTGAAGGTAAGTGCAGGTTCGTTCACAATTTGTCGGTTTGCCATGGATATATATTTTTTATAAACTATAGAAAAATAATGCGTTAAATTGTAAAGTTTACAATTTGTCCCTATTTTTTTAATCTCGCGAGATAGATTATAAACTAACCAAGTTCATAATCATACGGTGATTTTTTTACAGATAGTTCGCAATAAGTATTATACTAAGCATAATAAAACCTCGTCTCCTCTGCCTTAACTAATATTAATTGATTCAGGAAGTTGGTTATGCTACTGCACCGATTACACGTCAAACACTTGTCTAAAGCTAGATGAGGCCAGCGTTTCCTATACTACTACACTGAGTAGAAACACAAAATCAAACGGTTTTTGGTAGTTCATATAATCTAATCATCATAAATCATCATGGTCATGTTGAGAGGCGAAAAGGCAGATTAGAGTAGAAACGCCGGAGGGGACGCCCTGGGAAGACATATAGAGTACCGTATTGTGGTGATGTTCTTCAGAAAGGTCAGGTGCGTAGTACTCGCTACCGGCGTATGAGCAGCTGTATGAACGTAAACGAGGCAAAAGGAGTACGTCAGGGTCGTAGCAGGTGGCTTCTGTAGTTTCTGCCTACCACCGTGGGAATGAGGCGTCAGTTTATGTATATGTGTGTATGTCTAATCTAATCTAGTCTGTTTTATCCATGTTTTATCCCACTGCAGGGCAGAAACCACCTTCTCCCTTTTCCACACAATTCTTTCAAGCCAAGCTTGCTCGTCCCGACATCTTCGCCTTGGCCTGCCATGATGTCGTCGTGCGTTTAATGGGATGGGACCCAATCGGTGGTTCTTTTAACCCATTTCTCATCTGATATGCGGCAAACATGCCCAGACTCTTATGCTTATTATTCTGTTCATCTAGCAAAACTAAAAAAAAGTACTCTCAGGATTTTCTACAGCAGCCTATTATGGCCTGTTGTTATGGAGGAAGGCCAAAGAAAAGATGGATGGATTGTGTGAGGAATGATATGAAGGAGAAGGGAGTGAATGATAGCGTGACGGTTGACAGGGGAGAATGGAAGAAGAAAACGTGTTGCGCCGACCCCACGTAGCATAGAACAAGGGTAGGAAGATGATGAGCCTGTGATGGCTAGGTGATCGATCTGGCTTTAAGTAAGCCTCACAAACACATGGCAAACATCCAACGATCCCTCAATATTCATCTCGAGTCGTAAAACTGCATCGTTTTGTTTAATTACTAGTACTTATCATTCTGCGCGCATGTGCGCGTGCATCTATTCAACAAGTTTTTATAATGGGACTTTACCCATTGCAATTTTTATAGCCTTTATTAACCATATTATACTTTATTAACACACCCACACAGTTTTGTTCGAAAAGGCTTGTCCTCCCAAAATACGGCGAAACTAAGTAACTTTGTGTCCATCTTTTACAGTAACTATAGCATATTTTTGATAGAAAAAAATACACAGTACAACACATAAGAAGTGATTTCATTTGTACTGTCTATTTCTGTATATTTTTTCTAGTTTTTACCATATTACTCCTACAGTTTTCATTAAAAGTGTTAATTTTATACAGTTCTTTACAAAATAATAAGGAATGATATCATGTCATTACTTTTTTAGCCCAATCAATAGATTTTTGTAAATCGATAATTATTTCAATTTTGCAAGCGTTGTGTCATCGCGCTTCTCTTTCTTTTCTATGCAGTCTGACAGTGACCGCGCTTTTTACGGTGGACAAGCCTTAATTTTGAAGGTTTAGATTGACAATGTGTTATACAATTTTTATTGTAATAAATAATTCTCATCATAATTGAAGCTATTAAAGTAATAAAGTTAGCATTGGTAAAGCTATTCGTTTACTAAGTTTTAATAAGTCCATTTGTAAGTGGGTCTGCCAAACGTGAAGACTCGCGTGCGCGAATGTTGCGTCCGCGCTGGGCCGCTAAAATGACGCTTGCAATATAACCTGTAATTGTTTTGATTTCATTCTTAGTTACCATTCGTGTGAGTTATGAGTATGTTTTAACAACATTTTTTGTCTAGACTTTATCAGTTCGCTCGAACTCTTACAAAATTTGTAATAAAAAACCTGTTTTATTTACACTTATTATTTTTTTCATATTTTTTTGAATAATTAATATCGGGTTTCGTGATGTGTACTCAAACTGGTTTTTGACATGTTTTAATTTTTGTATCGTATTAATTTGTTATTATTACGTAAAAGTGTTTTTTGTATGGCACCAATGATATTCAATCACATTCCTAGTTCAATTAAAGAATTAAACATAAACTTATTCAAAAAAAAGGCTTAAATGTTTACTGTTGAATAAAGCGTATTACGACATTTCAGAGTTTTTGGCAGACAAATTGCAATGACTGTTTTTTTTTTCTTTTTACTTTAGTTACTTGGTACTCGTTGACTGTGATTATGTCTTTTTCTTTTTGACACGTGACATTTTTGTATTATTGAATTGTTATATTATTATTATTTTTTTTCTCACTTTTTTTGTTTATATTGATTATTGATGTAGTAAACTTATTTTTTTTAAATATTTTTTCCTTTTGACATTAATATTTTCTTATTTTATTTTTTATTTTTGAGATATTAAATTATTTAAATTATGTAACTTATTAATAAATTAGGTTTAAATGCCATCCATAAATATTTGTACGCCTTCTGGTATAGCATAGCGCGCTTGTATATATATTTTTTTAACATCTATTATTGTACCTATGTTAACAAATGATTAAATGACTTATGACTTTATGACTTATGACTTACTTTTGTGTTATTAGATAATTACCATGCATATAGTCTGTAGTTATATGCATGTATGTATATGTTGAAGGTTGTATTCGACGGAATGAACTTGTTGCAGAATTTTGAAAATCCCCCCCCCCCCAAGCTTCAAAAATCTAAAGCTTTTGTAATTTACAAGTTAGTTAAAAAAATAAAAAATAAAACGCAAGTTCTGAAGTTTCTGCAGAAAATAAAGTACCAAAATAAATGAATAGATATTTTACACTAACTAAAAAATAAAAAATAAAACGCAAGTTCTGAAGTTTCTGCAGAAAATAAAGTACCAAAATAAATGAATAGATATTTTACACTAACTAAAAAATAAAAAATAAAACGCAAGTTCTGAAGTTTCTGCAGAAAATAAAGTACCAAAATAAATGAATAGATATTTTACATTAACTTTCTTAAGCTATTGCTTAACTATGCTCCAAAGACCTGCAAACTTTATGTTGTATGTCTTGAACATATTTAACTATTTATATACAGGGTGTAAGGGACAGCCCTCCACAAATTAACAGGGTGCATTCAGCTCCTTATTGTGAATCATATTCCACCGGAAATTTTCTCAGGAAAAGTTTCATTTTTTTTAACGTTTTTTTGGCTAATATTCCTTTATTTCAATGTAAAATTACATTCTCTGTTTGCAGCACTCCATTTATGTAAATAAAACAGCTAAAATCCAAAAAACAGCAATGTATGTCGAAATACTCTAACGTACTACGCGCGAAATCAGCTGTTCACTTTCTGCATAGCTTCAGAGTTCATCAAACTCACCGCATACTACTTGCATACAATACAATAGAGACAAGCGAGACGCTCCGATTTACCGAGTCGCAACAGTATTGCCAACTTAATAAACCTCAATTTGTGAACGAAAATGTTAGATCAAACTTGGTTCACATAAGAACTCCTCTAATGTTAAATGCAAATCTTTTAGTGCACTTAATTTCTAAAGGAAAAACGCACATAATGTGCCCTTGAGTATTCGTGGTAGGTACATACCTAATTACTTAATTAATTCTACTTTTCAAGCGATCACTGGATCCAGTTTCCAAGCCACCCAAGGGCCTTTTCATGGCTTTACGGCAGCTACCGACTGGTAGTCGAGTCGCGAATCGAACGTAAGCCCTCTGCAATGGAAGCCCAGTCTTCTATCACGCTGGGCTATCACTGCTATTAATTTGCTTAACATAAACTTTGAATTAAATTGACAAATTAATCGTTTCATTTCTCCAAAAAAAATAACAGCTCTAACATTTAGTCAAGCTTAAAAATAGTGGTATTTTTGTACAACATTTTTGCAAGAAACATGCAAAATTTTTTGAGTAGTTGACAACACTGTTTTTGTGTGTGATTTTTCGTGTAGTCATTAGTACAGTTTAGTTGTCCTGCGACTGTGTCCTGCGCAGTATCGCTCGCTGTTGTTCGCGCAGTCGCGTCGTGAAGTTTACGTACTTACCCATTTGTGTTGTTGTCTGTGAGAAATGGCTACACGAGCACTAAGCTCGTGAATATGGCGAAATGATAATGTGCTACGGGGAAGCTCGGGGAAATGCCAGGGAAGCGCTCAGAAATTACATCGATAGGTATCCTGACCGTCGGCATCCATCAGACTCCCGGATAATTACCAATGTCTATCAACGAGTGCTAGATAACCAGCCCATAGTTCCCAATCAAGAAGGCGCCGGAAGACCACTTCGCGGTGCAACTGTAGAAAGAGTTTTAGACCTGGTCCGTCAAAATCCACGCCTAGGCACACGCACTGCAGCTCGACTATTGCGCCGGAATCATGGAGCCCGCGTCTCACACTTTTAGACTTCTTTTTGTGGGGCTACGTAAAGGAAAAAGTGTTTGTTAGTGCATGTGCGAGTGAGGAAGAAATGCGAGATTGAATCACAGACACATTCCAGCAGCTGCGCTACAGCTGCAACGAAGATCCCAACTTGCTGACCCGCTTGCACGGGGAGACCCTGCGCCGTGCCAATGTGCGTGAAGGTCTCGGTGGAGGTCATTTCGAGCCGTATCTCATACGACCGGAGCGATTCTAAGGTAGGATTAATTTTTGATACCTATTGAAATAAGACTGATTGATTTACATTATTTTTCTATGTAATAAGCATTGTACTTATGGTAAAAACACATAACGCTCCTTTTTTAACTTGCCGCAGTCGGGTAAAAAAACGAAAACCACTTCAACGTTAGTTGTAGCTATTGTTTGGCACAAAATTAACTCTAGTGCTTATTATTTTGTTATCTTTACTCGCTTTACCAAAGCGGAATTCCCGCTGTGTGAAAGGGCAGCTAATGAGAAGCCTGAATGCATGTTTGCAAGTACTTAGTATTTTTTTATTTTTATTGACTGTTTGTTTCATCTGCATCTTGTTATTTTCGTTAAGTTTTAGACTGTTGTTGGTTGAGCGGAAAATACTTTTGTATTAATTTGTTTAAAAATGCCTCGCAGACGATACAACGTTTTACGTAGGCAAGCCAGAAAAGATAAAGGTTTTTGAGGGAATACAGCCATCATCGTAAATACAAAATAAAAACATTATTCCTTATTTCATAAAACCTACTTATTTATTTTTCATTGAACCCTACCCGTACTTGACAAACTGACCAATAAGTAGGTACCATACACCACTTTAAACATCTTTCAGTTATAAAAATAATTAAATGAAGGCTAAATTATTGTCGCTTTTACTGTACCTGCGCGTAAGTATCTACCTACTCAACTAACTTGTGCACTACGCTGTCGCTAGAGCCAAGTGGCGCGAGAATTGACCCCGTGGCGGGTGGGGCAGCCGAACACTCACTGCGCTACCGTTCGCTACGTGCGTTTTGCCACGGAAGCAATACATTGCGTGCGAGGTAATAAAACAAATCAGGTTTATTGGATTCCCATAACGTTCCTGAAATAATTTCATGTACCGGTCATCTTAGTATGATGTACTGAATTCACCCTATCAATCTGCGGAGGGCTGTCCCTTACACCCTGTATACAAGTAAAAACAAAGTATCGCCACTCTTAATACTTCCCACACACATTCCTACAGTTCCCACAGCGCCATACTACCGCTCCTCACCCGTGGTAATCCCGTGCGCCGTGGGTTTTCCTCCGCGGTGCGCGTGCACACCTCACCCGCGACGCAAGCGACGCGATGTGGTGCAAGCGGCCGTTGACCCCAGATATGCACTGATATCACTTGCAGTCGAGCCAAGTACTTGCTATTATCACTACGTATGTGTGGTATGAAGTACTTTAGCCTAGGAGTGTTTTAAGCGGGTTCACATTGTTACAGCCTGGAATTTATATTAAATTGTGTAAGTACCCCGAAGTGCCGCTCATACAATCAATAGTATTGAATAGTATTTCGGTTTATAGCAAATAATGTCAATCATCATGGATGATTGTGAAGAAGATATAGAGATTATCCCTTTAAACTCTTAGAAGTCATCTCATAAAACACAGCTCGACATGTCCTACACCATTTTAGGAGACCAGTTTTAAACATCACACATTCAATACTACACACCTACACACCCACACCAACACACCCTACTTTGCTTTTATTTAATTATTTGTTTTTTCCTTGTCTTAAATTGTTTTTTATCCAAAAATGTTCGTCTATAATTTGTATTACTGTGACTTGTCCGTGTAGTTTGGAGGCCTGGAGACCTGTAACACAGGTATTCCTAGTACAGGCTCCAGTCTCCACAACATCAATTTTTTTTGTTGTAAACACAAATTATGTTTTTTACTAAGTTTTCATTATGTGGTGGCGAAAATAAACGTTTTTATTATTTTATTATATATTATTTTGTTTATTAAAAACCCCTACCCCCTTATCCCCCTAAAAAATATTGAGTAGTGATAATTTCAGTGCTTAATTGTGGTATCTTTCAAATGACGAAAACCGTTCGCTACGAATTATAAACCCTGCCAAAGTAAAAATGTAACGTTACCTCCAGCTGACGGACAACATCAGTGACGGACAACATCAGCTGACGGACAACATCAGTGACGGACAACATCAGTGACGGACAACATCAGTGACGGACACCATCAGCTGACGGACAACATCAGTGACGGACAACATCAGCTGACGGACAACATCAGTGACGGACAACATCAGCTGACGGACAACATCAGTGATGGACAACATCAGTGACGGACAACATCAGTGACGGACAACATCAGCTGACGGACAACATCAGTGACGGACAACATCAGCTGACGGACAACATCAGTGGTTAGTCTTACGTCGAACACGTCATTTTCAGCATTCTGACTTGAACCGGGAAAACACTTGAGCGGAAAATATTCGTCATATATAATAGACCGATTTTCCTCAGGCGATTGTGGAGACACACCTACTAATGTTTTGTCAACAATACACAGCTAGACATAACAATTAGGCTCATGTAAAATCCCTAAGAAATAACTGAGGAGTCATACAAATGCATTTCATGGTTAGTTATGTAGTTGTTTCTAGTTTTGTTTGAGTCTGTTTGTTTGATAAAAACAATTTTGATGTAATTGGGCAGCCATTTTCTAGCAGAAAAACCTTGCAAGACATGTAATACAAATAAAGATAGCTCATACAAAACTTCATAAATATACCTTTGCGACCACTAGACCCTAGAGAGACGGTGATGCCATATCACGCCTGTACCTTCCTGTCCCTACCTGAAAAATGCCGGGAAATGACGTCGTCGGATAAAATGTTAGAAGCAGGAACGTATTCAATCATCCTACCGGGATTGGTCATCGAAGTTTGATGGCTTCAGTGTATATGATTATATTGGTGTACTTTGGGATAGTTATGATTCTGTAGTTATTGCCTTGCCTTGGCATACTTAAGTGAGTGCCATGTTTTTTTTTACTGATATTCTCAATTTTCAGAACAATGAAAGGAGACTAAAACATAACTACCGAAATGTGGGTGTACTATAGGTGCAACTGTGGGTGTACTATAGGTGCAACTGTGGGTGTACTATAGGTGCAACTGTGGGTGTACTATAGGTGCAACTGTGGGTGTACTATAGGTGCAACTGTGGGTGTACTATAGGTGCAACTGTGGGTGTACTATAGGTGCAACTGTGGGTGTACTATAGGTGCAACTGTGGGTGTACTATAGGTGCAACTGTGGGTGTACTATAGGTGCAACTGTGGGTGTACTATAGGTGCAACTGTGGGTGTACTATAGGTGCAACCCTACTTAATCCTTGTTTTTTTTTCGGGGAATACAGTCGTGAATTATGTTATGTGTGAAAGGAGTATAATAAATGGCACCAGATTAAGCAAACATAATTAATTTTAGTTTTCCTAAGTGTCTCCTACATTAATGACTACAATAATAAATACACATCCGTATAGCCACAAATCTACCCGAGTCCATCCTGCCCGGTGAAAATGTCACTTAAGATTCCCTCGGCGAATTAACTTTTACTTTTACTTCGGTTTCTCTAGTAAACTTTCAGCGCTAAATACTGTCTGGGCGAAGTTCCAACTTATCTATTAATGTGTTTTGTATGTAGATACCTCATGTGCACTGTGCAGTTTCTTTAGCATGATGCAAGAGTGATAGGACCAATTTAAGGAGAATCATTAGAATCAGCAATACAAATCCATAAGTCAGAATTTACATTAAATTAGCGATTTGAGGTTTGAGGTCAATTCTAACTTATGGAGTTGTATTGTTGATTCTAATGATTATAATTCTGTAAATACATATTAGTTACGGCCGCGAATCATATTTTATTCAACATACAACCTGACACTGACCTGCAAATTGCAAAAAACGTTAGAAAATTTGAATTTCGCGGGCTACCTTACCGCATCCCCTTTAGCAAGCTAAGGAGTCCAACAGATTTGTGATGCTTTACGTGTTGATCGTTATAGGACCACTGACTTTTATCTACTTCATCGATTCGGAAATTGTATAATAAGTATGGATGAGTAGAGGCTATAATAACAACAGCACGGATTCTTGTAGGAACTGATCATTTGACGGTCAGCGGGATTTCCCTAGTAAACTTTCATCGACTGGTATGATTATCACTTGGGTACACATGGCTACATATCAAGCTATAAATTTCCAATTTATGCTGATCTCACATTGTATAGGATTTCCGTACAGTAAAAGGTCAGCTTATTCTGGAAATGTATAGCTTGATATGTCAGTCAGCTATGAAAGATTCACTGTTCAGCTATTGGAAGCTTAACTGATACTAGGATTACGAGGTATGTCAAATACATTTTTTGTAATTGAATATTATTTATTTTATATCTATATCTATAAAAGGAAAGCGTTACTGACTGACTGACTGACTGACTGACTGACTGATCTATCAACATACAGCTGAAACCACTGAACGGATTGGGCTGAAATTTGGAACACAGGTAGCTATTATGACCTAGGCATCCGCTAAGAAAGGGTTTTTGGAAATTCGACCTTTAAGGGGGTAAAATGGGGGGATATTGTTTATATGAAAAATCTTATTCCTTGAGTTAATAAACTTGAAACTTGGCACGAATATTTATCTAATTAAATTATGATTTTTGTGATTTTTTGTTTTTCTAAACTACCCCCTAAAGGGTAATGGGGGGTCTCAAAGTTTGTATGGAAACTTTTTAACGCGCAATCCGATTAACTCAAAACTCAGTATTTTATACTTAAAACCAAAAATAAAGAATAATGTGTGTCAGGGTTTTTCGAAAATCTACCTGTAACGGGGTGAAAAGGGGTAGTCAATTTCACAGGGGAGGATTTTAGTGCGTGGCTTGATTAACTCGAAAATTGGTGTAAATAATCTTGGAGTCAAGCTATGGAAATATCTCAAACCATTTTTTTAAATTCCACCCCTGTGGGGGTGAAAACAGGGAATACAATTTACATGAAAAATGTTATTCATTTGGTTTTAATTGATTTGAAACTTGGCATAGATCTTTGCCTAAGTTTGTCATTATTAGTTTTTTAAAACTACTCCAGAGGGAGGGTTAGAGGGGGAGGGGCAAGGGAGGGGTGGTGAGGAGTGTGAGAGGGAGGATGATGGACGCAGGGAGAAAGGGCAGGAATTGGTAAGCAGAGGAGGAAGACATGGTGAAGGCTGAGGGGTGGGGAGGAGTTGGTGAGCCGGAGGTGGAGGAGAGTAGGAGAGGGAGGGGACGGGGTGGTGAGAGAGAGAGAGCGAAGGGGAAGTGATGAGAGGGGTGTTAGAGTGAATGAGAGGAGGAGGGAGAGGTAGCGGAAGGGGATGTGGTGAAGGAACGAGCTAAACTCTGGAACTACCCTATCAGTCGGACTTTAAAAAATCTTTTTGCATTAATGATAGCCCAAATCTTATAGAAGGCATATTTAACATCACTCTAGGACCCTTAGGGGCCGAGCAAAAAGAAAAAAAGTCTGAAAGAACGCTAAGTGAAAACGAAGTAATAGCGCGGGTAGGCAATGCGATGCGACGGGGTGGGTCGAGCAAAAAATAAACTTTACGCGGACGAAGTCGCGGGCAGACGCTAGTTTATTAACCGACTTCCAAAAGGAGGAGGTTCTCAATTCGTCGGAACCTTTTTTTTTTTTTTATTTTTTTTTTTATGTATGTTCCCCGATTACTCGAAAATGGCTAGACCGATTTGGATTTTTCTTCTTTTGTTCGAAAGGGTATACGTCCCAAGTGGTCCCATGATCATCAAGTCAGGATCTGATGATGGGATCTCATGGAAATCGAGGAAAACCCTCAAATTTTATGGGCACACCTATATCGATTTCGGTATTTTTTATAGTAACTCGTGCATTTGCTCTCGGAAAGTACCATTCGGTGAGCTGGAACTGATGATGAAGACCACAGAGGGCCATCGGAAATACTCAATTATATCTAAGTATATAACAGGTTGCGATTCGATTACTTTAATATGGTTTATGCTCGTCAAAATAATGGTAATGGTGACTTCACCATGAGCTCCATTTCTCCTGGTTCTTACTAGGAGAACTCCTCAAAAATTAACGGCCCTGCATCGGGAAAAGCAACATTTTGTAAAACGTGATGAGCAGCTGACATTGGGTTATTGTAACTTAGATAAATTACAAACTGAACCACTAAAAAGTGAAAAATAAAAACTTTTTTACAAAAACAAAAACCGACTTCCAAAAAAAACACTACAAAGTGAAAAATAACTTTAATTTCGGAAGTCGGTGGCAAAAAACTAAAATACAGATCCAAAGACACCGACTTCCGAAATTAAAGTTATTTTTCACTTTGTAGTGTTTTTTTTGGAAGTCGGTTTTTGTTTTTGTAAAAAAGTTTTTTTTATAAAGTGTTTAAATAGGGGATAAAAATTTGTATGAAAGTTCGTAATTTTTGCCGATTTTTTCCCATGGGGCGTATCTCTTGTCATAAATTAATTTTGTTAAGGTATTTTTGGTGTAACTATGGATTGCTCTTAAAACTGGTTGTCTGCATTGTAAAGTGCATGTTCCAAGGATGTCAAGTTAATGTTTAACAAAAGGTTTAATGTATAAAAATACCTTATTAATACCTAAGAAGTATTGGCACCATAGTGTGAATTGTCATATAAACAAGATATAAATCACTTTATTGCCCGCCATAATATTTACCATCACAGGTAGTCATTAGTCAGAAGTTCGTAGGTCCAGGTGCATATTATCATAAGGATCTGGGTTTCCATCGGAAATGTACACACGACTACATTTTTATTTAGTTATTTACATACATACGCTACCATTACAGCTGTATAATGTGTAACAAAAACCCTGTTCGATCCGATAAGGGGTCATTGTCATCATTATGAACAACTTTTACTACGGGACAAAACTTGAAATCGCGAAAAAAAAATCATCTATTCCCTATATTTATACATGTTTGCATAGATCGCCAAAATGTAGGGAACAGCAGATTTTTTTTTCGCGATTTCAGGTTTGGTCCCATAGTAAAAGTTGTTCATAATGATGAGTACAATGACCCCTTATCGGATCGAACAGGGTTTTTGTTACATTATACATGTACAAGCTATACATTTCCAGTATAAGCTGATCTCGCATAGGCTTGACAGCTAATTGAAATGTATAGCTTGATAATAATGTAATATGTAGCCGTGTGTACCTTGTTAGCAAATCCTCAAAATCAGGCTCTTTGGAAACGATCAATAAATAGAAGTGCTCCATGTGAACTGAGACTATTTCGGTCATGATTTTGAGGTCGTTTTAATCATCTATTTTTATATTATCCTCTTGCGCAAATACTTTATAATAAAACATTGACGTATTCCGTAGACCACGTCTTGCGTTGGAAAGACTGGTTTGATTTCACATTTTTTACTCTGTGTATCCGTTCTTACATCTGTGACGTCTTGTCATAAATATTATTATGTACAGCTACGTCAAACACCAGCACGCCACAGCCTTCGTGACGTAGTTCTCTTAATTCAGTGCTGAGGGCTGCTTCGTAGGCGTGGCGAGTTGCTGACGTCACACGAGCTGCATACGTCCCATAAACATTTAAATAACTTATTGATACAATCAATAAACGTGATTATAAAATGATGCCAGTAATAAAAGATGGCGGCGTAGCGATCGAATCAAATCGTGAAATCAAGTTTTTGAATTGTTGATTATAATATTGTGAGTTCGGGTTTTTGCTTTGCATTTTTTTTTGATACACGTATAATAGCAATGTTTTTTAGCTTGTGTCTAAGTCACTCGTATCTTCCAGCTGATTTACTTAAAACTATTGTTGTGCCCATTGTTAAGAATAAGACTGGAGATGCGAGTGACAAGAGCAACTACAGGCCTATATCCCTGGCTACCATAATTGCAAAGGTGTTGGACAGTCTGATTGATCAGCAGCTGGATAAACACTTAACGCTGAGCGACGCCCAGTTTGGGTTTAAGCCACGTTTATCCACGGAAACAACTATACTATGCCTCAAACAGACTGTTCAATACTATGCAAGTAGGAAAACACCTGTATATGCATGTTTTCTGGACCTCTCCAGGGCCTTCGACCTCGTATCCTATGACTGCCTATGGAGGAAATTGTCAAGTGTTAAGAGCCTCCCAGGCGATATCATTGGGATGCTAAAGTATTGGTATAAGAACCAATACAATTATGTTAGGTGGGCGGGTGTCCTGTCGGATGGATACGGGTTGGAGTGCGGTGTGAGGCAGGGGGGAATCAGCTCATCCAAGCTATTCAACCTGTATGTAGACGAGCTGATCTGTGAGCTCAGCAATACCAATATCGGGTGCTCCATTAACGGGCACTGCGTCAATAACATCAGCTACGCGGATGATATGGTATTGCTGAGCCCATCGATCAGTGCACTTAGGAGGCTTCTTCGCATCTGTGAGGACTATGCGGTGGCTCATGACCTCAGGTACAATGCGACCAAGAGCGAGTTACTGGTGTTCAAAGCGGGTAACAAATATTATGATACTGTCCCACCAGTCACCTTGGGGGGCACTCAGCTTTCCAGGGTCACGAAGTTCAAGTACCTGGGGCATTGGGTCACCGATAGTCTGTCCGACGATGTGGACATAGAGAGGGAACGCAGAGCATTGGCAGTTCGATGTAACATGCTGGCTCGTAGGTTTGCACGTTGTACTAGGGAGGTGAAAATTACACTCTTTAGAGCGTATTGCCAATCTATGTACACGTGTGCCCTATGGGTCAGCTATACAAAAAGCTCGTACAATGCTCTGCGAGTCCAGTACAATAACGCCTTCAGAGTTATGTTGGGGCTGCCGCGCTTTTGCAGTGCATCGGGGATGTTCGCGGAAAATGGCGTGCCAGATTTTTACGCACTGATGCGAACTCGGATAGCATCCCTGATGCGGCGAGTGCGCGACAGCTCCAACAGCTTGGTGGCTACAGTAGCCGACAGGACAGACAGTCCATTGATGTGGCAATGGATGACCACTCATCGTGCGTCATTCCAATATTTAAAGTAAATTGTTTTAGTGTATTTTTAGTGAAGTTATGTATTTTCATGTATTTATGTATGTGTATATGTATGTTTTTTGTGTATAAAATTGTATTGTGTGTTGTTTATGGACTTATGGTCTGAAATAAATGTATTATTATTATTATTATTATTTTGTCTTTGACATATCTCGGGACCCTGGGGTCCCGGACCTTTGGAAGGCATACGAGGGGCCGAAGCCAACTCGCAGAGGCCCCTTAGACAACTTTTAAATGTCGAGAAGGCACCAGCCGACGATTATCCCTGTATGCACTATGCAAGTGCACCCAAGGACAACCCCCGGTTTGTGCAGGACTATTGCAGAACATGGAAACAAAACATATTGGGCTATGGGTTTGGGTGGCTATAGTGGATTGGGTACCTTGAACTATGAAAGGACTATGGCCCCTGCCTGACCAATGTTATTTATTATACACAGATAAATGGCAGGGGGTGACTTGCACACTCAATAATGGGCCCCCGGAAACGACCGCTAGCACAGAGGTAGTGACGTAGCGACAAAGGGGCAACATGTCCTGAGGTGCTTGAGGAGTGGAGAGGTATTCCACGGTTCTCAGAACAATCCCAGAGCCCGGAAGATGGTCAAGATCCCTACAAACACTTACTGGAATACTTCCTTCCTACGAGCATGTTTGCTCTTGCGAATCTCCACTCAAGCCGGCCAATAAAGGCAAGAATGAGGTGGGAGCTCTGTTCCTCATCAGTGCTCACTCCAGCCGGCCAATAAAGGCAAGCCAGAGGTGAGGAACAAGACTTCTCCCGGGAGATAGGGTCCGTGGGGTCGCTACTGCCCAACAGCTCGCCACATGCTGCCCTGCGTGTTTCTGTATCTCTCTTGGTCTGGCTCCTCACCCTAAACCTGTTTCGGCAAAGTGAACTCTACCGGCACAGACCCAGAGTTCGGAGCGCGCAAGCCCCACCACGACGTCAACGTAGAGATACGGCGATGGGGTTATTATTATTATTATTATAATATTCTTTTGAATTTGATTAACTAGATATTATAGTTAGAGTTCCTTGTGGTTGTTTTTGTGCTGAAAAGAACTATGGCCACAATAATTGGCAATTTTTGGCGTCAAGCAATGTTGCTAGTTGCAGTTTGGAAGAAAAAGACTGTTTACTTTTAAGCTTTGCCTATAAGGTCTAAGGAACGAAGTAACAAAACTTGTCAAATTCAAAGTTTATACGTATACCTATTAGAGGGGCTCGTGGCTAAGTAATAACAGCCGCATGGTTCGATCGATCAGGTTAAGCTACGTTTGCCGCGATTGGGCCGTAGATGGGTGACCATTTTTAAATATCGAGACTCCTCCGTGCCTCGGAAAGCACGTTAAGCCGTTGGTCCGGCTGTCATTCGTGGATCTTTGACAGTCGTTACGGGTTGTCAGAAACCCGAAAGTCTGACAACCAGTCTTAGCAAGGAGTATCGTATTACCTAGTTACTGGGTTGTGGAGGTCAGATAGGCAGTCGCTCCATGTAAAATACTGGTATTCAGCTGCATCCGGTTAGACTGGAAGCCGATCCCAACATAGTTGGGAAAAGGCTAGGCAGATGCAACGTATAGGTACCTACGCGCTTTAGGACATACCTAAAGCGCGTAGGACTAAAACTCTGGGAGCTGTATTGCCTTTTCATAGTTTCAAAGTATTTAATATTATTTTAATTCAAGCATTTCAGTAGAATACCAGTATTTTACATGGAGCGACTGCCTATCTGACCTCCACAACCCAGTTACTGGGTAATACGATACCCCTTGGTAAGACTCATTGTCAAACTTTCGGGCTTCTGACGACCCGTAACGACTGTCAAAGATCAACAAATGACAGCCGGTACCAACGGCTTAACGTGCTTTCTGAGGCACGGAGGAGTTTCCGTACGTAAAGATCCCTGCCTGCCGGGGTTGGTCAGTGGATGGGTGGTCACCCATCCACGGACCAACCCCGGCAGGCGTAGCTTAACCTGATGGATCGACCCGTGCGGCTGTTATTACTTAGCCACGAGCTCCTACATACATACACATTACATTTACAATCAATCACAATTATTACACATACAGACCAACAGAACATTAAATGCAATTACTGTTGCATATGAATATTAACTAACCTGTCTATGTTTATAATAATAAAAGGAAAACGCGTGTTTATGTGAGGTGTTTAAAACTGCACGCGCGGGTCAATCCGCTGGGTTCTTAATAGACGCAAGAAGCTTGAGGAAAATGCTTTGTATCGCATAGGTGATCTTATATGACTGATTATAGACTACCTATAGTCTGTTCCAGACGTAACTGAAGGAAATGTAAACAAATGGATCGGAGAACACTCGAAATTCTAATTTTAAATCACCTCAAAGATGTTTTTAATTTGGAAATTGAGGTTAATTTTAACCTGAAATTATTCTATGTGATAGAAGTTTATGTAAAGATTAGAGGAAAAATAAAACGATGTCTCTAAATAGCACACTTTTTCAGAAATCGGAACGGAACCCTCGGTGCGCGAGTGCGACTCGCTCTTGACCGTTTTTTTTCCCACTTTTTCTGTGGATGACGTTCTAATTTCTTTTGCGGGTGGTGGTTTCGAATTTGTGTGGCGTAGTAGCAATAAAGTGAAAAATAAAAACTTTTTTTACAAGCAATAACAACCGACTTCCGAAAAAAAACTACAGTACTAAGTAACCTCAATTTGTTGATGATTTTTCAACTCAATTTAATTAATGATAATCAAACAATAATTCTTGCAAATAGTGGTGTAGTAACTTCATAAACATAGTCCAAATAACACAACATATAACTGTAGTCTGTTCAAAAAGTATCGGATGAAAGTGTAAACAAACCCTTTTCAGGTAAAATTCTTACCCAATCACTCAATAAAGGGAATTAGTAACCATTCATCTATATTTAGAAAATATACATTTTATATCTAAAATGTATATTTTCTTCATTCATTCATCTATATTTAGAAAATATACATTTTATATCTAAAATGTATATTTTCTAAATATAGATGAATGGTTACTAATTCCCTTTATTGAGTGATTGGGTAAGAATTTTACCTGAAAAGGGTTTGTTTACACTTTCATCCGATACTTTTTACAAGTTTGCAAAGAGAAAAATGTGAAATTATTCTATGTGATAGAAGTTTATGTACAGATTACAGGAAAAATAAAACGATGTCTCTAAATAGCACACTTTATCAGAAATCGGAACGGAACCCTCGGTGCGCGAGTCTGACTCGCTTTTGACCAGTTTTTTTTTAAGTTTAGGCTCCGTAGTTTCGGATATAAGGGCGGGACTGGTCAATTTTCGTCTATTTTCTTAAATAACTTTAAAACGATTTATTTTAAAATTATAAAAAAAATATATATGAGATCCTCATAGTAAGAGCCCTTTCATTTATCACACGGCACAGTTTGCAAAACTTTTTGTTTTAATTTTCTTATTTACCCCCTAAAAGTGACCCCCATATTCAAAATTCATTTATTTACTTTACCCGTACGTACGTATTTGGGTCACAGAAATCCATATATGTACCAAATTTCAATTTAATCGGTCCATTAGATTCGGAGCAAATTAGCTGTGACAGACGGACAGACAGACAGACACACGAGTGATCCTATAGGGGTTCAATAAAGATCTTACTGCACTTTCCCCAAGCAAGTTACAATAGAATAACAAAGTAGTAGATGTAGTCTGCACTCAGCAATTACACGAGCATTAGTCGGAGAGTGCAATTGTTTCAGATAACTGTATCATTACCACAGACCAGTGTTGCTCAACATGTTTAGTTTGCTGGCAGAAGTACAAAATCAAGTAGCTTTGTATGTCACCAGTGACCAATGAGAGCAATACGTAGGAAGACAGCTAGTTCATAGGTGTCATTATTTACATACCTACCTCTTACTGATTACATGTTTAACATATGTGTACCCTGGCCCTTTTAAAGTAGTTCAAAACGAAAAGTCTCACGCCAAAGGTTCAGCGATTAAATTTAAAAGTTTAGGAGAAAACTAAACTCAACGAGAAACTGTTTGTTGAGGATATTTAAGTAGGTTTTGTATTGTTTTTTGGGATTCGTATTGCATCTCCTCATAATGTCAGACTTGCTTGTTGTCATAAGTTTTATGCTCTGACCTATTATTTTTTTTAAGATTGTCATGAAATCAAAATACAGCTGTTTGAGATTGTAGACGTAGAATTAAACATTGTTACAATGCAAAAGACAAGCATACAATTCGGTAAATTCGGTGATTTTAAAGCTGCGAAGTCGCATCGCTTTCACCTTGTGTGTCAGGCCGAGTCCTAATATATGCGTCAGTTGCACAAATTCACCATCATCGCGTTATTTTTTTTTTCAATACCACCTTGTCGTCGCGAGTATAAAAGTCGAACAAATGAGTGACAATTAATCATCTCGATGATTGAATTTTATTATCCCATACCTATAGCTTGAATAAAAAGTTTGACAGTCTCTGTCAGCCGCTTTCAGAGGCGACAAGACGACAGTGTTTTACAGCATGTAGCCACCAAGTCTAGCAGTTACGTACCTACTAACTGGGGACACACTGATTCACTCAAAATATTCTATTACGTCTGTGTTCAATCACTAAACCGCAGCCACATGTAGGTGCTTGTACGGTTTGTTTATTGTGCTCTATGGGTTGTTTATGTAGACTTAGACTTTTAATTTTATTAAAATTATGTTTTTAAGTTTTATATTTAAGCTATGCACCACGCGTGGCCAGTCCGGGTTGGTAGATGTCACATGTCTTCTGTCTATCTGTGTGACCGCATTGTTCTTCTAAAATACGCAACGGATTTTGATGCAGTTTTTACCATCATTTAGAAAATTACTACTGGAAGGTTTATATATGTGTCATCATAATCAGTCTATAACATTCCCACTGCTGGGACACAGGCCTCCTCTTCGAATTTTTGGTTCCAGAACATTTTTCTTTCTTTTATAGTTTCCTCGCGATGTTTTCCTTCACCGTTTTGAGAACTGTGATGATGAAAACGAACGGACGAACGGTGGTCAGTGGTGGTGGTGTGGTGGTGATGGTGGTGTGCTAGTAAAGCGCCTGTTTGGGTTCGAACCCACGACCTACAACTCGGAAGTCGAGGCGTTACCACACTGCTCTCTGTATACAGGGTGAAAAAAAACAGCAAAAAAAAAACCAGCAATGGATGTTGAAATACTCTAACCAACGACGCGTGAAATCAGCTGTTCACTTTCTGTCTAGCTACAGAGTTCATCGAACTCACCGCATACCTATTACCTACCCCTCCCAACCAGTAATAGAAGCTCCGATTTGTGCACAAAAACACAAACAAATCAGGTTTATTGGATTCCCTTAACGTTCCTGAAAAAATTTCATGTACCGGTCATCTTAGTATGACATACTGAATTCACCCTATCAGTTTGCGGAGGGCTGTCCCTTACACCTTGTATAGGTTTATGTGTATAGGTAATACATTAAGGCGAGTAGTAATGCCAATCTGAGATATTCTTTATCGTCAAATATCTATGTTGAAATTATACCTGCTACAACTAGCGCAGCAGCCAATCACCGCTGGCCTAATCCGGCCTTCATTCATTTGATTCCGTATTCATGGCCTAATTTGGCGACTTCCTGCGTCATAGTCATTCAAAAAACCGAATGACACTGCTACACTGTTTGGTACACAATACGGCACTGCGGTAACTCCCCCAGTGAACTCATTCACAAATAAATTGAGCTACTATAACTTACTACCTAATCTGAGCACGGCTTTATGCATAGTAAGTTACCGTGACGTACTCGTGGGAGACGACGCATCTTTCATTCATCAATCCATTCGTTTTCCTGTAAGTTATGCAAGAGTTCGAGAGAGAGAGAGTATCGGAAACAAGTAACTAAATGTTTATATTATAAACATTTAGTTATTTGTTTCCGATATTTTGGATTATGTAAAAATGTGGACAAACTAAAAGTATTACGGAAGTATTAGGGTAAGGATCGTTGTATGAAGGTAAGTGGCGATCATTATAAGTCTTTCTACATTAACATACTCGAAGCATTATGACTTTTTCTTCGGAGGGGTTAGCAGAGGAGGTCAAAATACGCGCTTTGACGTAGAGTTGCAGACACCAGCCCCGTAGGTATCACCTATTACCTTAATTTGTAAGTTTCATTTTTTTTTTAATTGTAATGATTGGTTTTTGACATATTTTGAATTGAATTATTATTTTTATTATTTTTAAATGTACTATTGACATGCCACCTTATTGTAATACTTATTTGTGTTAATTTTGTACGCCATATATTGGCAAAACATAGCGTACTTATTTTTATACACTATCTGCAATCATACCTATGTTTTACAAAATAAATGATTGATTGATTTTATAGAGATTGTATTGTACCGAATTAGTATGTTATTCATTATAATCACGTTTGTTACTTTTTATTTAAATCTACAAAACGGTAACATATCTACTCGATGTGATAGCCGAAATACAGGTTTTCGCCTAGTTCGGCTACAGATGACTAATTAATTTATAACAAGAAATTATAGCCTATAAGACATGTGTATCCATTGTAAACAATTATTGCAAATAAACTTATTATTATATGTTATGTTTTGCTAGCTTTTATGTAGATCCCGTATAACATGGAGTACTCCTGTTACTATTTACCGCACAAGTCCTGAAACCGAGCTGTTATTGAGACTTTCCTGATAGCAAAATCAGATAATAATTTCTTCGAACTGGGAATTGAACCCGTAACCACAACTGCAGCACACACATCACCTGCGACCTGTGACCTACTGAGTTCATTACCGACGTACTTTTGGGATGATTAATTCTCTTGTTTTTTATTTCGTAATATTTATATAAGTTGGTAATGACTTAATAAGATGGTTTACCGTAGCACAGTAAAAAGTGTGAAGTGTGACTATATAACTTTTGGGGACTTTTCAAACACGAGGTTTTGAAACCTGCCAAGTGTGCACGTGACCTTTTCAATTTCATAATGATGTACTTTTTGAGTTAATCTTAGAGACGACCGACTTTCGCTGAAGGAAAACATCGTGAAGAAACATCCACTTGAAATGTTCTGGAACCGCGGTCCTGCCAATTGACCAAGCAAATTGATCCAAGTCTCGTTCCTTCTCTATATAAGAAAAACCTTTTTCAATACACTTCTACGAAAACTAGTTTATATCGCACTACGATTAGGTTCATAATGCAATGTATTTCACACGCGTGCGATTTTACATTTTCCAACACGTGTGCGGGAATAAAAATTGCCACAAATAACTTATACCTATACTTAGTCCAAATTGGTTCAATGCCTCTATTCACACCGTCTCGCGCCAGAGATGGTCCTCTCTATCCGGAGGTGAATGTTTTTAGGGTTCCGTACCTCAAAAGGAAAAAACGGAACCCTTATAGGATCACTCGTGTGTCTGTCTGTCTGTCTGTCTGTCTGTCCGTCTGTCCGTCTGTCACAGCCAATTTGCTCCGAATCTAATGGACCGATTAAGTTAAAATTTGGTACACATATGGATTTCTGTGACCCAAACACGTACAGCTAAAGTAAATATATGAATTTTGAATATGAGAGTCACTTTTAGGGGGAAAATAAGAAAATTAAAAAAAAAAGTTTTGTAAACTGTACCGTGTGACATATGAAATGAAAGGGCTTACTATGAGGATCTCATATATATTTTTATTATAATTTTAAAATATATTGTTTTAAAGTTATTTAAGAAAATAGACGAAAATTTACCATTCCCCCCCTTATCTCCGAAACTACTGAGCCTAAAATTTTGGAAAAAATATAGAAAATAGTTCTATACCTGTAGATTACAGGAAAACCTATAAGAAGTCTGTGGTCTTAAAATAACATGGTAAATCTATATATATAAAAAAATCAAAGTCCTGACTGAGTCACTGACTAATATATCAACGCTCAGCCCAAACCAATGGACCTAGAGACTTGAAATTTTGCACATAAATACCTTATATAGTGTAAACATCCACTATGGAAGGATTTTTGGAAATTACATCTCTAAGGGGGTAAAATAGGGGATGAAAGATTGTATGAAAAATCCTATCCCTTGAGTTAATATTCATCTAAGTAAATTATAAAGTTTATCATTTTTACTTTTCCTAAACTAACCCGCTAAGGAGGGATTGGGGTTGTCAAAGTTTGTATGGAGGAATTTTAAGACGAGGTCCGATTAACTCAGAACTCAGTTTTTATACTTCAGACCAAAAATTAAGACTAACGTGTATCGGGGTTTTCCAAAAATTTACCCCTAAGGTGTGAAAAGTTAATTTTATAGCGTAGGATTTTATTGGGGGCTTGATTAACTCTAAAATTGGTGTAAATAATGTTTGAGTCAAGTTATTGAAACATACCAGACGATTTTTGAAATTCTTTATCTGTGTTCGTGAAAACAGAGATACAGTTTATATGAAAAATCTTATTAATTTGGTTAATGAACTTGAAACTTAGCACAAATACTTGCATAAGTAAGTAATAATGTTTGTCATTATTAGTTTTTCAAAACTACGACTCAAATGAGGTTTAGGGATGTTAAAGTTTATATAGAGGAATTTTAAAGCGCAGTCCGATTAAAAAAATGGTACTTTGAGTCAAGTTAGGAAACTTGCCAAACGAATTTTCACCGATTTTGACGGCATATAGCTGATGTTTTAAGGAATAACTTAGGCTATTTTTATTTTAGAAAAATAATTAGGGTTCCGCGCAAGAAAATTAAAATCCATGAAATCAGACAACCACGTACAGTCCAGTACAAACTTACTAAGCCTCCGCTGTCTATTACGGCTATAACAACAAATAATAAAAATAAAGCAAAGTTAAAAATTTAAGGGCGGTCCCCATACAATAAACTTTACCTTTTGAAATTTTTTTTATTTTTTATTTATTTATTTATTTAAAACTCTTATACTATCAAGGGAGAGAGGGCGCCACAGTGCCACTGTTCACGTCGAGTCCGTATAAAAAGTGAAAGGAAAATATATTGGCTATAATTAAGAAGCTAAAAGTGTATGAACCCGTGAAATTGGATCAAGTGTTACTAAGACTATATTGTGAAATAAACGAAAACCCAGTGAATATACGACTTTTTCAAAAGAAAAAAAAAATAACGATCAACAGTGGTTTACCAAGTGAATCAAAACATTAGCCTGGTCAAAGTTACTAGTGAAACGATTATAGTGCAAGAACAATCTATCGAACTATAAACTTTGTTCATAAAGTGCGAAAAAAACAAACAATTAAGTACTAGAAATAAAACATTAAAAGCCAGATAACCTCAAAAGTATTTGTCATCGTCATTGTCAACTTGGGCCGTACGACACACATGAGGGCCCTGTTTACATCTCTTACGAAGTTTATTACAAAAATACCAATAGAATCATGGATGAAATAAAAACCTTGTTGGAAAACATGCAAAAAGAAATGAAACAGCAAAAGATTGATATGCTTGATATGAAAGAGGATATAAAAACTACAATTATTAATACTCTAAATGACAAGTTTATGAGCTTGGAAATTAAAAATGAACATCTAGAAAAGAAATTAGAGGAGCATTCTTCAGCTATCAACAATATAGAAAGATACATAAGACGTAAAAATCTGCTTATATTTGGAGTGGAAGAACGAGAAAAATCCTATCACGATCTAGAAAAAACAATATTAGATATAATAAACAACTTCTTTAACTTGCAATATGAAAATGGTATAGAAGCTGTCAGAAGACTTGGGAAAAAAGGTGAGAAAATCAGACCTGTCATTGTTACGTTTAGCACAATGGGATTAAAAATAAAAATCCTGCAAAACCAAACGTGCCTAAAAAACTCTCCATATTATATAAAACAGGATTACCCCATAGAAGTCTTGAACAAACGCAGAGATCTACAAGCCCAACTGAAAGAAGAGAGAGAGTCGGGCAATAAAGCTTTCATAAAATATGACAAGCTCATTGTATTACCCAATAAAAATAAAAACGTATCACAATACCATACAAACAAAAGAATTTTATCTGTATCACCTGAAACACTCGTCAATAGCCAAAAAACTACAGAAAACAAAAAACAACCTTTAAAAAAAAGTAAGACAGCTACAACTATGAAGAACTATATCCTACAAAAACCAAAACTTGTTTACAACACTGACACTGAAAGTACTTCGCACCAACAAGTACTAACGGTAGATCACTATGAAACAGAATAGCAACCACAGAAGGCCCCTCCCGATCTCCCAATCCGGCTGGTCCCCGTGGGAGAAAAAGACCAAAACCCTTCAGAGACAAATACCTCAAGCAAGTTTGAGCCTGCGAACAATAACCTACTCTTTATTGCAACATACAACGTAAGGACTTTATCAACACACGCCCGTTTATTAGAATTATTGGAATCCCTGAAAAATACTAAATTTGATGTAATTGGCTTGTCTGAAACAAGAAGGCTAGGTAATTCAATTCAAGAATATGAAAATGTCATCTTTCATTACATAGGAGAGACCCCAGGCCTTTATGGTGTTGGTTTTCTCGTAAAGAAACACCTCAAAAGTCACATTGAGAGCTTTACTGGTCTATCAGAACGAGTGGCTTTATTGACGCTAAATATCAATAATTTCAGAATAAGCATAATACAAGTGTATGCCCCAACAGACGCTGCAAATGACACTGAAATAGAGCTATTCTATGACACCATCGACAAAGCCCTAAAAATGTCAGAAAAGAACATAATAGTCATGGGGGATTTTAATGCCAAAATTGGGCAACCAAAACCAGAAGAAAATTTAATTATGAAAAACCACGGATATGGCATAAGAAACAATAGAGGCGAAAGACTAATAGAATTTGCATATGAAAACAAACTTTCTATAATAAACACTTTTTATAAAAAGAAGAATAATCAAAGATGGACCTGGCGATCTCCAGATGGTACCACTAAAAACGAACTAGACTATATATTGTCTAATTTACAAAACAACGTGCAGAATATACAAGTTATCAACTTGGATTTCCCTACGGACCATAGATTCGTAAGAGCAACATTTCTTGTTCAAAAATTAAAAGCAACCAGATTTAATTATGCTAACAACTCGAGAAGCTCACTAAAAAATGAAGAAGAAATATCGAGATATAAACAATCACTCAACGAATGCAACGAAGACCTTATGAAATGCCAAGAAATCAACTCTGTACAGGAATGTTACGATAAAATAGTTAACATTTTAGAATCAAGTTTGAAGAAAGCCGTCATACATGATAGAGATAAAGCAAAAAGCAACGTGATATCAACTCATACTGCAAAGCTAATACAACGCAGAAGGGTTCTACAAAAAATCAAACCAAAAACGCGAGCTATGAAAAATGAATTGAAAGCACTGTACAAACTAGTAAGCAAATATGTTCGAAAAGACTACTCAAGACATCGAAAACATATCATCGAAAAACACCTTAATTCTACAGGAAGTCTTAAAAAAGCTTACAAGGAACTGCGATCTCATAAAACATGGATAGAAGGACTTCACGACCCTCAAAAAACAACGCATAGCCGGAAAGATATCCTACACATAGCAACTAGCTATTATGAAAACTTGTACAGTGCCCCAGAACGACAAGACATAGACCAAAGGGAATCTGAAAATGACGACAATGATGTAGAAATAAAACCAGTGGATGAACTAGAAATTATAATGGGAATTGAAAGGTTAAAAGCAGAGAAAAGTCCAGGACCTGACAGAATAACAAACGAGGCCATAAAAATAGCTGGTGCTTTCCTAGTAAATCCTCTGACACATCTGTTTAATTTGATATTAAGTTCCTCTACAACACCTAGACAGTGGTATGAATCTAACATTATCCTGTTGTTTAAAAAAGGAGACCCAAAAAACATAGGCAATTATCGACCAATTAGCCTTCTTCCATCACTTTATAAATTATTCTCAACAACTATAGAGAAGAGAATCAGTGCAACACTAGAAAAAAGTCAACCGGTCGAACAGGCTGGGTTTCGAAAGAGCTATTCCACAATAGACCACATCCACTCTTTGGAATTGCTTATTGAGAAATATCAAGAGTATCAACGCCCACTCTACATAGGGTTTGTAGACTACCAGAAAGCTTTTGATACAATACTACATCCCTCAATATGGAAAGCATTACAAACACAAAAAGTGGAGGAAAAGTATGTGCAAGTCTTAAAACACCTTTACGAGAACAGTACTAGTAGAGTTAAACTAGAGACCTCAGGACCACCTATCCCAATCAAAAGAGGAGTACGGCAAGGCGACCCCCTATCGCCTCGAATATTTATAGCAGTACTGGAATCGATTATCGGTAAATTAAATTGGGACAGAGCCGGTATATGTATAAAAGGGAAACATATTAGTCATCTAAGGTTTGCAGACGACATTGTCCTTCTATCAGAAAATAGCACAGAGCTGGAGTCATTGTTACACACGTTGCAGCAGACAAGCAGAGAGGCAGGACTAGAAATTAATCTGAGCAAAACAAAACTTATGACAAATGCCGCACAAAACCCTATAAGTCTTGACAATACACCAGTAGAATATGTTGAGAGCTATATCTACCTAGGGAAACAAATTTCCTTCCAGAAACTAAATAACGATGCAGAAGTAGATAGAAGAATACAAACGACATGGAAAAAGTTTTGGAGCCTAAAGGAAATTCTAAAGAGCCAGATGGCGATGAAAATTAAGAGTAAAGTCATGGATTCGTGTCTTTTACCTTCGTTAACCTACGCCTGTCAAACGTGGAAGTTTACCAGGAAAGTAAAAAATAAAATCACGTCCTGCCAGCGAAGCATGGAGAGAAGTATCACAAAAATTAGGAAGTGTCAAAAAATTCGTCACACTACCATCAGGCAAAAGACAGGAGTAAAAGATGCTCTCACCCATGCTCTAAATTTAAAATGGAGATGGGCAGGACACGTAGCGAGAATGAGCGACGATCGATGGACAATTCGCATGACGTCATGGCCAGGTCCTACAGGCACTCGCAAAAGAGGAAGACCTGTTACTAGGTGGGAAGATGACATCACACGAGTAGCAGGAAAAACCTGGCTGACAGAAGCCAAAGACCGAGACCACTGGTGTTCTCTGGAGGAGGCCTTCACCCTCACTACTTGAGGGGTTCATGCATGTTTTTTTATTTTTTAATTATTATTATACTCAATTTAATTTTTTTATAAATATTACAATTACTGAATTTATTAATTTATACAAATTTGAACTATTATTATTATAAAATGTAATACTTTATAATTAGATTATTACCAAAACTATTATTATTACAAATTAAAGAATGAATGTTAATATAATGTAGGTATATTTAATGAATAAGATGTTATGGAAATTGAAGAAATTATAGATCAACAATCAACTAATTGTAACAATTCTTTTTGGATTTTTGGATTTTTGACATTGTATTAACATACATAATACATGTAAAATGTTAAATATTTTCAGATGTTTTCAATGCATGAAATAAAAGGCTTTTTTTATTTTTATTTTTATTTTTTTATTTTTATTTTTTATTTTATTTATACTATCAAGTTTAATCTAGCATGTGGGGTGTCATCGTCTAGAACTCATCGAGTAGAGTACAAACATTTTTTTTTTATCTTCTAAAATTAAGAAATGGGGCCGCAAAAGTTGTAAATTTTAGACCATTTTTGCGAGCTCTAGCGCAACAATTCAACAAATTAGGAATTTGAAACTTCTTTATACCATGTAGGTACCATAAATACTGTATTTAATCAACAATACTGAAAACGGCGACTGATAAGGTATTTTCTTTAAACATGGGTGATTTTCTGCAACTGCAAAAAATAACATTGTAATTCACAGTATCCTTATAAAATAAGTAAAAAGTTATCTTTGCGATTGTTAAACATATAATATGGTACGGAACCCTTCGTACGCGAGTCCGACTCGCACTTGACCGGTTTTTTTTTTTGAATCTCGGCAAAGAGATATGCGTCTTTACGGCGTTAATATTTTTTAAATATTTAACTAATGTTTATTAAAAAAACGTTTATGAACAAATTAACATTTATTTGTGTTCTAAACTCAAAAATAATTGAATTTTCTATTTTTCATATTAGGCTGTTTATCGGCTTTATACCTTTGCTTCTCCTTCAACCTGGCGAAAGCAAAGCGCGGAAAAAAGAAAATTTAAATCATAGTTTCCTAATAATTCATGACAAAAATATTTTTCGTTATTTTATTTTATTTCTTCAAAAGTGTATTGAAAAACGTCGTTTGATACACGTGGACATTTGTTATTGCAGTTCTCGGCTCAAAACAACCTTGCCTACGGCTTGGATGATAGTCGCCTCGAATGCAATAACAAACGTTCTACACTTGTATCAAAATGTACTATTGTTTTACCCCCAAAAAGCGTAGTTTCCATTAAAAAGATTAAAGGAAACTCAGTCTGATTTTGTGACCAAGGTTCTTTCTTTTCGACATTACCTGTGAGAGACATTCCTTAAATTATTTCAAGTAGACAATATTCTACTTAATAAAATCTTAAATTCATTTATTCGTTCACTGACACACAACGTACAGCCATCACTGAGTCTAGAAACCTGAAATTAACTGAATAACTTTTACTAGTCGGGGGAACTAAAAATTTTACGCGGAAGAAGTCACGGGCATCAGCTATCTCAATATTTTTGTCCCTGTGGCATATAATTCCCGAAATCCACGCTGTGAAGCCGCGGGCAAAAGCTATAGGTAGGATTTTTGAAAAGTCATCCCCTAAAGGGGTCAAACAGAGGACGAATGTTTGTATGGAAGTCCATCATTTGTGTCGTTGGGTAAACCCAGCGGACACGCAAAATAAAAATGTAAGTAAATGTAAAATGAGTATGAACATATGAAAAACTTATACTTACTATAAATACATAAATGTATGGGTGACCACTTATCAATGCAAAGCACACCTCCTACACATGTTATTTTATTCTAAGAAATCGCTCAGATAAGTACTTATTACTTATAAGAAATATACTGCAGAGATCAAAGGGTGTGAACAGAATTGTAATATTAATTGCTATAATGATAATACTTGCATCACCAATTGATCCACAGTGTACGCCCGACTCGTAGCAGCTTGCTACGCTTTTTCGTATTAGTATTTAAAAGTTACACTTATACTACTTAACACTTTGAGCGGAGTGACGTTATAATACGTAAAATTTGATAAACGCTATTTGACACAACGTTTAATCACGTCAGCAAAAAATATGTCTTTCTTTAAAGAACGTGTATAAACGGCTGCGGCCTATACCAATTCCTTCAAGCTACGTCATCGCGCCGTATCACTTTAAATTTTCGGACTGCTAGCGCCACTCCACGTTAGTTTTGTTGTACACTTTTTAAGGCTACTCACACACATACATTATAATTACGCATACATTCGCAACGTCGACGTGTAGTAACGGTTGTGTCACATTTCATATTATCTTTGCTTGTATGAAAAACCAGAACGTCACTAATCGTCATATATTTTGTATGAGAAAATAGTGTGCCGCGCAACAAACATTTGAATACCCAGATGCTCAGCTGAAAGTGATAATAATATCTTGACTTGGCTCTCGAGCTTGTCGACATATGGGATGTGGGATCAGCAATAATTGTGCCGATAGTCGTATCAGCCAACGGCTTAATTGCCAAGAGCCTCAACCAACACCTAAGGAGGCTCTCGTTGGGCAGCTGGATCAAGGGCTTGATTCAGAAAGCGGTGCTTCTGGACACGGCCCGCATTGTTAGGAGGTTCCTCTCTCTGGAGCCCTGCACGCCGGTAGCTTGGACACTGTTCCTGATACCGGTGGGCTACTATTTTTATATTTTTAAATGTTTTTATATTCTTTTTATTCTAATATTTAAAAATGTAACAAATATGTGAATAATGAAATAAAAGAAATAATTTATGTAATAATTAAGTACTTCTAAATATGGTTTTATAATAATAAAGTGCGGATATCTATTATGAAGTGTCATGTTATTACGACCAATATTGATAAGTGTGAAATGTCGTAGCTCTTCCTGCTACGAGTTCGTGCTACGAGCACTTTTTCGTAGCAATTGTCTACGAAGTAATAAGTCACAATATTCGGGTCAGTACTCTTTACACTTAGTTTAATTTCATAATCAGCAATCTTATTGATATTTTTAATAATAAAGAATTAGCGTGGATAAATTATTTGCAGATTACGTCGTATTCTATGTCGTCATAATATAAATATTAATCTAATCAATTTTTCAAAATTATTCTAGTCGTGTGAAGGCTTTCAACTCAGGTGTAAAACCAGTTCTTACTGTCTAGTGGGTTTTTCTAAATAGGCCGAGAAACTCGACTGTTACAAATTACACTAAATTATATATAAATATAATACTACTTTGTTATAAAATAAAATACTACTTTGTTTCTTCATGATTATCTGCATGCTGTTATAATGATTAATAATATTATAATTTTATTTCAGTTGCGGTTAATTAAATATCATAATAATAACAATATTTTTTCCCCTAATTCTATATGAATTTGTTAACAATTTCTAAAATGTTCGAAAATATTGTGGCTTATCTCGTTTGGTATTTATCTCCTGTAATGACGCTATTAAAATAATGAGTGCTACTGTGGTTGTACATTTTACTGATAGCAGAACAAAATTGCGTACGCCAACATTACAAATGTTAGGTATGGGTACCTACTGCAATTTTCCATATCTCCACGGAGAAGAATAAATAAGACTAATTATGTAGGTACCTTGACCATCCACATAATATGTTTAAAGTCATAACCATCTGATTATAAGATAAGCATTAACCTATTTAGTCATTTCTGTCGCAGTTTGCCTTGGCGACAATCACTGTTTGCATTGACAAACATAAACATTACATATGCGGAGCCACGCGGCCTAATAAATCGCGAAAAAATTGCACTTGAGTATCGCGCAGTGATCTTGATTAGCGGCGCTCTGCCCACGTACCGCGGGACTCGGCGTGAATTCACCGAACGCATCTTGTAAACAACAAAACCAGTACGCCAGTAGCGTGGATAGTCATAAGGCGCGCTCACCGCCTACCGCCCATTCCGCCGCGAGCCGCCGGCACCGCCGCACGTACACATCGCGACAATGATCGATTACGCGCGCCCCCTGTACGACCAAAACATGCCTTGCGATCTGTACTTCCCTTCCACATCGCCCGCGCCCGCGCGACTTGACGATTTCCAAGTCTTCAAGAAGGGAACTGCTTCTCACATTTACGGGAACTACTACTCCAACGCTTCTTACGAAGCTTACGCAGAACCAGATATTGACAGCGCCATGAACGTGTACCACAACCTGGTCAGCTGTCGCGAGTACCCTCGGGACAACAGGGATGACTGGAAGTACAAAGTTGTGGACGCCTGGAACGAGGATGACACCGTGTCCTGGATGATAGACACGGTCCAATGCATGGGATTTTGTGAAAATGAAATACCGTTCTACAACTTCAGAGTTAAGGGTTATGAGCTAAGAGCCATGAAGAGAGAGGATGTGCTGCACAGGATGGTGCACCCCAGCACCGACCAGGTCATCTCGAGACGGATTGCAGACAATGTGTTTGAGAAGTTGCACAATCGCCTCAACGAGGAGATACTACGTCAGTCCTCAATCATCAGGTACGCAGATGTAGACCCTTACCACAGCCACGAGTCTGCCAACACCATGCTCGACCTGGACTCTCTGGATCACAAAAACAGACTGTACAACTCCGACTACACTCCTAACGACAGCACTCTCCTGCACCAAACTGATTCGAGCGACGACGCTGAGGATGTGTTCCGCTCATCAGAGACCGCCTCCCCCGAGTGCTCGTACGGCAGTGACGGAAGCAAGTCTGGAGACGAAGACGACAAGAGGAAAATATTCAAAAGACCGCCAGGAAGGCCGAAAGGCAGCGGCAGGAAGACATTCAAGCGCCCGAGGAGCGTCTCTGTGCCCGAGTTCTTGAGGAATCTCCTGCTGGACTCCAAGTACTGCCCATCTATCATCAAGTGGGAGGATCACTCTCAGGGAAAGTTTAGGTGAGTTTTGCAAACATTTATATATTTTTTGCACATGATAGGAGGAGTTGCAAAAAGTAAGTTGTCGTGACTTGGAGACTTGTTTACTGTGCTCACATCTCGCTCGCTATTTCGCTCAAGCCTTATGTATCACGTTCGAGGCACGTGGTGGCGCACTGGTCAACAATAAACTATTTGCAGCTAAACTATTGAAGCTACAATGTGCTCAGTAGATGCTTATTGATTATTAGTTTCAGTCTTACACGACTTGTATGTGTGGCGTTGTATTGTCTTCACAAGTTAATGTTTGTAACGGTGTCAAGTATATTGTGTTCAAACTCTAATATCTAGCTGCATTAATTCTTATTGGAATCTATTAAACGATGAAACTACAAGTTTCCCATGTAATGCTACCATACTTTAAATTACCATAATGAGTGACCAGTAACTGCCCAGCAGAACTCCTTGATTGTAAAGAAGTATAGCTAACATGCAATTATCCATTGGCATAACGGTCGATCAGTCTTCATTTGTGGCGAGTGATCAAGGTACGACGCACATCATTTCACATGCAGGGTCGTCCTGTTCTATATGCAGATGATCATCAACCTGCATAACGCATAATATATTTTTTTTATCCCATTCAACCTTCCATCAATCGTTAAGTCAATGAATAGGTATTTATGTAGTTGGATTTGGTAAATGTATACTCTTGTTTCTGTGCAAGACGCAATAAAAAGGAAAACTATTCTTGGAAGAAAGTTTCGAAGATGATTACTTTTCGCCCACAGCGTCCGAGCGGATCTGTGAAATGTTTGGAAGATTCTAAAATTAGTTGTTGTGAGTTCAGAATTTCCTGGTACTTTGTTAATATATTTGGTTTAGGCAAGCGAGTCGATTAACTTAAAATATCGGAATTATTAAATCTAGTCAATTCATGACGTTGCATTTATACATTTCGTAACCTGTTTTAATTACATTATGATATCATAATATTGATAATTTTATACATACTCATTTCGACGTACCTCTTCAAAATGCCAAACATATTAAAAGCATTCGATTCTTCCTAGAAGTAGCTACTTCAAACTTTGAAAAATAAACTAAAACAATGGCGATCGATGTAAGGCCACGATTCTGTCATTTTTACCCTTTTCTATAACACTTATAAAGACAACAAGCTAGTGGCCTTGCTTATCTCCACAGAGGTCATTATTAAGGATCATTTGACACGCGATCGCTACCAATTAATCAGTAATTAAACCATTACATTTAATTGTACTATAAACGACACTACAATAATATTTCTTGAGATATATTTGAAAATTGCAAAGTTTTGCATAGGTACTTTTAGTACCTTTTCTTTACTGTTTGTTTTTCACAAGTCAGGAAAGTAAGCAAGATTCTAATGTCAAGATCAGTAGCTTTAATAGGCATTTAACGACTCTTTTATAGGGACACTCACCTCCACTGCTCGCAGTAGCAATATGCAACTCAGTAGAAGTATGATGCGGCTATAAAACTCGATCATGATTTACAACTGGATTGGTAGGATATTTATCGACACATGAATTTTTTACACTTAATGATTTATGGGGTTTTTTCAACGGCAAAACTTCTCCATCTTCAGTATTCAGCTCAGACATCCTAAATTCTTCCAAACCGGTTCGGTTCGCTTTTGTCCCAAGTTCGTTGGCTTTCATATTCATTGACCCATCGCCTTTTAAAGGATCATCCAAATACATCATCGGTTTAGCAAATATTCTCGAGTCCTCACAATAAACTTATTCTGTGGTTTTGTTTGTTGTTTTTATCTGTCGCCTCAACCTTGCTGTGCCGGTTCGACGCTGGCCTCGCTCAATGGTTCACATGTTGATGATACAACTTTACTCATTAAAATTCGATCTTATTTGTACCGTGTTTAAGTCTAAATTATCTTAGCACGTCTTGTCAAACATTTTATAGCTTCATTTATCAATGTATGGATCTTGTTCTGTTTCAATATGACGCTTATTATAATAGATGTTAGAGTTACTTTTCTCTGCATAAGAGCCGAGTGCAATTCGCGTTTCAGTGGGAACGATTCGCTTTACTGGTCATCAATTTTTACATAAATCTTAATAACTTTACACACAAACGGTTTAGGTACAATTAATTTTAAATGGCACAAATTACTAACTGAACTAAAAAATCGCATTTAGCTGAAAATGTTCTGCTTTCATCTCGCTCACACATCAGCGTGGCAACTACTTAAATATTCATAGTTTACTTCATTATATTCTCAAAGGTCATCACAGTAATATACACTAGTATTATCATTAAATATGACTGTATGAAGTTTTTATTGCTCGTCCTAGGTGGCCTGAAGAGTGAAGATCTTATAACCGGTTTCTATGTTAGTTTTAACTAGATTTAGGATGAGACCGCAGTAGTCAGGCGGAGGCGATTTAGCAGCTAAAGAACAAAAGAAAACATAATATTGAATGGCATTGCAAATATTATAAAAATGTTTTGCTGTATTCAAGAATGTTGGAGTATATTAATGACAGCAGTAAGCGGAAACAATTTATTCTTAATAGGACAAGTAATGCAGCGTAATATAGCATAACAACGTATCTATTATATCAGCACCGCTGTCGCCACAACAGTGCATTCCCAGCCTTAGAATTTAATGCGAGTTTACTTTACGATAATTAATGCTGACTTCATGTTTACTAATCAAATATATATGATGTGCACAACTTTGATTCCCATAATATTATTACTAAAGAAGAAATTATGAAAGAAAATTGTTTGATGCTTGAGAAAATTGATGATGATGAACTAAAAGAATTTATAGTAGCGACAAAGAAATCGAAGGGAATCATTGAACTAATAACAATAAGACATATTCCAAAACGTTTATACATACATTATGACACTTCCTATGTTTCTCTAGCAAACCTAGCAACAATCAATGAATTACTTAACTACACTAAAATCACTGGCATCCATTACCGCGGTTTATCGATACAGAAGTCAGCGCAACTCTTGATAAACTATGTCAAAGATCAAGACACGTATCCATAGCATATAGATAACACATTACATGTGCTGGGGAATTCCTAGCCGCAGTATGCTAACGAGATGACCATTCACTCCGAATGAAATGCAAAGCGCTTCCAAATTGGCGATGTCTTTGTACTGTATTCAAATTGACTGCCTGAATCATTGGGGCATAAGATGGTGTCAACGTTCATACTCTCTGACTTGTTCTTCAATAAATTTGTAATTGCATGTAGCTGAAAATTAAAAAAAAACAAGATACTGCCGCAAAAACATGTGTATCTGCATGAGATATGACTAGTATTTCATGTACCTACATCAGTGAATTCCAATTTATAACCGCAATGAAATTATCAAAAGCGTAGTAGAGTCCAATTTGTTTTATCATTAATATACCGAACTAACTACATCGTTAATTAAAGCAACTCACGATGTTACATTCAAACGTGAATGCATAATGTATGAAAACTGACTGGCCACAAAAATATTCACTTGGGTCCTAAAAAAACACAAGAAAATAATAAACTATCCATTGAAGGTCACCGAATGGCAAATTCAAGTAATCATGTCAATAAGCGCCCAAGTATTAAATGTTTATTGGTTCTCAGAGCTTCGGTTTTTTGTATCTGTTATTGTGTTGTTTTACGATTGTGCGTTTTTGCCTGTCGTCTCGACCTCGCGGTTTTTATTATTTAAGACTTCAAACTGGTTAAACGTTAGGAAGCGATTAGCGTTAAACTTATAATAGCGCTAAGCGCTAATGTGCCGCGGCATCTAAGATTATGATTTTCATTAAAATCTTTATCATCTACAATTTCATGCAGTTATCTGGTAAACAAAAGAAATATCAATGTATAATACGCTCTATGTCATTTCGATAAAAATCGTTTTTCCTTCTCATAACACCACCACTTACGCCGTTTCAATATTACATCAAATTTTTACTCATGCCTCTTTGATAAGCATCACAAAAATGTACCCACTTATAATGGAACGAATTCCGGAAAAAGTGCTTTCCCACGCATTTTGCTCGGCTTTTCCCAGGATTTGCTACCAATAATCTAAAATACTGCTAAATTAGAGGAAATTCGTTGACCCTTCAAGTTGGCGGATTACAGCGGAACGTGTAACAATTTACTTACATAATTAAAATTACAAAAATATAGTTTATTAACAAAAAAAGTTTTGGAAGTTGTTTAGCTTATACTGACTGGTAATTAGGCGTTGACAGTTAACCCTAAAGCATAACAAATACGTTGTTTGATCTAAATATAGTCAAAACTCAATCAAACAAAAGTGCAGTGCACACCAAACTCCGAACTTCTCGAAGAGCTTCAATGCTCAAATTGTTTGATCAAAACTTTGGTCTATCTTATTAACTAAAACTTGAGCATGTACTCCGAGGGCCTGGCGGCTGGTACATACAGTTGCTGCGAAGGGTAGCCGGGCCGCAACTAGGGCGCCCCCCCTGCACCGTAGTACTATTATAGATTTTTTCTTTTTCTTCCGGGGTTGCTACGCACCGCCAAGGCCGGTACGGGCTTCCGGTTACTTCGCTGGGATACGTGGACGCTTCGCCTATTTTATCGGAGAAATACACGAAGAAAAATGTTTTGCTTACTTTTCTAAGGGTAGTTATTAATTTTGAGGTCTGAGGGATGTTGTAATTGGCTAGGAGAATTTTGTGTTATTTTTGTACCTAATTTGTTGTTGTTTTTGGAACTTTTTCATTGTTTGCTGTAATTACAAGCAATTAGAACAAAAATAAAAACTTTTTAAATATTACAAATAAGTAGTTAGCAAAAGTTACTTCTCAAGAAGTTGACTTTCTGAATAAATAATAATTTTGAACTTTCAACTTAGTACATAAAGTTGGCCCAGTAATGATATTAGTTTAAACCTTGCTCTGCATGTCACTTCTGAGGTCATACATTAAATAACATAGTTCTCAAATAGCACAGTCATGCTACTTTAAACCCTATTTGTGTCCAGTTAAACCACATTTTTGAATGAAAAAGACTACCATAGTCATACGTCATGACTTTTAATATTTTATTCACTACTAAAACATTAAGCAACAACAGTAGGTAATTCACAAGAAATAAGTAAAAGTTATAAGAAACAAAACATAACACAGATTACGCAAGAAAAACGAAGCAATTGCAGTGTTATTCGATAAAAAGTGGCGTATTTACGCAGCAGCCCTGCCCGTCGCCATGGCAACGTTCCCGGGAAGCCTACAGTCACGTGTCGCGGGAACTTGTTTCCGCTTTTCGCGTTTTTCTTTTTCTCTCGTTCCACGCGCATTTTTTCTCCCACCCCCTCTCCCGGGGGAGGGGTACTCGTGCGCCACCCTCCCCCCGACAGCTCGTGTACGCGACTTAATTGCGTCTGTGAGTGTGGTCCAGAAAAATTAGAGCGCGAGTAGCGATGTTTCAGAGAATTCCTTTTTTGGAAATTAATATTTTTCTTTTATTCTATTTTTTTCCTGAGGCCGTTCGGTGAAGTAATTAATGTTACGATAAGGGATGTGAATTAAAATAGGTTTTGTTTTCTGTTGATTTGATTTTAGGTGTTTTGTATTGAAATAAGAAGTTTCAGGAAAAATAGACTCGTTCTGGCATTCCATTCTATTGTCATGACATCACTATGTCATATTATTATTTTAAAATATGAACATAGTTTTCAGTATTTCCTTAAACTAATAATATTTTAACACAGAGTTCTCTGTAGGTACCTATTGTATTATAAAAAAATAAGCTAACAAATGATGCCAATTTTACAATGGATAAAACTGGTTATCGGGCAGTTATGAGTTAATGAACAAAAGAAAAAAAATGTCAGCTAGTTAAGTTCCATATCAGTAAAAAGTTCTTTTTATAATTAAATCATCAACACCAAATTTGGCGTTTACTGATAAACTCTTTTAATTACAAACTTTATCACTTAAAAGTAAAATTGTATACTTTATCGAGGAGCACAATTCAATTAGTTTTTTAACAATAAAAAATATAACGAGAGGTCATAAAGGCTGCGCCTGCGACCCATATTGTAAGATAAGCTGTAATCTTTTGACCTTGTTACTAAACTAAGCACTGTTTACACGTCGGAGTTACAAGCCAATTAGTGTACAATATTATTGTGTTTACACCACTAATTAATATTGTAAAGGTATCTGCACCGACGCAATATTACAATATTATTATATAAATATATATTCTCATATAAACAAGTATAAATATGATAAATGCTTATTTTAAATGATGTGGGCAATTAGCAACTAAATATACAAATATAGTTGGAAACCAAAATCATTATAAATATTGATAAACCGTTTAAATAACAATGACTTAATAGGATAAAAGTTGTATTAACGCTAAATATCATAAACTGGAAAATGTATTTTAAATAAATATTTATCAAGTAGGTACTTTTCCTTTACATAAATAAAACCCACTGTTTGATAACTAAATGAGGCGTGTGCCATTGTATCCCTAACAAAATGCCCAATTAAAAAGTACATTTGAGGATAAAAACTAGATCATTGTTTATTTTATTTAAAACAAATGATAATACTTCGTGCCTATTTAATTTAAAATATTTTTTCTACATCATATGTTGCCTATTTACCATGATAATAATATGAAAAGGAAAAATAAACAAAAGAAACAAAAAAATCTAAATGAAAAAATAATACAAAGAATGTTGCACCAAACACCTTCTGCCTCATTCATTACTCTGTGCCCGGTTTGCACCAAATTCCCTGTAACATTTCTTTTTCGTGAAAATCTATTTATAACTAGGGCAGCCTCGTGCTACCTACTTTCAGCATTATGTACCTTAACTGTATATACAGAGGGCGTCATTTCGCATGTACTAGCCGTCTTGGTGCGTATATATGTATTTTTTCTCATAGTGGCTCTATTATATTGATTAGTAAGTCTCCCTTCTTCCGGGGAGGCCAGTGTCTTTTGCAAGATTTTTTTTTCTTTAGCTGTCTTTGTTTTTACGCTACTGTTTTGGTAGTAAATGAGTATTTACTTGAGCTCAAGCAGAAAGGGTTGCGTTGTTCCTTTTAACATAATTAGTAAAGGGTTTGAAGAGAACTACTTAGACTTAAAAAATGTAAAAATGCTGGGAAATTAGGAAAATCTTAAGAGTGAAAAAGTCTTAAGTCCGATCAACAAAGAACTCTCTAAAGTAAACTTCAGTGACGTAAGAGGTATCTTTTAATTAAAATCAAAGTAATGTAATAAAAGAAAGTAGTCTGAAAAGTTTTGATGCAGATATAGAGAGAGACTGTACGAACAGTTCGGAGACTGGGCTAGGTCTGTAATGTTTAGAAATAACGGAAAACAATTAAGTTCGGCAATCAACGCGGTAGAATACAACCCTTTGCCTACCTATACTCTTTAATTAATACTAGTTACGTACCTTCAAAAACAGTCTATAATTTTTTACTTTCATACATTACACGTTGGTAGAATTAAATAGTTGTGGATGCTGAACAACATCCGCAGCCTTTTTTAGCGGATACAGCTCTTATGTAACAAAGTGGTATAATAAGTGAAAGTTTACAGTTTGTACTTGAGCTTAACATGTTGACTTTAGTTCTGAGTGAAAGACAAAACAATATATAAATAAGCAGGAACATAAAGTTGAAGAAGATATTCCTATAAATTATTGCACTGCAATTTTCATTAAAATTATCTTTCGTAAATAAAGAGACAAGATAGTCTACAATAAAAAATGTTTGATAAGCAATTGGTTTTTACAAAATACAATAATTTGATAAAGATTATTATTTTGTAAATAATATTGACGCTTTATTAATCACTGCACGATATAACCTTGTGACAACTATTTAAAAACTGATACACTCTCACCCACGTTTTCTTAAAACATAATCGTAATTATTGTAGATACAAGTATTTTGCACGTCGGGATTCCCCCGCGGCTGATTTCACACACATTCGAATCACGCGCACACACGTACACCTGCGGCGAAATGCGCGCGCGCGGTGACGTGTGCCACCGTCAGTTATGCAAATCAACTTCATTAATAATGTCTAGATTTTTATAACGGTATCATAAATAACGTAACACCAATTATGTGATACGATTAATTAAAAGTTATCCTATATAGTACAGTCTTTTGGTGCTCAAAAAAGGGGTTACTTGGAAAGTTTTCCGGGAGTTGTTGGGCGCCATTTTTCTAATATGGCGGCGCGAGCGGCAAAGTAAATTCGAAAAGACCACGTCGAAATCAGTAAAATCACTAATTTTCAAAATTCCTCGCCAACTTTCAGGGAAAACTACCTAATGACTGGACTAAAAAAATGAAAAATAAAAAAAAAGGGAAAATGGTTTATGATTTTTTTACATATTTTGCAAAAAAACATTATGTGAGTCATCTCGATTGAACGCAAAACTAGTACCTACCTACTGAAGTACTTAAAACAGACGAGGGATTGATGCATTTAAATAGTTGTGTGCGAATACCTGCAATGTATCTATAAAAGAATGTGTATAAAATTCAACTTATGTAGTTTATTTATTATGCTTGTTTGTTGTCGCATATAAAAGCAATCGAGAAATATCATGACAATGTATAAAAAGCAAGGGCACATTTTTGTGTTGATAAGATGCTCATTAATAACTGTGATAAAGACATCACAGATATACGATTTTATCGAATGTTATCAAATGATCACGGCACGATTCGCCCAGGTATTAGTATATTAGTATAGTTACATAAAATTCGTATGATTTTCGTTGTGGAGTGAAGCGTAACGTGCCAGTCTTCCTGGCAACACGACGGTCGTGGTTCATTGCTTTCTACGATGCCATTTTGTAACGGCAAGATGGTAAGGCACATCACCTTCCTGAAAGTCATGTTTCATGTTTTATCCGCTACGTAGGACGCAACCGCGGCGGCGCGTGCGCCGAACTGCGAACACAAAGTAACGTTCACATTGGAACATTTATTTGTATTTTTTCGCGGGTCAAAGTGACCGCTGGTACAAGTTTTACGACCTTTATGAAAAAACTACGCGTATTTATTCACTGATTACATCATTTACTAGTCTTTTTTCACAAGCATAACTGATAACTGACTTATCTTTGTCAATAATATGAATCATGCGCAACTAAATGATTAGCACTTCTATCTCTTTGTAAAGTTGACAAGCTTTTGTTAAACTAACAAGATTAATAAAGCAAGATTCTATCAATAAGCGGGTTTTTTTAAAGTCACACTCGTAAATTGGTGTTAAACCGTGTTCTTAGAATCAAAATCAAAACAATACTTTGTAAAACATTGTGATGATGATAAATGTTAATGTAAACAGTCTGGTAGCCTACGGACTCTACTGTCTGGCCGTTGAAGCATTGCACTTAGTGTCAAGTAAGTGATTGCAATATTGACAATACTCATTGCAAGTTTTCTGTTTAATTCATCCGCAAATCAACACAACCTCAATACATAAACCTTGCTGCTTGTAAACTCTGAAAAAATGCGAGTTTAACACGTTATGACGCGCCTTTATTGCAAAAATACGGGTCACGATATAAATACCGTTCACTATAGCAATTAAAGTGGCAGTGTCTGTCCACCGGCACGCCAGAGCGAGACAGATTGAGGAAAACGTGAAATAAAATAGTAAACACAACGATATCGGTAACATCGCTATCAGAATGCTTTGGAATCGAACGATCGGAGATTATGCGGCGACGTCACTTAAATTTCGACCTGTTTTCACAGTGACGAGTTTTTGTGACCCCAATTTTCCATCAATCTTATCAGTCAACGTAGCAGATGTAATCCGAGCTTAGGGTTAAGGCGGGTCATCATTAGTATCAGTAGGTCATTAGTTAACTTAGTAACTTTAGTAGTGTTTTCATGGAGTAAAACAGAGCGATGACGCAAAGCGGATTCAAGGTGTTTGTAAAAAAATGGCAGCACGTGAGGCGCGCAGTTCGAATTTTCAACCATTGAAAATGGAACCACGACAATAGTTGATCTGAAATGTATTATGATTGCAACAGTGTGTTTTTCATACGTCCCGGTTGCTGGGTAGCCATGCCGGGTACCCCGTCGGCTAAGTCTATGGGCATGCCGGGAAAATTACGCCGATATGTGTGAAAGATAACTATACACTTAGCCAGAGGCTACCCGGCAACCGGGATGTATGAAAAGGCACTGACAGTAAACGCCAATCCGTACGACTAACATAAAGGAAAACATTGAACACGTATGTACAAAATAATAGTAAGTACCACTACCAATACCACATAATACATAATAGACAAGTAGCAATACATAATATAATAATTGTATGCATTAGCCTGTGTCTATGTGTGTGTAAGTTCGTTATACATTGTTTACTAACTGATTTGCATTTTCTCGGAAGTCATCTAAAAGACCAGTTCGAAGCATCCGTAACGTTCAACTATTGTATTTCATTATGTTAATTAATATGCTAATATTACAAAATTCATGGCACGATTTATTAGATACCTAAACGTTTTGAATTTTGAATGTGAGTTGATCTTTTTTCTGTATTTCTTATAACTGGTTCGGTCAATTTTTTGGATTTTGGTGTTGCTGTGACGTAAACTTGTTTGTAAGGCGGATTTTAGCAGATTAAAATTAAAATTGAATAATGGATAAATTTTTCGATCGAAAAACTTTGCATTATTAAATTTTAAACACTGATTTCATGATAAGTCTCTCAAGTAAAACATCTTTAGTTTATCAATAGGTATTAATTTATAACAAATAATTTTCTCATAAATACTATCTGTCGGTGACTGTAGCTGAACAAACAGACATATCACGACAAGATTTCAGTTACCATGAGATAATAATTTGATTGGAAGAAGCACACAATATAGATAGGTACTATATTATAAACATGACTGACACTCTTTTCACAGCTTTGTTCCTATACTTAAACAAGTTTCGAAGAAGAAGATTATTTTCCAACTAAAGTCAAAAATATAATACCTAATAATGCAAGTTACGAATACTAAACAGTCTTTGAACATAATATTAGTCGTAATCAGTCTAATCAACGAGTGCCAGCAAGGCAAACCTTGCGGCTAACAGTAGTCATTTAAAACAAAATAAACTCAAAAAAGAAATCAAACAGTTCGCGAACATCTCTTGTTTACGTACGCAACTACACACAATACCTGGAACGCATTAATTCAGACATGTTCAGAATTTAAAACAATCGTACGGTACATTACTGCAAAGGAAACTAAACTTTAAAGCGATCGCAACATAGTCAAAATTTGATCGAACGGAACAAGCGTAGGTGTGTGGAGCTCCTTGCCAAAAATTTCCAGCACAACTTTTAACTAATGTCGTCAGAATGTTGCAATGAAACAGCTTTTACTACTCTTTGTTTAACAAATAATGACAATCTGGATGCTGTTGGAGAATTTGAAGACTGAATTTTGACAAAAGAACAGGTAGGTCACATGATCGATAGAAACTCCTGCAAAGTCTTTCAAGACTAAGTATTCAAGAATAAGCTTTTAACTGCCCAAATAACACCACGAAAATCTACCATATTTGTTAATGTACCTACGTTTTAAAAAATAATTTACAACATGTGCAAGATGATTCACTAAATACAATAACCAAATTAGAATCAAGTATCAAATATGGTCGCCCTAAATAAACCTACCGAGTTTCGCAAATATTCCTAAAAACATCGAAGTATTTCTCAATCAAAACTTTTAAAAAGGTTTTATAATTATTAGTCTTGAAAAATAACAGAAAGTTATTGAAATGTTGATACAATTAATTGCTTCTAGCCAAAAGATTTAAGACTTGATACAAAAGATGTTATACCTACTAATATGGTGACACTTAATTCTTCCATTGGCATAGAAGTAGATAGTGCATTTAGTAATAATACAGACGCAAAAGGAACAGATTACTGTAGTGCTTCTACGAAGCGATAAGATATCACAATGCAAGCGATTATGTCATATCAAAGAGAGGTTATACCTACTAGTTCTTATAATTCGTTATATACTGGACTAATCCGGGAAGAATCTCCTGAAAAATTGTCGAAGTAATAACAATTTTTAGAGTATGCAACAATTCTATTGATGATACCTAACAGACTAAATAGTAAAACAAATTGCAGCAACAAAACCAAAGATTAACATTTTACATTGAAATAACAAAAATATAGAAGAGCTACTGGAAACTAATTTGAATTTAGAAAATGTTCGTCTTCGTCTGTTCTAACGTACAACTACAACACTAATGAATGTGTCACCAAGTAGGATTTAAATATTAAACATATTGTAAAGAGTTCAATTTAATTTAAATGTCACGTCCACCAAACTCTGAGATATTTTCGATAACCCTTGTGATTCAAGTCGTTAACACACTGATAAGGCAGCTGCTATCTACAAGTTGAAGACCCTATGATAAAGCTTCATACTAAGTATTAACGAACCTGCCCGTTTGTAATTCTGCCCATCCTTGCTGAAAATGCAGCCGAAGATTTTGAGAACAGGGAATCTATAACAGTTGAAAAATATGTGGAGTTGAATTGTTACCAAATTATTATTCTAAGATCAGAAAGACTTGGTAATTAGTTATTTTCTTTAATTTGTTCAAAAATCATTAAATAAAATAATTTATAAGCTTCAGTTCATTATAAAACTTGGTGTAATTTTCTCTTGACTTATGTGTAGGACATCTGAATGCGTCAGCATTACTCAAAGCCACAAAGAGCATTGACGTGTTGGGTTTCATGATCATTGCAATAATAACCGTTTTATTGTGAATTAATAATTATAGGTTGCCTCTATCACGTACACTGCACAAGGGTACGTTCCCCTCAGCAGCATTGACTATAGCTTCAGTATCACCATCATCAACCTTTCGTACACATTTGTATCTCTGCCTGTTCAAATAATTTTTTTTTTTGAAAAGGTATTAAGTTTAAGTTTATTAATTTGCATAATAATTAATCACGTGATCGACTTTATAGAAAACTAATAACATAAAATGAATTATAAAGACCGGCCCAAGTGCGAGTCGGACTCGCTCACGAAGTGTTCCATACCACCGTACATTATTTAACACTACATATTAGTTAAAAAAAAATACTTCAGTTTAAAAAACACGTTTCTTGTATGGGGACCCCGTTTAATTTTTAACTTTATTTTATTTTTATTATTTCTTGTTGCTAAAGCTGCAAAAGAAATACACAATCTGTGAAAATTTCAACCATCTACCTATTACAGTTCATGAGATACAACCTAAAAACCATTAACAATAACAAAATATAGATCCAAGCACCTGAATTCAAAGTTGTTTACATAGTGCGAATATTTATCTACAAGTTTATAAACCAGTTGCCGAAACAGGTTCAGTTTACGATTTTGAAAAACTATTGAACACAATGTTGCTAAGGTAACTACACCAACCATCATGCTAATGGCTTATCTGAACGAGTTTTCCTCAGTCTGCATGTAGTAGCATCAGGCAAACTGGATTAGCAACTGACCGCGCTATTGACTAACTTTATTTACGAATTTAATCAAGTTTATGATAAAATAATTGACAAAACAATGCATGTTTATATGGCACTTTAAAAAGACTTGGCGTATCTTTTACAAAAGCCACACACAAATGTGCCAATTACGCCTATTCACACTATAAAAATGTGTACTTACCAAGAATCGTGTACAGTGTGCAAATTAATCGCAAAATCATTGAGATCTGTAAGTCCCCGCGGGTATGTCCCTTCTACCGGTTACAGATGTGAAACAAAAATTCACACAGTATGTACACGCATATATTTGCATTTTAAACGCATCGTTTACCTAGGCAAGTTCTGCCAAGGCTAATCTGTCAATGCACCGATATGATGGTATAGAGGAGTGACGTAACCTGAGTGACTTTTAAAGTAGGCTTGTCTCACAACTTGGCCATAGGGACCTTTGAGTTCTACGAAAGAAATTAGTGGTTTCTGCAAAAGGGTCGTTAATTTTTAAGGTCAAGGAGAATGAAGAGAAAGCTTGCATGTGATGGCATACACTGTGGTGCATGTTGTCAAAGATGAGATGTTTTGTAATGATTGCAGACAAAGGAACAGCTTCTGTGTTCCGCTGAACAGATGTAATGCAATACTAAGAAGTAAACAAATATACACAGATATCAACGCATCAAGTACAAACCCCTGATTTGCATATACAACAACAAAGGACGAGCACCATCAGATAAGTTTTGGTAAAAAATATAATAAAAAAACCCAAAGGAGGTCTCCGAAACTTGTTTACGAAAGTCAGAGTCACGTTTTGCAAGTTTACTTGTACGAGGGGGGTATATCCGAGAGGGGGTCAAACAGGTTACTGTTTACAGGTACATATACATGCTATGTATGTGTTATTGTGCGTCATTCAAGTCCAAACGACTCTTAAATTGACCAAATTTTGGGTTCCTGTTTTGGCTTTAAATTAATTCTGCGAAGTCATTTTGCTGTAGTCGATACTTCGACATGCATTATGGACACTTAAAACCGGCATTTTAATTTGTTTTATTTCAACATATATTTTTATATCTTCATCAGTCCATACTCCATCATAATCAGTATCTGCATCGTATTCTATACTGTCTCTTGCCTCAATAACGTTGTCAGTAACTTCATTCCAACCATCCTCGCAGTATTTTCACCGTACATTTGGTATCCATGCGTGTCACGTAGGGTCACAGTCGATCCTTGGCCCAACTGATGCAGCGATACAACACAAGGCCGACAGCCGGCCTCGTTCGTACGCAACGAGCATCCAAATTCGTATGAATCACATTTTTTATAGTTCATACCACGCTTATACAAGGTTAATGATATAATACACTTGTTGGTTTTTCGAAATGACATCCTATTGTTCAAAATAAAAGAAGAAAATGTCTCACAATATCCAAAAAGTACCTCATATTTTTCCACGTTGTTCATGGCAAACGAATTCATGTCCTTGCTAATGATGATGATGATAAATTCCAAGTAGCAACAACTTTTAAAAATAATGATTGTTATGTAACACGGCAACATGTCTGACAAATTGATACGATTAAAGTGTTCATAATAATTATGCACTTGCATTTCCTGTTATGTCCAGAAGCTGGCGCCGTAGTACAATGTTTAGACCAACAAAATGTTACAGATCAGAATTTGTTAAATCTTGGGAAGAATGTCGATGTTATATTATCTGCTACACAAATGATAACAATTCATTCAATCAACATTTGGGGTTAACAGTGTGATAGGCTAGCTATTTATAGATAAACAATAAGTAGTACTAAAGAGGCTTTTGCGATTAGATTACAAAAAAAACACGTAAAGTAAATGAGCCAATAAACTTCAAACAACGATGTCGGAAGCGAAACAAATGAACAGTTATTATCAGCTAAGGTTCGGTGTGGCAATCGATCAGGATGTGGCATTGTGACCCAATGATAGACCACTGTGGAAGAGAAAAAAACGCAATTATAACAGATGAGTCGAACAAAAAAAGTCGGCGTTGGACACGCCACGCCAATGCCACGGCTGTCTTCCAACAGTTTTATGGAGAGCTATAAAATAGACTCTAACACGTAATTCCCTTTGCGATATCGAATCGTCATTCAATAATTTGCATTCGACCTAGACTCTCAATGTTAAACGCTATTCAAAAGGAAAGTTATAAATAGAACTTTTTTGTTGATCTAATACTGTTATGTTTACTAACAAATTAACAGATTTTTTCAAATTAACTGTTTACTGACAAATTAACTGATAAGCGGATTGTAGTATCAACTGATCAAACAAATTAACAGCCCTTAAAAACCCAGTGTACGAGTATAATTAGTTACCAAGAAGCTAAATAGTTGATGGTCATCAATGACCAAAAATGCAACACACATAAAGATAAAGGTCATAAAGCTGGAGCAAAAGTTAATGCTGTAATAGTTAAAGCAAATGAATATAATCATTAAAATAAATAGTAGACCACATTAGACAGTTAATCATTTGTCACGAAGCAACGTTCAGTGGGTGCATCGCAGCAGCGCGATGCTACGCCTCAATAGATCATTCCGCGAGTATTATGACTATAATATATTAGATCTCACATTGGCGTCTGTATTGTCCGCTCGCTAGTCGGTCTCCTCGTCACGTCTGCTAACTATGCCGATAATGACTGCAACAAGATATCCTTGACTCTGCACACAATTATCTGGACACTTTGCATCAGAACTTGACACGGTTGCTTATACACACATACTTTTATGCCACAACAACTAAGTCTAACCAATAAAGGCTGAGAATTCATTTAATGAGCATTAAATTATATGACGAGCTATGTTATTATCGTTTCCAGTTGAACTTGACTTGATTATAATTGTTTATTCATCGATGTTGTATAGGTACTAGTTCATCGTCTGATAAAAATATTTTAGTTTTCAATAAAACAAATAAAAACTGCTCATGATGTATTGAACCGTAGAGCTCAGCGATGCTAAGTTTGCAGTTTGGACCTTGATGCTGAGTGTCAAAGATTTATTATCCTTTGGTTTCTTGAATGGGGGTCACGTACTCATACAAAGGTTGCTCGTCTCCGAGACACGGCGACATACTTCCGAGGAGTGCAGTCACACAAAGAGGGTGTCGTGTGCTGGCTGACAATTAAAATATTTCACTCTGTCCAAGTTCAGCAATGAATCACAGCAACCGACACTGAATATAATATTGTGTTTAGTAATTGCATTTCCAAGGAATAAACTGACGTGGTTTACGATTGAGCAACCTTATAGATGAAAATGAATCGATGCACAAACTATAAAAGCACAATAAACCTTAGTACTTGTGCTTTAAATCGTTTTCTAGTAGGTTACGTATTCAACTATATAGATCCCACACAATAACATAGAGCACGTGTCTTGTGACAACGTATAACTCGATTATACGAACAATGCATAATTCATAGCACATTTTGTTAACATAAATAGAAATTAGACTAACAAAGCATTTTTCATTGCAGGTTCGTGAAGCCAGACGAGGTGGCGAAACTGTGGGGCCACATGAAGCAGAACGAAAACATGACCTTCGAGAAGTTCAGCCGAGCCATGAGGTACCACTACCGGCAGTCGGTGCTGGTCTCCGTGCCCACGGCGCGCCTCGTCTACCAGTTCGGCCACAAGGGACCCGACTTCAAGACCGACAACCCCAACTTCGTCAAAGTCAAATCAGAAAACCTAAGCGATATGTCCTACTCTTAGTTTATATTAAGTAACAATTAGGTTATTTGTTGAAAGTCGATGCTCAGAGTAAGATAAACAGTGATATGTCGATGGTTACGTGCGAGTATAGTGAAATCATGTCCTTGGAGAGTTTGGTTTGAGGTGGAATACGAAAATACAGTAATAGTAAGTAAGTTAGGAGCAGCGGGCTCCTTGATATTTGATCATATTTGAACAACAGTGGAATGGTTTGGAGGAAACGATTGTTAATGTTTTAAAAATAGATAAATAATGATCTATACAGTAGAAAATGTCAATTGATTTTTCCAAAAAATCTTCGTTACATCCAAGGACTTTATTGAATGAAATGAATAGTTATAATCCGGGTATATGAAAAGAAACGGGATCACCTCCAAGTTTAGATGGTCATTATATGGTCTTGTTGTACAATTGTGTCACAATCGTCATTTCAATTAGCATCTTTGAGAAATGCTTTGACATTTTAAAAGATAACTACTAACATTTTTGATGTTACTAGATCTATGAGTATGGAAGTTGTTGAGGGCTCTATTAGTCAACTATTAAACCCTTCTTTGTACTTAATAATAATTCATATATTATTTTCTTCATAAGATACCAATTTTATTATAAAATATTGTTCTAGACTTACAGTCCAAATATTTATAGTGAATTTGACCGTAATTTGCAAATTGGAGGTGGTTTCAAAGTTAGGTGTTTTTGAAAAGTTATATGAATGTAATAAGCTAAGATAGGCTCAATGTTCGGATCGAAATAGTTTCAATGGTTGTACTCGTGGATGTTGGATCAATTACTTGTTGGATAATATAATTGGTTGGAAACCGATCTGTTGGAGACCGATCGGTTGGATTGTCCCGTCAATTAACTCGTACCGACTTGTTGGTATGTCCATATTATTTTTTTAAGTAATTTTATTAGTATTTTATTCTCGATGTACGGTTGTACTGTCGAACAAACATTTTGATGGTTGTTTACGTAGAAACATTACGAATTTTTGATAAAGTATTTTTAATTGTTGTTACCGTATGATACGTGTGTGTACTACTTAGTGTGTTATGATAATGCGAACATTCCAATTAATTTATAAAATATAGTTTTAAGTTGTTTAGTGTCTAATTATTTTATAATAATGTTAATCATATTTCGAGTTGCCATAATGTATTGTATACGTAAAACGATAATGTACTTAATTTCATAGTTTCTTTAAATTCATGTAATTTCTCGAGCTCTAATATTTTATCATAGGATTCATCTCTAATTGTAATTTAAATAAATTTTATACTGTTATTTAAAATTCCCGTCTCTGTGTTAGTTTAAAATAAAAAAAAAAGTTAAGATAAAAAATGCACGTTCGTGCAAATAAAAATAAAATGACAAAAAGATCTGCAGGCCAAAGATTAGTTTTGATGAAAAAGAGTTTTTTTTAATTTAAGATTTAAAAAGTAAAATACATGTTTTTGACAATTTAATTTTAATATTTTGTAGTATTTAAGTTTGCGACTCTCAGGCACACGCTGTGATGTAAGATAAATTTAAACATTGTTTTTTCTGTAAATAGTTCCTTTCAGTCCTCATCTCATCACTAACAACACAACTCTTCAATAAACTGTTATGTAGATAGCCATAATTATTAATTATGTCTGATATGTCTACAAAAATCTGAAATAATATATTAACTTTTCATTCTTCCACAAAAACTAATATATTTATTGAAGTACAGATAATTATTACAATGATAAGATTGATTTTATGATATTTTATTTATGTATCGTTATATAAAGTGACAGTACAAAGTCTGTGTCTTAATAGAACAACGATTTTAACTCTCTTTAACATTATAATAGTCGGTTTTATTCGAATTGATTAAGATCTAAGTTATGGCTAGTCTATTGTAGTGAAACTTGGTATTTTACGTACAACATTAATATGGATTCACTTGGGAACTATTTGCATCGGTACTTATTTTATTTTCTTTTAACTTTTATCCGCATTTCTTTTCTATTTGTACGTAGATTGTGTAGATCTAGATCAACAATATTGGCTGGTTTAGTTTTTTAACAACAATTTCCTGCATATAAAAAACTTTACAATGTAAATAGTTACATTTTAAAGTGATATTTCGTAGTGAAAAAATAATTATGCACATGTTAATTTGCTCATTGAGTTTTAACAAAACATTAGCTACCATAGAACGAATTTAATTTTAGACAGTTTAAAAAATGTGTTTTTGATTGACGTTAGAAGCTATATCAGCCTAGATATTGTTTCAATTTCTCAAAGATGATCCATAATTAATAGTTAGTGAGCTACAAAGGTGCATAATTCCAGTTATTAAGTATTTATAGGTGTTAAACATTTTGTTTCATATTATGTTCCCTTATTTTAAGATATATTTTTCTTTAATTTTAAGAATGCAAAAGTTGTACATGATTACCGTGCAATTGATGAAAAGACAGATTTTTATGTATTATTTCTTAAGAATTATTTGAAAATAAGAAGAGAAATATACGATTTATGAATGTGAATTAATCTAGTGTTTTAATAAAATCCCTATAATAAACACCTACATGAAAGAAATCCTGATAAAAATTCTTTCTAAAAAATCAATGCTATTCAGCTGTAGCTTTTTGTGCTATTTAGCTTTTGTTAAGTCTATGTAAGAGCTAGCTCTCATTTTCTTTCAAGTAGGTATTGTGTTATTCATAAAATCAAACGATTCCACGTCTCTATGTTAATAAGAGAGTACCTGCTAGTTTCATTATATGGCGAAAATCTGTATTTTCGAACGCATACAAAACGCAATTTCCCCAAATTCAAAAGCCCGACATTTCTCCTACCCCCGAGAATAATAACAACCATCTTTCAGAGTCGAGGGTTAAAAAAACCTCAAAATAGTTGGTAATCCTAAAAAATTAATTAACCAGCTGATAAATTTGTTACCCCTAAGTAACACAACTTCCTTATAGTTTTGCATAAGGAATATTATTGTATTGTAGTCCTTATCCGACACACCACATACATTTTAATTGGATTAATTATTGCTGAAACTAAAAACCCGTAGGTGTTTAATTAATACCTATGTATAAATAATATAGTGTAATATAATTTTATGTTTTCGGGAATTTCTAACCGCAGTGATAGGCACCACTGTACAGACGTCATAAATTTACTATGTGTAGGTACCTATGTGTGACTTTGTCCATGTCTTCCTTGTATGGGAATAGGCTTTATACAGCGAATTGATAGTTATGTTACAAGCCATATTATATATATGTTACTGTAAGTGTGATTAATTGAAAATTATTAATAATTGTATATCATTATTAATAATTACCGAAAGTCGAGGTAAAAGTAAGAAATTAATCACATTTACCGGGGATTATTAATAATGTTACCTTAGTACGGATAAAATAATAATTTTCAAAATTTAATTAATAGTTTAGTTCAGTACCTACTATAAGTACTGTGGTGAGTATTATCAATAAATACCTATTGAACAAAGAAATAGAAGAAAGATTTTAATTTTTAACATTGATTGTACGTAGTCTTTGATTGTACTTCAATCAATCTGCCTAGCCTTTTCCCAACTATGTTGGAGTCGGCTTCCAGTCTAACCGGATGCAGCTGAATACCAGTATTTTACATGGAGCGACTGCCTATCCAACCTCCACAACCCAGTGACTGGGTAATACGATACCCCTTGGTAAGACTGGTTGTCAGAATTTCGGGCTTCTGACGACCCGTGACGACTGTCAAAGATCCACGAATGACAGCCAGGACCAACGGCTTAACGTCTTTTCCGAGGCACGGAGGAGTTCGGTATGTAAAGATGGTCACCCATCCACGGACCAACCCCGGCAAGCGTAACTTAACCTGATGGATCAGCCCGTGCGGCTGTTATTACATAGCCACGAGCTCCTCGAGTCTACGATTGTACTTATAACTTTTATTTTACTGTTCTTGTTTGATTTAAGCAAAACCAAAGAATAAACGATTTTGCATGTAAGTTTCTTTTAGTTATGTATTTGTAAGTAGGTACTATAGTATTATAAATAAATACTTACTGGACAAATGACTTCGAGTCTTAGGTAAGATTTTATTTTATTACTTTTACCGACGAGAGAAGTGAATTATTATCAACTGCTAAAAGTATTGAATTTCAATTTTATATTTACATTTACCAAATCCTGAGGTAAGTATTAATAATTTGCAATTATTCACACTTACCGTAACATATATAATAGCACGCATGTATTCCCCGAAAGGGTTCAGCAGAGGTAGTTATGTGTACTTATAGTAGGTAAACCACCACACCACCACCACCACCACCACCACCACCACCACCACCACCACCACCACCACCAGTCACCAGTTATGTTTAAGTCCCATGCAACAGGGGGCGAGCCTATTGCCATCAATCGAGCATAGATCCAGACTCGGGGCTGAAAATATAGTTATCATAATATGTGCAGTATTAAATACCTAGGTTAATGAGTATTTGTACTAATAATATGAAGGTGCACATGCTTCTCCATAAAGAAGGAACATGTGCATTGATTAGGTACCTACATTATAGTAAGTGCCTACTGCCTACTTACCCACTGGTCATTTGGTCAGGTCATTTACCTACTGTTTCTTTTTCTGTGTCAAAGGCCAGACCCTTTATTAATACACCTTTCGCCTGTGATTGGCCTGCTCAATGCCCTAATTAGTACTTTCCACAAACCCCTGGAAATTGCCTATTTCTGAACGAAGTCTTTTCCCAAAAGGTACAGAGTAAAAGCTCCTACACAAGCAAACAGGTTGGTAAGCACTGACTGAGATAACCCTCTCTATATAATTTTTCTATTACTAGACTCAGCTATATTACCTACTTCTAATAGCTTAACTCATTATCTAATAAATCACGCATGAAGTCACTGGACCAAGTTAATTTTACAATACGTCGCGCCATCTATTGACGAATAGCAAAATTAGTTCATGTAATGAAACAGTTAGTTATTACTATTGGGTAACAGATGTCACTAGCAAAGTTTTATTGCAGTTCATCATTATTTCCATAGAGGGCGGTGACTTTTGGATTTTGGTAGCTGCAGACCGCGTAGCGCAGCATTCACTGTTTCCAATTTAGAATTTGTACCAAACAGACAATTAGGATAGTAAGTTAATAAAAATTGTAAAACGAGAAGAGCAAAGAATTAATCAAGTTTATTTGCTTACTCAAAAAACTTTTATCTTACTTAAGTAAATACAGGTGCGGTAAATAAGGTTTTCGCTCAAAGGGGGGGGGGGGGGGGGAAATGTTTCTCTCTGGGGGATGGAGGGGGGAGTAACAGAGGGAAGGGTTTGTTTCCCAAGACGTGGAAGCCCTTTTAAAAAAACCTTTGGTACCACGTAGGGGAAGCACGTCCCAAATGACACACGGTATTGTTTTTTAATCATATATTTATAATTAACATGTAGTTACAATCAGTCTTTAGTTTTAATAATAATTTGTGGTAAATTAAACTTGTAATTGAATACGAACCATATAAAAAATGTAAAATACAATTTAAATTAATCAGAACTTCTAGTCATTTTGTCCATATTACGGACAAAATGACCTAGGTACTACATAACAAAACGAAAATTATGAAGTAAGTAAGTACATTATTTCACAGACGAATTTTTGGTCTTCTTGGGTAATACATCAGAGCCATGAGCACAAATATGTATGACTTCAAAGAGAACCATTGTTGCACCGTAGCCAGCAATCAGGTGGGCTTGGAACAGGAAAACAGTAAATGCATGAGCAGTCATCGTCACCACTGTTCGACCGCTGGAAAATATTCTACATCTGAGTGCACATCATAATGAGTCTTCTGTACCTGCCTTCTTTTTCCTGACTGCTTTTTGGAATCATTACTTACCTATCGTAGTTTGCCCCGATGTACATAAGTATGTCATTTTGCCCCACAGGTTATCAAAACAAAAACTATGTCATAATTTCTATAAATACGATAAATATTTATAATAATTCTTATAAACAATTCAGTATAATACTACACACTTCTTCTACATAAAATTTTATTATGGAATAAAAACCACGTAGGTAGGTAAAACTAATAAAAAAATCCATCAAAACAATCATCTGCTTTTACGTGCACTGAGTCAATGGTACTAACAACTTTTCAGCTAAGCCAAGATGACCGACGTCACGTCACGTCACGACGATTATGATGATAACTACAGCATTACTGTAGCTCGCCAAGTTCAAACAAAAGCCAGTAATTTTGTATTTCACCGTAAGATTGTGAGAACCGTCGTACTATTTCCGTTAGATTTTAAACTGTCGATTTTTTTTAAACAGGGTGAAATGAGTTAGGTTGCGTTAAGTACTAGGGTTTCAAACTTAGGAGGTTTACTCTTGATTTTTTTGACCTCACTTGACCTTGCTACGCTCACATTTTTTTGACCTCACTTGACCTTGCTATGCCCACATTTTTTTGACCTCACTTGACCTTGCTATTGCTCACATTATTTTGACCTCACTTGACCTTGCTATGCTCACATTTTTTTTACCTCACTTGACCTTGCTATGCTCACATTTTTAATCAGATGAGGTATCGTGTGATTAAAAATGTGAGCACTTTCAAAATGATCCCTATCTCCAGACTTATGATTTTTTTCTCAATGGTGCCGCTATTTGGCGGTACTAACATAAGATAATAACGCAAGGTGCGATAAGTCGCAAGCAAGTTTGATACTAGTTCACAATTTGTAGCTTTATCATGGACATGAAAAATATTGCGTTAAATTGTAAATGGTTTATTGCATTTCACATTTTTTCTACGGTTTATACCTACCTAATCAAACGGAAATAATACCCATAGATTCTAATCAAACGAAATTCATAATACGGTACTCAAAACAGTCTTTCATGGTCTATTATTGGGGACGAGCTCTAATTCTAACCCAGGCGCCTCCCCTTAGTGCCAAATTAAACCCATCTTTGGTCAACTCGGGAGGGAAACATGTCTGCTCGCACGGGTACAGCTCCATCTCTCGGACGAGCATGTAAACCATCACCTTCATCTCGCACAACGCGAAGCGGGAACCTGCAATTAGAAATGAGTTTAACGCCATCTATTGATGCCCGAATATTCAGATCACCACTGTTGTTGAGAGTTGTGTTGGCTTTAAAACGGCAAATTGACGTAGGGGGTCAGTAGAGTGTCAATTTGCATAAAAATTGTTTTTCCTGGTTGTACAACGCTTTCAAACTACAATATTTCTAGTTATTTATTAACAAAATGTATGGCCATCGTTTCAGCTTCGAGATTTTGAAATCAAAACACGAAGATTTAAAAAAAAAAATATGAAAAAAATGAATAAATGATGAATGATGATGATGATGTTGAAAAAAAGTAATCACTACATAGTATAGAACAAAGTCGCTTCCCGCTGTCTGTCTGTCCCTATGTATGCTTAGATCTTTAAAACTACGCAACGGATTTTGATGCGGTTTTTAGGGTTCCGTACCAAAATCTGTCTGTCTGTCTGTCTGTCACAGCTGGGTATCTCAAGAACTACTAATGCTATCAACTTGAAATTTAGAATAGTTTTAGATGACGTTGACCCAACTATTTTGCACATTAGAAAAACATTAAAATATTTATATTTTTTTTGCAACAGGAACTGAAAGGGGGTCTTAAAAAATCAAAGTGGGGCTACTAGTGCATGTGGGGTATCATAAGAAAGAGCGCTGTTTGCAAATTCTCAAACATTTTTTTAATTTTTTTTAGGCCGCATAGTTTTCGACTTCTAATGAAAAATGTAAAAAAAAAACCGTTCCCCCCCTTATCTCCGAAGTTTGCAAAGAGAAAAATCTGAAATTTTTCTATGTGATGTAAAGATTACAGGAATAATAAAACGATGTCTCTAAATAGCACACTTCTTCAGAAATCGGTACGGTACCCTCGGTGCGCGAGTCCGACTCGCTCTTGACCGGTTTTTTTTAAATAGATAGAGTGATTCAAGAGGAAGGTGTATATGTATAATAAACGCGGGCGAAACCGCGGGCAAAAGCTAGCCTTCTTATAACACTGTGCTATGAAAGAAAGTAATACCTACCTACCTATTGCAATAAAATAAGTACCTAGTAATCGTTTGCACAGAATGGATCCGATTCTGTGCAAATGATGTTATAAAGACTCGGACTCACCAATACAGTTCCTAGGCCCCATTCCGAAAGGCATATACGTAAAAGGTATGATTTTGTCCCTGTTTTCAGGCAAAAACCTGTCAGGGTCAAACTTAGTAGGATCGGGGAAGTATTTCGGATTCCTATGGAGCGCCCAAGGCGCAAGAACGACAGCGTCGCCTTCGCGAATCTGTAGAATAAAAGTAGACTTTATACAATTATGTACTCTCATGAGTAGTACATACGTGTAAGTGTGCCCTACCACAAGAGGCCATCTTGTTTTAAGATTAAGTCAAGTTCCAATTAGCTTAATGAGTACTTTTGCAACTACCACCAGACGGGATGCACTAGTGGGAGGTACCACTTTACTTTTATCATTAATCTACGAAAAACAAGCGTACCTATTCAATAGTCTAGAAGCGGATGGCAAAGTATAAAGATACAGTTTAATATTTCTACTCACAATCAAATCCTTTGTTGCTTGACTGTTGGGTCTACCAAAATTATAATCTTTCACACATCGTCTGTCTATAATTGCAGCAGGAGGCCACAGCCGTAGTCCCTCTGAAAACATATACAAATCCCTAACAATAATTATTAAATACAACGTGCCGCCACAATGGCGATATTAATTCAACACGCGGGTAGGGCCAGAGGCCAGCAATCATAAAAGTTATAATACAACTTTGTTCGGTACAACCTCACGGCTTTTGGAAAAAATATACCGTACCTAACCACCTTTCCAAAGAAATTATAAAGAAAGGGGTAGGTCCGCAAACAAAATTACAAAAAATAAAAAAGTAAGAGCCGGAAGTTCAGGTACAGTTTCGTGTAGTTGGACAATCTGGGCTTTTCGTTCAGGTATGGTTTCGTGCAATTGTCGCGTTAGTGGATATAATTGAATACTACCACGTAATTATTTTTCACTTTTAAATTGGTAATGGTCCTTTATCCTTTACTCTTGTAAGCGTTTGAAGCAATTTAGCTTATTCTTTAAGTTACCTTCACCAATTCACCATCTTACCTGAAATCACCATATCCAAATACGTCATGCTCTGAATGGAGTTGTAGTCAATCTTGCCACCGTTCTTGGCGTCATATTCTCTGATCTCCTCCAGCAGTTGGTTCTGCACGTCAGGGTTCACTGCCAGCTCATACAGCAGGAACGACATCGACGTGGAAGATGTGTCGAAGCCAGCGAACAGAAATAACGCTGCTTGGGCCACGAGATCCGTATCTGACCACTCTGGAAAATAGTATTCAAAAGTCAGATTTACACTAAATCTAGAATATGAAACACTAATAAGTGAGGAGTAAGTAACATTTATCAGGGAATACAGAAATTAAACAATTTTAGCTTGTCCTATCAGTCTATTTCAATCCGGTTAACTTATGCGACAGACAATTTCAGAAAAGTATACAGACCTACATGTCTATTGTTTCATTTTTGAATTTTATCAATCAATATCAATAAAAAGAGAAGTCCTGACTGACTGACTGATTGACTGACTCATCTACGTCCAGCCCAAACCCTTGGACCTAGAAAGCTGAAATTTTGTACAGAGGTTCCCTTTATAATGTAGACAAGGAATAAGGAAGGAATTCCCGGTAGCAAGTTCCCTTGGGATATTTTCCGACATCCACGCTGGCAAAGCCGCGGGCAAAAGCTAGTCTTGTATAAGTAGTGCCTGTCCAGCACCTTAATTGAGTAATACACTATCAATTGGAATCTGAATCATTTTGAAGCAAATTGCTAATTCATTGCTTCATATGTTCGAAAAATCTGTCTGCTTGACAACATAAATAACGCAATGAATGTTGTTAAACTGTCAAAATGAAACCGTTTCCGACTAATAGTGTGTTAGGCAATATGGGCGCAGATAATGGGAAACCGACTCGAGTTAATCGCTTCGTAAGCAACCATAGTGTGCTTACCATAACTATGTTGTTTCTTGCCAATGTGTGACTCCTCAACTGTTGCAAACCCAGCATCTGTGTCTTCACCTTCTTTCTCGTGAGTGAGTTGACCTGTTTTAACAATATTATTAATTAGCTTCATGTTCCTTTAGATGAGTTATGTCTTCTTCTAGCAAAGTTGCTACAAGATCTTCTTACGAACAGTAATTAATAGTAGTGATTTTTAACTCTATTATAGAAAAGTTAAGAATTATATATGTCTAAATTCAAACAAGAATTTATCAAATAAGTATAAGCTAACGCTAGATTGCAAACAGTAACCCACGGCTACGCTACGCACTTAGACTAGTTTTGCTTAGTAAGAAAATGTAGGCTCGATCGTCAACTGCAACCCAAGGCTGCGACACTAACATATGCGTGGCCGGCAAATCCCTAATCTGTCCGTGCACATCCTGCCTGTGTAGGACGATCGACTTTATACGAAAGTTTACCAAAGCTACATGTACAAGTGAGAATACAAAAGCCAACATGAAAAAGTAAGATACACGTATTTAACTCATCTCTCTTCACTTCGGCCAGAATGTTGATCATGTCATTCCGGACGATATTGTTCTTCTCTCTGTCCCTCATCGTGCCAAGGAAAACATTTGTGAAGTAGGTATTCTGTAGTCTCGCGCGACACCAGTGACAGTTTCAACATCTGGGTAATATTGAAAATAAATTTTGATCGTAATTTTTGTTCCTTTGATATTATTGGAACATGTTTTCTGAGTATTAAGTTCTGTATTTGGGACCACCCATTATTAGTTAAGTACAGATTTGTAACATTATAAGAGTGGATTAAAATATCAATTATTTTGTTTTAAATAAAATCTTCTGACCTGAGCAACGCTGGGAAAACATCTAAAGAAGAATATCCTCAGGATTCGCCAGAAGGAAAATCTGGTGATTTCTTTGCTATTTATATAGAACTCGTGGTCTACCGTCTGTGAGTTGACCTTCAGGCCGAAGGCGCAGGAGGCTATGACGTCATTAGCGTACCTCTGCATCATGTCTTTGGTCTCCACGTCAATATAGGGGTCTGTGGGATTGAAATTATAGTTACATACATAAACTCACGGCCTCTTCCGATGGGGGTAGGCTGGAACTGCAGAACGCCACCTCAGCGACGGTCCTTACATACTCCTTTTGCTTCGTTTTTAGGGTTCCGTACCAAAATGGTAAAAAAGGAACCCTTATGGTGTGACTCAGTCTGTCTGTCTGTCTGTCACAGCTGGATATCTCAAGAACTACTAGTGCTATCAACTTGAAATTTGGAACAGTTTTAAATGACGTTTACTCAACTATTTTGCAAATAAGAAAGAAATAAAAATATATGTATTTTTTTTGCAACATGGGGTGAAAGGGGGTCTTAAAAATTCAAAGTGGAGCTACTAGGTCACGTAGGGTATCATATGAAAGAACGCTGTTTGCACATTCTCAAAAATATTTTAATTTTTTTTTAGGCCGCACAGTGTTCGACTTTTGATGAAAAATGTAAAAAAAAATACAGTTCCCCCCTTATCTCCGAAGTTTGCAAAGAGAAAAATCTGAAAATATTCTATGTGATAGAAGTTTATGTAAAGATTACAGGACAAAAAAAACCATGTCTCTAAATAGCACACTTTTTCAGAAACCGGAACGGAACCCTCGGTGCGCGAGTCCGACTCGCTCTTGACCGGTTTTTTAAGTTATTAGCTTATTATATTTATTAAATGGTTTCAGAGTTCTGTCACTTCATTTGAGTACTATTTTTAGGGTATGACGGACGGGTGGTTAAGAAAAACATAGTTCCTTTTGGACCTCTACACCTTCTATGGAATCTTTACTTAGATTCATACCTCCATTATTTACTTAGTTACTGTAACAAATTGCGATTGACCCAGAACTCTCAGATTTTTAAGTTGATGAATATGTTAACAATATTTACTTCCAGAATCCTTGATCTTCTCCATGAGCACTTTTTTCATCTCCTTGCCAACCTCCTCCATGAACGGCACCATCAGACGAATCTTGGAGCTGGTGAAAGCTGGACTCATCGTGGATCGCATTGCCTTCCATTCGTCGCCTAAAACGTAAAATAAAAAAGGATAATAATACTAGCTTCTGCCCGCGACTTCATCCGCATGTAATTTCTTGGTCCTACGACCCATCCCCTCGCAACGCATCGCCTGCCCGGGCCGCACTAACTCTTTTTAACTTTTTTTCAGTTTGCTCGACTCATAAGGGTCGTAGCGTGATGATAGCCCATGGCCTTCCTCAAAAATTGGGCAATCAAATGCAAACAATTTTTTAAATCCGACTGGTAGTTTCAGAGATTAGCGCGTTCAAACTAACAAAAAAGCAAACTCTTCGGCTTTATTATTAGTATAAGTATAAAAAAAAAAAAAAAAAAAAAAAGCTTCAAAGATCAACTCAGGTGTACGTGATTACTTACATCTTATGTTTAACAAATCGAATGTCTATTTCGAAGCTTTCAAAGCCGAGAATAGTTTGGTACATGTAAATTACTCGAACAACAGAGTATTTTGTAACAAATAACGCTTTTGATGAATGTAAATCGATTTTTCGAAAATCGAATGTAAATGATAATTCATTTACATTCGATTTTCGAAAAATCGATTTTGGAAAAGTAGTTTTTTCGGTTGTTCGCTTTTTTAACGATATTTTTGTACGTAAACAATATTATATTTTAATTCCATATGAAAGCTGAGATTTCAAAGAAAAAAATGAGCACTGGTAAAGGTCATTTATCTAAAATTTACTAACCAAATTTTTCGATTGAAAATAAGGTATTTTTTTTGTATTTTCTTCATAAAACATCGACAAATAAATATTTCGTTTTGATAAAATTTGGGCTTGTTTGAAACACAAAAAGGAAGAATTTCACCAATTTTCATGAAAATATTATAATATTTGCTATAGTTAAAAACCAAAAAAACCGCTCTTTGCATTTTTCTCGATAATTTTGAGGTTATGGGTAATAATGTATCAGAAGAAAGTTAAAGATTTTTTTATTATCTACCACTTTTACATTTAACGTTTTTCGATAGGATGCATAGTTTAGCCGCAAATCGGAAAAAACGAGTACAAACCCCTAAAACCGTATATATTACCCCCCCCCAACCCTCTTCCAGAACTTTTTCCGAGTCTGGACTATTTTTCCTTCGTTATATACATCATCAACTAAATTTTCCGACCACTCGTAGGTATACTGCTAAGATTTTTTTTTTTTACGAAATTTTGACCGGTTTGGCCGTCTATAAATCGTTTCTTTATCATCGTTTATATCAGTCTCTATGTCAATAACACAAAAATATACCTACAGTAATTTAGATACCTATTTGTAAACAAATAAACTTAATATATCAATGGCAATCACGTATTGTTTGTCCTGTTATCATTGCTATAAATGTAAGTACTCGTGATAGTGGGTAATTGACGCCGGACTGTCATAAATATTAAGCAGTGGGTAGTCTGTTGTTATATTCTACTTTAGTGATAATGGCATGCAGTCGATTGACCTACTTCTTATTTACTTCACTCACTTCTTATTTACTTCTTACTACCACAGTATTATAGTTTATCTGGGCAGTGACCTTCAATTAATTACCTACGGCCGCTTGGTAGATACGCGTCCGTCCGTGCGTACCTGCCGCGCGCTGGAACTGTTGCATACTGGTATTTATTTATTTATTTATTCTCCCACTGAAACACCATACAGCAATTTCACCAACGGAGCAAAAAATCACTTCATGTGCTGGTTTCCATCCATTCTGTGCGCGGCGGACATCGAACGGGCGGCCGTGGGCCACCCACGCTTACGCTGTCACGCAGCGGCAAGACACGTTTCCACAGCTCCATAACTCCATCCATATTGCGCACATTCTTTGCGATATTATTGAGACTCAATGAATTTTTCAAAAAAAACTTTTTTACAAAAAACAAAACCGACTTCCAAAAAAAACACTACAAAGTGAAAAATAACTTTAATTTCGGAAGTCGGTGTCTTTGGATCTGTATTTTAGGTTTTTGCCCCCGACTTCCGAAATTAAAGTTATTTTTCACTTTGTAGTGTTTTTTTTGGAAGTCGGTTTTGTTTTTTGTAAAAAAGTTTTTATTTTTCACTTTTCAGTGGGTCAGTTTGTAATTTATCTAAGTTACAATAACCCAATGTCAACTGCTCACCACGTTTTACAAAATACCTATTGCTTTTCCCGATGCAGGGACGTTAATTTTTGAGGAGTTATCCTAGTAAGAACCAGGAGAACTGGAGCTCATGGTGAAGTCACCATCACCATTATGCATTTTGACGAGCATAAACCATATTAAAGTAATTGAATTGCAACCTGTGATATTAGATATAATTGAGTATTTCCGATGGCCATCTGTGGTCTTCATCATCAGTTCCAGTTCACCAAATCGATATAAGTATGCCCATAAAATTTGAGTGATTCCCTCGATTTCCATGGGATTCCATAATCAGATCCCGACTTGATGATCATGGGACCACTTGGGAAGTATACCATTTCGAACAAAAAAAAAAAACAAAATCGGTTCAGCCATTTTCGAGTAATCGGGGAACATACATAAAAAAAAAAAGGTTCCGACGAATTGAGAACCTCCTCCTTTTTGAAGTCGGTTAATAAATACATTTAAATTGGAAAATAACGAAAAATTTTGATGTGTCATCCATTTTCATCCATCATAATTTTTTGTGGTATAATACTGAGATTTCAAAGCGCGTCATTTCGACCGTTTTCTATGAAGATAAACTACTGTAATATTATTATAATATTATGCTGTGTTTCTATTATTGGTTATTGAATCAGATTGAAACTAAGAACTATCGTTTCTTTGTTTTCTTCTAGTATCGTGTTGATTATCGGTCGAGACTTGTTTCAATGTAAAGGCACACATATCAACTCGGAAAGGGATCGTCACCGTATCGCCTTTCGCCTCGCCGTCAAACAGGCGTCAACCTAACGTAAGCACGTAACCAAAGCGGACCAGCAGCTCCGATACGTCGACCCGGCTAACGCTAGGCAAAGCCTACGTCAAAAACAGATATTGAACATTTTAAAAATTGAAAGTAAAAAGTTCATGACCAACTATACGAACTAGAAAAAATATGTGGAATAGGTTACAACAGCAAAAAATGTACACTGAGAATACCGTGCTGCAGGCAGGCCGCGGGAGGTGTGAGAGGGGCAAGGGTGGACGAAGAGACGCAAGCGAGGCGACGGAGAGGCGTAAGCGCGGGGCGACGAGCCGTAAGCGCGGGTACCGCTGGTTGACCACGCGCCACACCGCGGTTCGTGAGCTTGTCGAGCTTGTCCCGAGGCGAATCCTTTACGTTACGATTCCGATTAGTGTGCTTTTCAGTAGGGAGTTTCATACAAAGAATACAAACGGCTCGAGTTGATACGGTTACGTTCCGTTTCCGAGTTGATATGTGTGCTATGACCTTCATTCGTAGTACTCATCGATAGAGATAGGAAGTGTTCTATATCTCTATATTTATCAAAACCTGGACAATAACAAGAAAGAGCTGCACATTGTGAACATAGCTTTGTCTCAACCCACACTATCTGCTTTTCGTGTCTGTCTGTGTGGCCGCGGGCATTATAATACTTTTTATCCCGTTAGTACGTTCCCGTGGGATAATTTTCGACCACTATGCGGGCGATACCGCGGGCAGAAGCTAATCTAAAATGAAAAACTGCTCCAGCTAAAGAAAAACAGGCAAACATACCATGCAACATGAGCAGTCCTCTCCCGAAAATGGGGTCGAACTCGCTGGTGAACTGTCGCCGGTCCACGAAGTGCTCGAAGTCCTTGATAGCGATCCGCTTCATGGCCTCCACGTCGGGAACTAAGTATACCGGCGTCACCAGGTCATAGTGTCCTACTATCCTGGAGACAAAGCAGAAATTGAAGCTTTACATAAATTAAAAAAACCGGTCAAGAGCGAGTCGGACTCGCGCACCGAGGGTTCCGTTCCGATTCCTGAAAAGTGTGCTATTTAGAGACATCATTTTATTTTTCCTGTAATCTTTACATAAACTTCTATCACATAGAATTATTTCAGATTTTTATCTTTGCAAACTTCGGAGATAAGGGGGGAACGGTATTTTTTTTTACATTTTTCATCAAAAGTCGAAAACTATGCGGCCTAAAAAAAATAAAAATGTTTGAGAATGTGCAAGCAGCGCTCTTTCATATGATACCCCACATGCCCTAGTAGCCCCACTTTGAATTTTTAAGACCCCCTTTCAGTCCCTGTTACAAAAAAAATATAAATATTTTTACTTCTTTCTTATTTGCAAAATAGTTGAGTAAAAGTCATATAAAACTGTTCTAAATTTCAAGTTGATAGTATTAGTAGTTCTTGAGATATCCAGCTGTGACAGACAGACAGACAGACAGACAGACAGACAGACAGACTGAGTCACACCATAAGGGTTCCTTTTTTACCATTTTGGTACGGAACCCTAACTAGAGCTCCTCGACCCAGTCCAATACAGTCGCTGGCATGGAATCTTAGATCAAAATGAAAATAACTACTGGACTAATATAACGGATTCGATTTCCAAGTCGGGAAAAGTGTACTTGGGTTGAGTTGAAAAATATTGTTACAATCAATCTGCCTAGCCTTTTCCCAATTATGTTGGGGTCGGTTTCCAGTCTAACCGGATGCAACTGAATACCAGTGTTTTACATGGAGCGACTGCCTATTTCACTTCCACAATCCAGTAACTGGGTAATACGATACCGTTTGGTAAGACTGGTTGTCAGACTTTCGGGCTTCTGACGACCCATAACGACTGTCTAAGATCCACAAATGACAGCCGGGACCAACGGCTTAACGTACTTTCCGAGGCACGGAGGAGTCTCGGTATGTAAAGATGGTCACCCTATCCACGGACCAACCCCGGAAAGCGCAGCTTAACGGCACGAGCTCCTCAGGAAAAATATTGTTACAATGCAAAAATATTTCGCTAAAGTTGGTTACATAAAGCTAATACATCAGAAAAAATAGTTGAAACTTGCCTGTCATCAGGATACGTAGTCATAGTCCTCATCAAGCAATCAATTATGTGCTCCTTCTTCAGGAACACCCAGTGGAGGTGTCCAAAGAACGGCACCACGGGGAGATGGTTGACCCCATCACGAGAAAACTTGGAGTAAAGTTGACGAAGGTACAACACTAGTGCCGTGATGGCCACCGCTAGCCAAGTGTATGTCAGGATCATGGCTAAAATATATACAACAATGGGAAAGTACAGATATAGACTATTAAAACAAGTTCGCCGCTATGGCCAAGAAGCAGTAGCCATGTGATTCTGTAAGACCTCATTCTAAACTTCGAATCAGCAGTGCGATTCTGTAACCATCTCACCGTGAAAACTTAGGTGAAGTGAGCGTGGAGTGAGCTGTCAATAGTGTAAATTCCTAGCAAAACCAAACTCACTTCACCTATGTTTTCACGGTGTGATTTTTACAGAATCGACCGGCTGAATCCTCTGTGAGGTTCTTGATTGGCATTCTAAAAACTCGGTAAATAATTCGAATTTACACTAGCGCTACGCTTGCGAGCGTGTCAGCGAGTTGAACTAAATTGACCGTGAGATTTTGACAGATAAAGTATGAGATGACGTAAGAACTTAAGAAGTGGCATTCAGTAAGGTAATTCCCTGTCAGTTCGACGCTCGCTTCAAACTCAAACCCGATTCAGTGTCAAATAAAAACCGGTCAAGAGCGAGTCGGACTCGCGCACCGAGGGTTCCGTTCCGATTTCTGAAAAAGTGTGCTATTTATAGACATCGTTTTATTTTTCCTGTAATCTTTACATAAATTTCTATTACGTAGAATAATTTCAGATTTTTCTCTATGCAAACTTCGGAGATAAGGGGTGGGGGGGGGGAACGGTATTTTTTTTTACATTTTTCATCAAAAGTCGAACACTGTGCGGCCTACAAAAAAATAAAAATATGTTTGAGAATGTGCAAACAGCGCTCTTTCATATGATACCCCACATGACCTAGTAGCTCCACTTTGAATTTTTAAGACCCCCTTTCACGCCATGTTGCAAAAAAAATACATATATTTTTATTTCTTTCTTATTTGCAAAATAGTTGGGTAAACGTCATCTAAAACTGTTCCAAATTTCAAGTTGATAGCATTAGTAGTTCTTGAGATATCCAGCTGTGACAGACAGACAGACAGACAGACTTAGTCTCACCATAAGGGTTCCTTTTTTACCATTTTGGTACGGAACCCTAAAAACAAGTGAGAAGAAGTGATGCGAAGTGAGAGTGAATAGCGATGTGATTTGCGAGTTGTTGTTTGAATTTTACAGAATCAACGTAATCAGTGCGTTACGAGAAAGATACAGAAATATAAAATTAATCATCTATGATATGATTTAATATCTGGCATTAGAAGTATAAAAAGAAGCATTATTATCAATATAAGATAAGATAAGATAAGACAGAATAATAATAATAATAACGCAATAAAACTCAATAACAAACAAAATACAATTATTAAACTCAGTATCACACACGTACAGGATCACTTGCAGAGGTCCCTGAACTGTTTACTCATACTTATTAACAGTTAGTTCACAAGCAGTTATCAAAGAAATTCGTTATAAACTTCGTGTTCCTCTTTCTAACCATAGTATACTTAACTCTAAGTCAACTGTGGCACTATACAACTTATTATACAACATACCTGTAAAAATTCGCAAAATAAACTGACGTAAGGTACGAAACAGCCGGGCGCCTGCGCCGGTTTGGCGTGACTGACTAACCCGTTTAGTGTCCCGGCTCTCGGTCATTATATTGAAAATACATGTTCTACTGATTACAGAAAATAAGTTGTGGTGAAGTTACAACAATCGCCAATACTGACTATTTTTGTATAATTAAAATAACACTTCTCGAAATACTAAGTAGAGTTTAAACCAGTTTAAAAATTCTGAAAATAAATTAAGCTCGTGTATAGCCTATGTATGATTTGAAAAATGTTAATTTATGAAACCACGCATTATTATTTATTATATTTTATTTTTAGCTTGTGCTGTCCCACCTTAGGGCCAAGCCTCCCTTTCTTCTTTCCAGTCCTCTCTGTCTTGAGCTAGTGTGGACCAATCCTGTCTGTAAGCGTCAAGTTCGCCTCGCCATCTTCTCCTGGGTCTGCCTCGATGTCGACGGACGTTATCGGGGACCCACATGGAGGTAGATCTGGCGTATGATTCGTTCAACATACGGCGAACGTCTCCAGCCCAGTCCCACTTCAGCTTGGCTGCTTTTGGTTTGACGTCGGTGATTTGTATTTTGGAGCGCAGCACTGTCAAAATCAAAAATAATTTATTCAAATTAGGCTGAGAATCAGCACTTTCTGAACGTCAAAATTACATAAGACAGTCTCCACAAAACGACCACCCTTAACCTCTTCCTAGTGCTTTCCTAGCTGGGAAGAAGAAGGGGCGCAACAAACTCCCCAGCAGCACACTGTGTTCCTAACACGGTCCGTTAATCTGACTCCAAGAATGTTGCGCTCCATTACTCGCTGGCAAACCTCAAGTTTGAACCGCTGCTGAACCGTCGAAGACCAGGTTTGAGCACCGTATGTGAGGTTAGGGACTATGCACATGTCCATTAATTTGCGTTTATGGAAAATTGGTAGGTCGGCTTTCATGATGATTTTCATCGACCATTAGCTCTTTCAGGCGTCTTCGGTGCGTCTAGCAAAATTCTTTTTTTTTTTGCCTGGCCTGGAATGAAACGATTTGGCCGAGATAGATCCATCTACACACAACCTCCACACCGAGACATACACATTCCTCCTTCTTATTCCTCTCTCCTAATTTTGCTGTGTCCGACAGGGTCCGTGTTGATCTTTTACTTTGTTACACCATCTATGTAATACAAATGTGGAATGCAATAAAGAATTGAGTATTGAGTATTACGTTGGACGCTGTTTCTCATGACTTTGGTCTTGGACATGTTTATTTGAAGTCCAATCGCGAGGCTGGCCTTATTTAGATCACTTAGCATTTAGCTTGAATTGGCTGCTGTTGAAAATAGTTGCACCATGGCCAATCTATTTTTTGCAAAGCAATTTAGTGACAAGGCGGATGTTCTTGCTAGCCTCTCATTTGAGCTGGTATCACTGGACATCCTCTGTGACACCTTTATATATTTTTTGCCGAGATGCTGCACCCGTTCTTCTCGGGTGATATTTTTGATTGATCCAGATAAGGTTTCACGAAAAGGAACGAATTGGTGGAGTAAACAATACGCTGCAATTAATAAGTAGGCACTCCTCATTCATTCACAGATATATTTTCTGCTACGTTTGTTTATATTTTCGTGAGATACTTTTAGAATTACAGACCATAATTAAATATTTGTTCGTTTTGTTTGTTTGTCTGTTATTTGGGACGATAAAGGAAATGTGCAAAGTAATGGTGATGAAGATGACAATTTATTCGGGTTTGATGTTTATAATTAGATATACCTACCTAAGGTTGTCAGCTGTAGATAAACATTCTTGAAAACAAAGAGATTAATTAATAAATTATGCGACTTCACTATCTAATTTCTTGTTTATTATTTATAGGTATCGATATCTAGGTTATTATAACATAGATTAGGTAGGATAGGTTTTGATTTACTTGCGAGTATCAAAATATGTCGCATATGTTTGGCCGCATCTTTTTATTGCGGTGACTTAGAAGCTTGATTTTTTTAGAGCTCCAAGGGACTATAATAATTACGTATTTTATATTAATTTCAACTTGATACCTCCACGCGTTCCTGAGAAAAAGGGTCTTGTCTAGACAGACAGACAGACAATGAAGTGATCCTATAGGTACTTAAGAGTTCCGTTTTTTCCTTTTGAGGTACGGAACCCTAAAAAGTACATATGAATTGAAAAAATTGTATTGGTTGGTTAATAAAAAGAGGCTGGTATTATCTTAGAACGTCGCGTCGTGTCAGGTGGAGATTCAAAGAACAATATAACCTGATTGCAAAAGAGGTGCTGTTCAGCAAGTACTAGGACTATATGACACATTGGTACCTACGTCATGTCCTATCTGCTGGTTACATTAGTTCTACGCTGACGCAATTTTTATTTATGTTACCTCCCGTTAATTTTATTTGTATCTTACCTACCTACCTATCATTTTATTATTGTCAGAAGATTATTGGATACATAAAAATAATCAGGCACTTTGAGAGAAAGTGACATAGATAATAAAATCAATAAACGAATCGATAATAAAATTAAGTACATAGATTTATAATATCCCGGATCTATAGATTAAATTAAATCTATATAAATAAAAAAAACCGGTCAAGAGCGAGTCGGACTCGCGCACCGAGGGTTCCGTTCCGATTTCTGAAAAAGTGTGCTATTTAGAGACATCGTTTTATTTTTCCTGTAATCTTTACATAATCTTCTATCACATAGAATAATATCAGATTTTTCTCTTTGCAAACTTCGGAGTTAAGGGGGGGGGGGGGGGGTATTTTTTTTTACATTTTTCATCAAAAGTCGAAAATAATGCGACCTACAAAAAAATAAAACAATGTTTAAGAATGTGCAAACAGTGCTCTTTCATATGATATCCCACATGCCCTAGTTGCTCCACTTTTAATTTTTAAGGCCCCCTTTCGGTCCCTGTTGCAAAACAAATATAAACATTATTATTTTTTTCTTATTTGCAAAATAGTTTTGAGTTGAGTAAACGTCATCTAAAACTGCTCCAAATTTCAAGTTGATAACATTAGTAGTTCTTGAGATATCCAGCTGTGACAGACAGACAGACAGACAGACGGAACCCTAAAAAGAGAAGTCCTGACTGACTGATTGACTGACTCATCAACGCCCAGCCCAAACCCTTGGACCTAGAAAGCTGAGATTTTGCACAGAGGTTCCCTTTATAATGTAGACAAGGAAGGATTTCCCGGTAGTATGTTCCCGTGGGATATTTTCTGACATCCACGCGGGCGAATCCGCGGGCAAATAGTGTTTAATAATAATTCTTCTGTACGTGTGTGAAATTTTGTGTGTATATTTCAATGGGTTCCTGGATGGTTTGAAAACACAATTGGACCCGGTAGATTGTGCTACAGTCGGATTCTAGGTACGTTCAGATAGGATAATGTCTGTCCTAGTATATTATAATTTCAGTAGTCTTGTCAGACGGCTCGTTGGTCTAGGGGTATGATTTTCGCTTAGGGTGCGAGAGGTCCCGGGTTCAAATCCCGGACGAGCCCAATTTTTTTTTTATACTGGGTGATTTTTTAATGACCAGCCAAATTTTCACAGGGTGTTCTACCAATGAATATGAACAACTTTCACTATGGGACCAACTTTGAAATCACGAAAAAAAAAACCAGCGGTTTCCTACAAAAGTTCAATACCTACTCGATCAAAATGTATGAAACAGCTGATATTTTTTTTGCGATTTCAAAGTTGGTCCCATAGTGAAAGTTGTTCATATTCATGGGTAGAACACCCTGTAAAAATTTGGCTGGTCATTAAAAAATCACCCTGTATATAAGTAAACGACTTTTTTTGTACGGGTCAGTGAAAACCTGGGGAACAAACCCTTCAAATTATTTTATTTTTTTGTGAAATATTAAGCTTTAAGAGTAAATGCGGCTGGTCAAATCTCCATAAATAAATAAAATAAATAAATATCCTTGGACATTTCACACAACGCCATCTAGTCCCAAGCTAAGCAACCTAATGCTTGTGTTATGGTAACGAGATGGCTGATAAACTACTTATATACATTTTTTTTTGTAAATACATACATATTATAGATAGAAAAACACCCAGACTCGGAACAAATACTTGTAGGTCGTACAAATATTTGTTCCGTGCGGGAATCGAACCCGCGACATGCTGCGCAGCAGTCAATCGCTCTCATCACGCACGCACGCATAGAAACACTCTCATCTGTTTTCTTTCTGGTTTATGACCATACTTATAGCAATTATTATTTTTATAGGTGTTACATTCATAGATATTTTGTCCTAGGTTTTTAGGGTTTCGTACCGTAAAGGGAAAAAGCGGAACCGTTATTTCAGGATTATATATTAATAGGATCACTCGTGTGTCTGTCTGCCCGTCTGTCACAGGTACAGCCCATTTGCTCCGAATGTAATGGAACGATTAAATTGAAATTTGGTTCACATATGACTTTCTATGATCCGAATACGGACGTGTAACGTAAATAAATGAATTTTGAATAATTGTATGGGAGTCACTTTTGGGGGGCAAATAAAAAATTTAAAAAAAACTTTTGTAAACTGTACCGTGTGACATATCGTGGGCTTAATGTGAGAGTCTAAAATAGATTTTTGAATAATTAAAAGAAAATAGACGAAAATTTAAACCCCCCCCCCCCCCCCCCCCTTTGGTGTCCGAAACTACTGATCTTATTTGTTCTACATACAGTCTTCACACGCAGAGCCAGGGATATATAAATTTATATGAACATTTAAACATAACAAAGAAACTGTATAAATGTACTTCATTATGATAAGCGAGTTAATAATAACAAACACAAAAAAACAAGTGTACACAATTTTGTTCCCAGTAATGATGACTTTCAATTTGAATGTTTACAAAGATACAGGGTTTTTTAAAACTCTATATGCAGGGTGACCCGTTGAGATCATCGATCAGAAGGTTGAGATGGGTCATGGACACTGAAACTATCAAGAGTTTGAAGGACCACGTCGTCGATTTTAAAGTCATGAATTAACTACATATGCGGCTAGCAAGTAGGTATTTTGGTTTGTCCGAGTGATTTTCAACTTCATAGAGAAGCTATTATATTCTTTATATATGTATATCTTAACGTATTATCTTCTTTAAGGAAGGATCTCGTGGCTAAGTAATAACAGCCACACGGGTCGATCCATCAGGTTAAGCTACGCTTGCTGGGGTTGGTCCGTGGATGGGTGACCATCTTTACATAGTGAGACTCCTCCGTACTTCGGAAAGCACGTTAAGCCGTTGGTCTCGGCTGTCATTCGTGGATCTTTGACAGTCGTTACGGGTCGTCAGAAGCCCGAAAGTCTGACAACCAGTCTTACCAAGGGGTATCGTATTACCGAGTTACTGGGTTGTGGAGGTCTGATAGGCAGTCGCTGCATGTAAAGTACTGGCATTCAGCTGCATCTGGTTAGACTGGAAGCCGACCCCAACATAGTTGGGAAAAGGCTAGGCAGATTGATTGACTTCTTTAAGCGACACAAACCTCTTCTCTCTGTACAGGACAATAATCCACCACGTGGGCCCAGTGCGGGTTGGTAGACGTCACATGTCTTCAAAATGTATCTCAGTAATTTTTTTTAATAACCGACAAAAAATTGGGGTTCAGAATCAGGTTGCGCGGTGGCGATGCCACGATGCCACCCTGTATATCACAATTATCACGCACTGTATAGGGTATTACACATTCTATAGTGCTAATTGTAATGTAGGTACATAAATAATACTTATTGTGAGATGTAGGTAGACCTGAATAAAGTCAGTTAGACTCCAACCGTGGTTTCATTACGCTGTACTGGCGACGAGGATGGGATACGTCCCATCCTCGTGGATCCTCGTGGGGTGGGAGCGGGGTATACGTGCGCGCGCGGCCCGTGCCGCTAGCGCTGCGGGCGCGGGCGGAGCGCGAGCTGGAGCGTCTCCAGCAGGACGGCTCCATATACCGCGTCGAGCACTCAGATTTTGGGACCCCTATAGTGCCTGTAGTCAAAAGTAATGGGGAACTCAGGATTTGTGGTGACTATAAAATCAGTTATACTCCAACCGTGGTTTCATTACGCTGTACTAATAAGCCACTAAAAAAAACAGGAAATTTTTATGCAATCGTTAGGTGCCATAAAAATGCATTTAAATGTTACATTTAACATTTTCTCGCGCAAAAAGGCTCGACGCAGTGGACGTCATATTGCTCTGTGGTCATGACGTCAGTTCGCTGAGTAAATAAACACTACACACGCTGATCAGTTGACAGTTGACATTGACACTTTTTAATTTATACAGCCGTAATGACGTAATAACATGGCGGCTACTTTCATGGTGTTAGAAAACAGATTTAAAATACTAAAAACTTTGAATTGAATTAACATTTCTACTATTATTTTATGCACTAAAACTACCATTTTCCGACTGTTTTTTCTAAATAATATATTTTTAGATTTTTTCACAGTAAAATACCGTATTGTTGAATAACCGAAAACTTACAATTTACCTATATTAGTCAAAAAATACTTATCATAATACCTACTTAAGTACAAATTCGTTTAATCCGATTTCTGTTTGTGTAGGCACCTATTTAGTGGTCATTATCAAATGATAAAAGATACTACGTTTATTTTTAAACATAAACAAAAAATGGATGCGTTTAATACGATAACATGACATCATAATAATCTCTAGCTTTGTCTGTTCTGTGTACGCTCAGTGACGATTTGATCGTGCTTCTTGCAACACGTTTGAAATTATTGTAAAGTTACCGAGATTTTTTCTGACGATTGTACCGCGTGTTTATAAAATTAGTGTTGTAACGACCAAGTAAGTAATAATGACATTGTTTTGTTTTCTGAAAAATAATAAATATTTTTTAAACAAAACAAAAAGCTTATCTTGTTCGTGAGTTGTGTTTGTTAGTTTTTTTTTTATTATCCTACATTGTGTCCCACGGCTGGGCAAAAGCTGCCCTTTTGCCTTCCAACCCTCCGTGTCTTGTGCGATCTCCGGCCATGTTGACCCTGCAAACATTATCAGATCGTCACACCACCTTCGCCGTGGCCTGCCTCGAAAGATTTTCTTTTAAAAAAATAATATAATAAAAACAAATTTGGATAAAGTAATAACAGCCGCACGGGTCGATCCATCAGGTTAAGCTACGCTTGCCGTGGTTGGTCCGTGGATGGGTGACCATCTTTACATACCGAGACTCCTGCGTGTCTCGGAAAGCGCGTTGGTCCCGGCTGTCATTCGTGGATCTTTGACAGTTGTCTTGACAGTGGACGTCAGAAACCCGAAAGTCTGACAACCAGTCTTACCAAGGAGTATCGTATTACCCAGTTACTGGGTTGTGGAGGTCAGATAGGCAGTCGCTCTATGTAAAATACTGGTTTGACTGGAAGCGAACCACAACATAGTTGGAAAATGGCTAGGCAGATGATGATGATAATTAAATATATGTATTTGTTGTTACAGATCATTATTATGATACTCTTCTTAGTCTGGGTGGCGGTGCTGCTCGCCGCACTGATGGTATACCTCCAGCAGATCTACTCCAGCTTCAGTCGTTATGGCGTCAAGCATTTCAAGCCCATCCCACTGTTGGGCAACATGTTCAGAGTCCTGTTTCGTGTGGATCACATTGCTGACGATGTTCTAAGGCTGTATAACGGGTTTCCTGAAGAAAGGTAACTTGATTTCATGTTTTGAAAAATACACCTCAACTAGTCGAATGGCAGTCATTACTCAGTGTTTAAAAAAAAAACAAAATGGTGCATTTCATCATCATCATATTTGACGAACTGACTTCCCCCACTGCTGGCCACCGGCCTCTCTTCTCTTCCGCCAATCCCCAGGCTCCTGTGCCTCATGCAGGTGCTGCCCGCGATGGCAACGCATTTGGCCACCGTATCACCAGACACTTACACAATAAATCAAGTAATTGTCAGGTTTAAGTTGAAAAAAAATGCTAATTCTATTCAATTCTTAAAAAAAAGAATGTCGTTATTGCTGACAATACAGAGATGTTCGACGCCAAAGTTTATTTTTGTGGAGCAACTTCCAAATTTTTTATTTATAACATTAAACTATATTATACGGGAGTGACACGTGAGTTCGAATGACGTTTTTGCGAAGGTCACCATTTCGAAAAATTTTGCGAGTGGTACGCCAGTTCGAAAACTCATTACATCGAAAACCGCTATATCGAATGACATTTTCGCGAAGGTCGCCATTTCGAAATAAATTGCGAGCAGTACACCAGTTCGGAAGTCATGGTATCGAAGTCCGATGTTGAGTTAATTTGTCGGGGAATTGAACTCACGACCCCAATGAGACGAGACAGAGAGAGAGCATGGTGTTTTGATTTGGTTTGGGAAAAAAAAAAAATAAAAGAAAGACAAGTTAAATCAACATTGGATACCATGACTTCCGAACTGGCGTACTGCTCGCAATTTTTTTCGAAATGGCGACCTTCGCGATAACGTCATTCGATATAGCGGTTTTCGATTTAATGAGTTTTCGAACTGGCGTACCACTAGCAAAATTTTTCGAAATGACGACCTTCGCAAAAACGTCATTCGAACTCACGTATCACTCCCATATTATACTATTCTATTCGGTTAACATTTTTCTTTAAACCCTTCTCTGTCCACTGTATTTTTTGTGTCGTATAGTGTCATTGCGTTACGTCATACTCGACAATCCAAGAAACCAATTTTTGTGATTATTGAGCTAATACCGCGCCTTAATATAAACATTTAATTTCTTTCAAAAGGTTCGTGGGACGATTTGAATTCATCAAGGAGTTGGTAATGATTCGCGACATCGAGCTGGTAAAAAAGATCGCAGTCAAAGACTTCGAGCACTTCCTAGATCACCGCGCTTTATTCAGATCCGGTGAATCGTACTTCAGCAGAAGTTTGATAGCTTTAGAAGGTACGTAGAATAATAATATGAATATGGCGGTTCATGAAGTAGAATATAATACTTCTGTGGTATTGGATTTAAGCATCAGTTAAGACTAGTAATCACCCCAGGCAAAAGGAACCTCAAAGGCAAAAAGGCTAAGATCCTTTTGACATTATTTTTAAGTATTGTAGCTGGAGGAAAAGGTTCTTCAGGTTCATTTAAAGAAAATACACAATTCAATTTCACACAGGACAAGAATGGAAAGACATGCGTTCCACATTGAGTCCAGCTTTCACCAGCTCCAAGATGCGTCTGATGGTGCCTTTCATGGTGGAGGTCGGTGATCAGATGATACGCTCGCTTCAGAAAAAGATCAACGAATCCAAAAGTAAGTCATTTTTTAATTATTTGTTTTGCTGCTTCTTATGTTGATGACTTCGGAACTGACAATTGCTTGACAATGCTTGTTACCATTTTGATCAAATTAAAACTACTGTTTTTTTCAATACACTTCCTCGAAAACTGGTTCATATCGCACTACGATTAGGTTCACAGTGCAATGTATTTCACACGCGTGCGATTTTTCATTTTCCAACACTTGTGCGGGAGTAAAAATTGCCACAGATACCTTATACTTAGTCCAAATTGGTTCAATGCCTCTATTCACAACTCTCTATTCGGAGGTAAATGTTTTTTTTTCAAAAGTGTATTGAAAAACGTCGTTTGCTATACGTGAACATTTGTTATTGCAGTTTTTGGCTCAATTCCGCCTCTAATGCAATAACAAACATTCTCCACTTGTATCAAAATCTACTATTTCAACGTTGCTTCTATAACTCGAAAACCCTTATTATTTAGCTGGCTACATAGACGTGGAGTGTAAAGACCTGACGACTCGCTACGCCAATGACGTGATCGCCTCCTGCGCCTTCGGTCTGAAGGTAGACTCTCATAACGACGTGGACAACGAGTTCTACGCAATGGGCAAGACGTCATTCACTTTTAATTTCCGTCAGATACTAGTGTTCTTTGCCCTTGGAATCATTCCACCAGCCGTGGCCAAGGTGAGTTCACTTGAGTAAAACGTCTTGATTGAAATGATCTTGTTCTTACCCAAAATACGCATAGTTCCTTAACTACCAATCATTCTATGACCAAGTGGTATTAATTCTACGACATGAATTCAGTTTTATCTAAACATCACTTCTAGTATTTTTATTGCTGGTCTCGTCCATTCATCCGTTGTACTTGGGACCAAAAAAGCAATGAAATTAAAAATCTAAATATTTTATTTCACATAAACATACATTGGGCACTTATGAAACGTAACTTAAGACACTCCACGGTTACTCTTTTAAAAATAATTGGCTTTAAAGTATTTTCAAACTGTCCTCCCGTAGGTACCCATTAACGCTGCTACGACAGTGTAGTCGTTTCAACAACAGTACCAGGTACTTAATAAAACTAAATAAAGTCAACAAATCTACAGTCATACGCCTGCAACGTTCTTACATTCACAAAGTAGAAAAGAAACTATAGAAAAGATAAATGAAATAATAGAAATAAAAATGACACGATTGGCATTACAACTTCAATAGCAAAAATCAAAATAAATATCATGTCCACAAAAGCCAATAATAAAGAGTTGAAATTAGGATTGTACGCTGCCGTCAAGGACCCAGGCTAAGATGGCAAGGCGAACTAGACTGTTTTATTATAGAATAGACCATTAGAGTAATCAGCCGTGAGGAGTTCAAAGACTGGCGGCCTTTGACCAGCAGTGGGACAAAATGGGTTAATATAACAATTGGAGGAAGAAGGCTTAGAATCTTAGATAATACGGAAAACTAACGATAGTGAAAGATAAAGTAAAACTTGTGCAATTTTTGCTTTATTTATGTTAAAGTATTTTATGTTCTTTTTCAGTTTTTAAAACTGGATTTTCTTTCTAAGGAGTCGAATGTATTCTTTAGAAAGTTAGTTCTAGAAACAGTGGAAGATCGGGAGTTACGAAAAATCTTCAGACCCGATATGATTCACTTACTTATGGAAGCAAAGAAAGGTACATATTATAATTATATATTTCAGCAAATGCTGGAAATTCAGTACAAATCAGAAACCAATAATAAAAATCTAGTACTTAACTTTTATCAATAAATTCAAGTGTAATTCCAGGTAAACTGACCCATGAAGACGTCAAGTCTAATGATGAAGCTGCTGGATTCGCGACAGTTGACGAATCTTCCGTTGGACAGAAAGAAATTAACAGAGGTTTGTATCTATATAAAACTGCTAAACAAGAAAGCCCGGCTGTTTAATTGTCTAGAAATAAGTAACAATCAAGAATTACATACACTGTAGAACTGGATACCTATAACAGAACAGTTACGTGACAACATCAGACCTTGGGATATACTTTCTGCTAAAGAATAATTAATTTGAATCCAATCATGGTATCATTTTACTTTCAGTGTGGACTGACGACGACCTTATTGCCCAAGCGGTGCTATTCTTCCTAGCTGGTTTCGAAACTGTCTCAACTGGCATGTCGTTCCTGCTCTACGAACTGGCGCTAAACCCCGACGTCCAGGAGCGGCTGGCTCAAGAGATCAAGGAAACTGACGCTAAAAACGGCGGCAAGTTTGATTTCAACTCCATTCAGAATATGCCATACATGGATATGGTTGTATCTGGTAAGATTTTGACGATTTTTCAAATCAAAAATGTTATAAAGATGTTGAATTTTTCGTTGAAAGGATAGGCTTTAAGACCTTAGATAAAATAGATTGAGAACTAAGTAAAGCCCAAATTGATTATAAAGATACATAATATATTAGTGATTTTCTTCTAGTGCTTTGTAAACATATCTTTCTCTGTTATAGAGCCAATGATTTTGTTTTGCAGAGGTTTTGCGACTGTGGCCGCCTGCTTTAGCTCTAGACAGGGTTTGCACTAAAGATTACAATTTGGGAAAACCTAATGAGAAGGCTGAAAAAGAATTTATTGTAAGTAATTTTTAAATTTCGAATAACAAAATGACAAGCTACAAACTGCAGGATATTAACATCGTGGTTTTTGCAGGTCCGCAAAGGAACAGGTATCTCGATACCAGTGTTTGCTATCCACCGTGACCCGCAGTTCTTCCCCAACCCTGATAAATTTGACCCAGAGCGCTTCTCTGAAGAAAACAAGCATAATATCCAGACATTCGCTTATATGCCCTTCGGTGTTGGACCTAGAAACTGCATTGGTGAGTAAAAAAATTATGTTTTTACTAACAAAATCAAAAATAATCAGTAGTAAATGATAATGGATTAGAGAAGAAAGGGAGACTAAGGAAAACAAAAACTCAGTGAGGAATGATGCGAACAAAATAGCAGTGAATGATAAGGTATCGAATGATAAAGAAGAAAATAAATATCAACATTCGAACAAGACAAGAGAAGATGAAATTAAATAGTTGTTTTTGCTTAAGACCTATAATATAATATACGTGTGTTATACGATACAATGTGAAAAATAAAATAAACCATAACCTATTTTCTCAGGGTCAAGATTCGCTCTCTGCGAGGTGAAGGTGATGGCATACCAAATACTCCAGCATATGGACATCTCCCCTTGTGAGAAGACCTGCATCCCTGCCAAGCTTTGTAAAGAAACCTTTAACGTGAAGCTAAAAGGCGGGCACTGGCTCAGGTTTAGACCAAGGAATTAGAAAAGACAATGAAGCTGATAATTTAATATGTTTTAGATTAATTTGTGATTTAACTTGTGTCATAAAATAGTATATCTACTAGTGAATATGTTGTTATAGCTGCGATCACAGAACAGATACAAGAGCACCTCTTTTATTTGTTCGTATTGTGATTGATTTAGTTGTGTCTCAAAAACTAAGGTAGAAATAAAGGTTGTGAAAAGACACATCACCTAACTGAGACGCCTTACCTAGGAAATGATTGAGTGGAGATATTGATTGTTTCATAAATATATCATTGCAAAACCCTTAAGACCCCAATCTGCCCTAGTGTCCCAGTACATGAGCTTTTGGATCGTACCCACGCAATTTTATAATATTATTATACGTCATAAGCACAATATTTTGCATGCGATGAATTGCGCGCTACCAAACAATGGTTTTTCACAGAAAATAAAAGTAATTTCCCAGCAATTATTTCTGATTAATGATAGTCCATTCTGGACAGAATGTATAAGATTTCGACTTGGTTGGATGAGTCTTTTTAAACCAGTAAAAAAATATTAAATGTCCTTTTAGGTATGTTTATGTGATAAATGTTAAAGACGTGGTGTGTTGTAAAAATACGTTGTAGTCTTACAACCACATTCTCGCCTGAACACCGACGGTCGAGGAACACACTTCAAGGAAACGCGACTTTAAGTTAGTAAGTACTAGATTAAACCTGCTGTTATTAAAATTTAGTCATTACGTAATCTATTTTGTCTTAGTTTAAAGATTATTTAATATAAGACACTTTGATGATATGATTTAAGAATGTACTGTCTCATAGATCGTGGTCGTTACAGTGAAGACGTATTTTTAATAAAAAATTAAATTGATTTATTTAATAATGACTTTTTCCTTTGTGTTAATATTATCACCATCACCATCATCTGCCCTTTTCTCAGCGAGTTGTTTGTTTGTTACGCTTTCACGCTGAAATGGCAGAACGGTAAATGGGCTGACATAACCTGGAAAAGGACATAGGCTACTTTTCATCCTGGATCGCAGACGAAGAGCTAGTATTATAATATTTTGGAATCGGCAAAGTGCGTCTTCTTCGTTCATCCAAAACTATCAGCCGCCGTATCCGTGTTCACTTCCTTTTAATGACTAAAAGGCTAATCATCTCGATCACCTTTAAAGATGTTGTTCATTTGACATTTCAGGTCAATGATAATATTATATACAAGAAATGTTACGTTCATAGTAACTGACGCGACGTTTAAAATCTGCTCGTGACACGTGACACACAGCGTTTAGCTTTGACGCACAGCTTTGACGCACAGCTTTGACGCGCGGACATAAAGACAAAACGTCTCAATTAGGACGTTTTGGAGTTCTCACGACGACTAGGTATACAGGATTATTGGTAAAACACCAGCAACCTCTTAAGGGGTCATTGTACTCATCATTATGAACAACTTTTATTATGTGACCAAATCTGAAATCGCGAAAAAAAATTATCTGCTCCCTACATTTTGACGAGTTTGATGTGGATAAATGTACTGAACAGCTGATTTTTTTTTCGCGGTTTCAGGTTTGGTCCCATAGTAAAAGGCCCCTTAAGAGGTTGCTGGTGTTTTACCAATAACCCTGTAGAATATCACCGTTTGAGGTTAATTTTGTAGCCTCAATTATCGTCGATTAATTTTCGATTACAATTTAGTATTGATATTTTAAAAATAATTATTGGAAAAACTATTGAGCTTTATATAAGTTGAAACCTTCTAAATACAGATGAATGTGTTAAATAGGTATTAATTACCTTTATTTGTTTGTTGACACTTTTATCAGATACTGTTGTGTATGCAACTAGCGAGATTATTGATGTAATGACTAAGTAGTGCTAATCTAGCTAGATAACTGACACGAATGGAAGCGTTTGATGTGGTAAAGATAATTACACCAAAGGATATTGACCTCTCCTTGATCGCAGTTGACCGCTAACATTGCACTCAATTTATTGAAAACTTAATTTCAACTTTAATGTCTAACCATTAGGCTCATATTCTTTAGTTCATGCGAATGATGCAGCCTCATTCGAAACAGGTTCGCAGGTAAATGATGCAAGTGAATTGCAATAATGATGCAAAAATCAATTTTTTTTGAAGGAAATCTAATATCAAGGAGATTTAATGGAAGGAACACAAAATAAAGTTTTGCTGTGAAATGATTTAATTTTTTCACAACAAATGCATATTAAGAAATTATTTTTCATTGTGCAATATAGCGCCAATAAACAACTGCATTGAGGATGAGGAAAACGGAAAGTTGGATATTTATGTGTAATTTTGATTACGTGCTTATGTGGCTACTGGTGCAATATTAATAAAGGTTGGTAAAATTAATTAAGAACGTATTTATTTACGTTCTCTGATAATTTATATTTGCGTTACAATACCTACTAGGTAAAAGTTTTTGGAAGCATCTGCTTTTGTAGCAACAACCAACATCAAAACAAAATTCAGTTTTTTTAACTGACTTCAAAAAGGAGGTTCTGTATTCGACCCGTATGATGATTTTCTCGAAAAGTAATGAACCAATTTTGATGATTTTTTTACTATCGTAATCTACATACTTTCAGATAGGTTTTAGTATATAATACATACATTATGTAATTATTCTTATGTACGACGTTATATGCATAAATGTACTGTATCTCCGGTATTTCTAAGTAAATTTTGATGATTCTTGTTTTCGTTCGTCTTGGGCTTACAGTAATTGTATATTGAACTAAAAATGGAAAATAAAATTATTTAAAAAAAAAGTAAAAACCTAATTCAAAAACCAAAAACGAATAAAATAACTTTCCTAAAAAACTGAACAGCTTCAGTAGTCGGTGCCAAGCTTAGGTGCACTGGAGAATTGAAGACACCGACTTCAGAAGGTATTAAGTTTTTTTATGAAAGTTATTACTAAGTATTCGTTTTTGGTTTCTGAAGTCGGTTTTTACTTTTTTAAAAGTAAATTTTCTGTGTTTCTATTTTCAAGATCAATATAGATGACATAAAATCAGCTTCGAAACAACCCTTACGCTAAATGCGAAGTCTGACATTCTTCGTGCGCATCGCTATCAACAGAAAAAGTGCCCAAAAGCATGGTTGTTGAATGGAAATGTTTATTTTTTTTTTAAATAGAGTTTTTCTTGAAGTTTTCCTACCAGTCTTAGAATTATTATTGGAAACAATTACCCTCGTGTGAGAAAATTACTTTACATGTCAATTATTATCATGCCCTTGACAACAAAGTATTGATGATTGAATGTTACAGTTATATCTTAACCACCAGTAACCTGTATCTATGTAAAAGTAAAATCTTTTGTACCTAGTTCCTAGCAGTGCAGGGAGACGAAGAGTCTATTTTGGGAACAATTGATCCATTCATCATTTAGTGTGATTGTAGAACAAATTACCTATGTCCCTCGTCTTCTATTGGGTACATCTGGGCGACTGAACCCTTAAGAACTTATGCGAGTTACAAAAACAAAAAAAAAAAAAAAATCAACTGGTAAAAAATTATAAACTTTGTCAAAGTCACGTAAATATTGAGTTACAGCAAAAAAAACTTGCTTATGGATAAGGATATCTGAATATTATGTTTTATTTTTGGTCCTATTGATACTAACACTAATTATATAATTATTATATCCTTCTGTTAGAGCGCTCATACTAAGGGTGCTACAAACAGGCGCGACTAGCGATATAATCGCGCGCGACACAGAGGCACCGCAATTTCAGGTTTGGTCCTATAGTAAAAGTTGTGCATAATGATAAGTACAGTGACCCCTTAAGAGGATATTGGTCATTAACCAATAACCCTGTATATATACCGGATGACTTTTTTTACCGTCCCGAAAAAAAATGGGTGTATTAGGTGAACGGAGTAGAAGCCTATGGCATAACTAACTTTTTTCTTTGTTTTTTTTTAAAAAAAAAAAAAACAAAAATTCTAATCATATGGTTGCATCAATCAATCTGCCTAGCCTTTTCCCAACTATGTTGGGGTCGGCTTCCAGTCTAACCGGATGCAGCTGAATACCAGTATTTTACATGGAGCGACTGCCTGTCTGACCTCCACAACCCAGTAGCTGGGTAATACGATACCCCTTGGTAAGACTGGTTGTCAGACTTTCGGGCTTCTGACGACCCGTAACGACTGTCAAAGATCCACGAATGACAGCCGGGACCAACGGCTTAACGTGCTTTCCAAGGCACGGAGGAGTCTCGGTATGTAAAGATGGTCACCCATCCACTGACCAACCCCGGCAAGCGTAGCTTAAGCTCATGGATCGACCCGTGCGGCTGTTATTACTTAGCCACGAGCTCCTCCGCATGCAGGCTGCATATTAAAAAAATATAAATTAAATTAAAAACTTTTTATTTCAAAGAAACATTACATAGTTTTGCTTTGATCACACATCGCTTAATCTTAATACTGAAAGATTAAGTGCGAGTGAGGCGTCTCGCTTGGTAACATTCAAAATATTTTGTTTTTTTTTTTTTGTTTTGTGTTGTTTTGTATTTTGTTATATGATTTGAATTTTGATATTTTAAACGATTTATTTTTTTTTTTTTCAAAATTTCTGTTTTTATGGTACAAAAATGAAAAGTTTACATCGAATTTGTAGTATTTATTGGTACTTTGATAATTTTTTCTGTCTAAGCTATTAAAAAAAAAAAAACTAGGTATGCTATAGGCTTCTTCTACTCTGTTCACCTAATACGCCCCATTTTTTTCGAGACGGTAAAAAATGTCATCCGGTATTTGTAATCACGTTCTCGATAACAGCCCTTACGATTTCGAATCTCTGGAGGAGGCCTCTACCTTCTAATAAGAGACGTTCTTGCTTATAACACTGAAATTGTTATATTAATAAAATGTAACAATAATAAATCATAATCATAATAATCTAATAATATAAAAGTAATACGTTATTAGTTTTTATAAATATCATTGCTTAGAAAAATTGAAATGTAGGTACTTAATTAATTATGAATTTGAAATGTTTTTAGATTGCATGCAGTATTTGTAGTATTATTTTCTTGTAATATTCAAACAGCAAGAAATAGAAGGCTATCTTATTTAATTATTTTAGATACCTATTATACAAAGTAGACCTACCTATGTCTCATTTCTGGGAAAATTCGTTTTCTCTATTTTCACCCGAGCTGAGCTCAGTCGCTCAGGTACCTACTTAATATAATACGACTTCACGAGCGGAACTGCAGTGCGATTCTGTAGCCATTTCACCGTGAAAACTGAGGTGAAGTGAGCGTGGAGTGAGCTGTCAATAGTGTCAATTCCTAGCAAAAACAAACTCACTTCACCTAAGTTTTCACGGTGAGATTTTTACAGAATCGACCGGCTGTGGCCATAGTTCATTTTATAAATAATAAATATACCGGATGACTTTTTTTACCGTCTCGAAAAAAAATGGGTATATTAGGTGAACGGAGTAGAAGCCTATGGCATACCCAACTTTTTTTTATTTTTTTTTTATTAAATAAAAAAAAAATCGATATTTTTAAACGATTTATTATTTTTTTTTCAAAATTTCTGTTTTTATGGTACAAATATGAAAAGTTTACATTGAATTTGTAGTATTTATTGGTACTTAGATATTTTTTTCTGTCTAAACTATTAAAAAAAAAAACTAGGTATGCCGTAGGCTTCTACTCCGTTCACCTAATAATATACCCGATTTTTTTCGAGACGGTAAGAAAAGTCATCCAGTATATATTTTGGAACAATAACACAAGAAGTAGGTACAAAAGTAAAACGATGATAGCTGCAAAAGTATAAACTGCAGCTCAGCGAACAACGCCCTTCTCCAGGTACAGAATGGGATAAATGTTCCATGCACAAAGACTAAAGAGACTAATGGGTAATTTTAGTAAGTAATCAAAACAATAACAGAAAAAGTAAAAAAAAAACATAATTATCAATGCAATTTGTTTGTATGACTCGGCACTTTGAATTTTTACGGAATTACTTAATTATGGCAAACTATTTGCATAAATATATAGTTATTTCTTTAATAACAGCTGTATGGGATCAGAGGTGTTATCAGTTAAAGTTTTATGTCGTTATCAGTTTAGAGGTGACAGTTGGTATAGCGACTGTTGGTCTATGACACTATATTGTCGTTTAGGTTAAATAAAGATAAACCTCCAGACCTCTTCTTTACAAATGATTATTCATGCACAATCCAACTGTATAATAAAGGAGTTTTATTAAGGCCCAACATAAGTTGTGATTTCACAATATATATCTGCACAGTGTAACATTGTCAACAACTATACAAGAAAACACCTACCAACTTTCAGAATCCGGTTTCTATTTGCGTATTCTCATTGTTAATGATAAGAGATAAGACTATGTTTATTTTTAAATATTTAAAAACAAAAATAAACGCGTAGTTTTGCGATCAAAAATCAATCTGCCTAGCCTTTTCCCAACTATGTTGGGGTCGGCTTCCAGTCTAACCGGATGCAGCTGAATACCAGTATTTTACATGGAGCGACTGCCTGTCTGACCTCCACAACCCAGTAACTGGGTAATACGATACCCCTTGGTAAGACTGGTTGTCAGACTTTCGGGCTTCTGACGACCCGTAACGACCGTCAAAGATCCACGAATAACAGCCGGGACCAACGGCTTAACGTGCTTTCCGAGGCACGGAGGAATCTCGATATGTAAAGATGGTCACCCATCCACTGACCAACCCCGGCAAGCGTAGCTTAACCTGACGGATCGACCCGTGCGGCTGTTATTACTTAGCCACGAGCTCCAGCGTAGTTTTGCGATATCATGACATAATAGGTATATTAACTCACGACCTGCCTCGGTAGGCTCAGAGATATTTCGCTCGCGCTCCGAGCGACACGTTTGAAACTTGTTTTGAGTTGTAAAATTACTCTGTATTTTGTTGACGTTTGAACCGAGTGTAAACAAACTAGTGTTGTGCTTGTGACGAAATAGTAAGTTAAACCTGTTAAGCTATTGATTTTTTTTTCTTATTTTTGTAATGTGTGAAATAATATTATTAACTAGCTGCACCCGGCGGTTTCACCTGCGTAGACTGGGATAAAAAGTAGCTTATGTGTTAATCCAGGGTATAAGCTACCTAGATACCAAATTTTATCCAAATCAGTGAAGCCGTTTGAGCGTGAAGAAGTAACACAAACACACTCACAAACTTTCGCTTTTATATTATTATAGTGTGATTACAAAAAATAAAAAAAACAAATAGATAACAAAATGTGAGGTTTACAATTATATTGCAGACCTTTGTAATTAAAACACCTGGTTTTAAAAAAACATAAATTAATTCTTTGTTTAAACAATTCATTCTCAACTGCAGTAAATGGGTTAGTTACTTGTTCATGAATAAAAGCCACCGTTATGTAATAATTAGAAAATTATGCAGATAAGTAGACCGAGGATAAAACTGGTTGTCTGAGTGTTTACATTCGCGTAGAATATGGAAAGCGAGAGTAGAGGAACAAGTTATAGATACATAATTGAAGCTTGAATGACTTTAGTCTCAGCTGAGAATAACTTTGTAGGGTCGTTGCGCCGGTTGGCGACCACTTAGCTGAGTTGCTAACTTTAGACGAGTTAAAATATTCGACATTAACACGTAAGATAGTTGGCGACTATGTAAATTGGTCCTAAATATAGTCAAGTTGTGAAACAAAATATAAAATATCACACTTCCATTCATAAATTATGAAAAATTATGGGAAAAGTGCAAAAATAGCCTAAATGTTAGATAACGACCACTTATTTCAGTTGACGACCACTAATGAGCTAGTTTACGGCCACTATTTAAAATATTAAAACAAATTATTAAAAAAAACTTTTATTATTATAAAATATTTTTTTATTTTTCACTTTAAATTAAATATCAAATAATCATCAACACAAATAGTATTTAATCCTCTGATTTACCAGAAAAATTGGTTTTATTGACGCCCTAGTTTGCATTTTGAGGTATTGACAAAAACTTTCTCACAACCGCTTGCCATGACGATTTCAGTGGTCCAAAAACACCTACGTCTGCTAGCTAGAGCATGTGGGTGGTGTTCGGAGGAAGAGCATACAAAATTATGCCAAGCTTTTCGCACGTGGCACTCAAAACTAGTGACATGTGCGATCTGTGACAGTCAATCAGCAGCATTAGGTATTGGTTTTTTAAACAGTTGCGGTCCACCCAAACAATAAAATCGTTGGTGATGGATTCTTTGACCCATGGTCTTTGACAATTTTGTGGACAGTATCCAGAAGCTCTGCTTCTTAATTGGGAATCCGCCACTCTTTAACCCACTTTTCACCCTCCACTCCTAGTACAGGATCTGGTCCTCTAGCTTCGATAGCGCCACGTCTCTTCCCACTTAATCAATCCTGTATCGTCGTTCGAGGAATCCCATATGTACGACAATTCTCTCTTATTCCCTTTCCTTTCTCCCGAAAGTCATGAAGAGCTTTTTGTAGATCTCCTTCGGAGTATTGGACAGGCTTTTTCATCCTCTTATTTATTTGCAGAACTTTTGAGGGCGTCATCTTGGAAAAAAAATATAGAGAAAGAAAAGAAAGAAAAATTGTTTATATTTATTATCAAGCACTTAATTAAGTAAATAATACGATTATAAGAATCTTACCTCAATTAATATTTATTAACTAAATCAAATAATCGTATATGGTCGAATACTGAACATAGGAACTTATGCAAGTTATTTTAGTTTGCGGCCATCCTTCTCTTCGTACTAAATCTTGATGGTCGCAAACTACCACCGTAATTTTCGTGTATCAGTTAGCGACCACCTATTTAGAACCAATGTCTGTGAGTGAATTAAACAAGTTTTATCAAGAAAACATGTGGTCGTTTACTGAAGAATTGCATCTTTACGCTTTTACAACACCAAACCCTAAATTGTGTAACCATAAATAAAACATTGAGAACATTATAAGCAAAACAAAATAAAACTGAGTGAGTCAGAATACGACCATCTGGTCGCTATCTAACGTATTTATAAAATAAGCATTTCAGTAACCGACCACTAGGTTTTACTTTAATATAAGGTAAAAATTTACTTAAATGCAATTAAACAATTGAAATCATTACATAATTGAAGTAATCACGCTTCTAATTTGAATAAAAAACTTATACTAAGTAACAAAAATTACCTTCGAACGCAGCGCGCCTTGCTAATTTTTTGCTCTTGCGCAGCACATTCACACACCACTGAGTCAACACGTAAATTGAACGTCCTTTTCCTTTGCTTTCGGTCAAGCGGTTGGTATAAAATTTAGTAAATTCTTGTTACGTAACTATTCAAGTAATATAAAAGGCATACTCTTTATTTTTATTTCATAAAGAAAAATTATTATCTTCAATTAAAGAAACATAGTCAGACAAGTGGTCGCTTACCGGAGGTGGTCGAGAAACCGGCGCAACTACCCTACTTAATAAAACTTTAACATAAGTAACTATCATCTTTTAGGATTTTGATTGCGATGTTCCTTCTGAAATTGCCTTTTGTTAGCAAATGCGAAGTTTAAGAGGCACTCATCAGGACACAAGTATTTTTTCTGTTTGAATTTAAGGCTGATGATTGCAGGACTTGTACTAACTTACTTTCAGATGCACTGGATAAAAATAGTCTTAAATAGACATGACTCAAAGTACTCTTGTATGTGCATCTAATAAAGTTTACATTAACATACGTATCTCAAAGGACGTGACTTCACTGCTAATTTTGAACAGTCCGGGGCAGTGGTCCAACTGCTCTGTCCTACTAGTTGGACCATGGGTCTTTACTAGGGGCAGTTGTCCAACTTTAAAAATAGTTGGACCACAGCACCTTTTGAGAGTTCCGTGGTCCAATTCATTTAAAAAATAACTTAAAAAAAAAAAACACAAAAAATTAGTCGTTTGCCGCCAAACCGCCAAATATCAGAATTTGTCGGTCACTACAACACGGTCACATTAACTTGACGCATCTCTGGAATGCGAGGCCCCGCCCGCTTCCCCCCGCATTCCCTTAGCTCGCCCGGCAAGGGTCAGTATGGTCAGCATCTTGGTCACCGATACGCGCGTCGATAATTTGGCTAGATTTCTGTTGTTGTTGTTGTTGTTTTCTGTTGTTGTTATTAATGACGTCATCAACGCCAAGCATCAAGTTAATGTGACCGTGTTGTACTTCAAAAGTTATGAGTTCATAGGTGGCCGATCTGGAGAGCGTCTCCTCAGCTTGGCCACATTTTCTCCCAAAATTATTTGAAATTTTTCGCCAAGTCACAGATTTAGTCGGGTCTTAGTTTAGAAGATATTTGAGTTTAATCTTTAAGTATAGTCCAAGAGCTATATCAAATATTTTGTCGTAAACTCTTTGATCTAGCTCTTGGACTATACTTAAAAATTGAACTCAAATATCTTCTAAACTAAGACTAAATCTGTCACTTGGCGAAAAGTTGCAACTAATTAGCGATTAAATTTGGGAGAAACCAGATCTTCGCTAGGTGCCCTAGTTTTTGAGATATAAATGTGGCCAAGCTGGAGAGATGCTCTCCAGATCGGCCACCTATGAACCCTTATAACTTTTGAACCAGTGACCGAAAAATTCCGATATTTGGCGGTTTGGCGGCAAACGACTAATTGTTAGTGTTATTTTTTAAATGAATTGGACCACTGAACTCTCAAAAGGTGCTGTGGTCCAACTATTTTTAAAGTTGGACAACTGGCCCTAGTAAAGACCCATGGTCCAACTAGTTGGACAGAGCAGTTGGACCACTGCCCCGGACTGATTTTGAAGAGTGTCAATCAGAATACTAAACATATAGATAAATTGTCGAAAAAGCTTAGCGCTGCAGCATACGCCGTTAGGAAAATTCGTGATTTAACTTGTTTAGAGACAGCCCGTTTAGTTTACTTTAGTTATTTTCATAGTGTGATGTCGTACGGTATTCTGTTGTGGGGAAATGCCGCCGATATTCAGACAATTTTTGTTTTACAAAAAAGGGCTATTCGTTCAATTTACAAATTAAGTCCCAGACACTCCCTCAGAGATAAATTTAAAGAAATTAATATAATGACTGTGCCTTCTCAGTATATCTATGAAAATCTTTTGTATGCTCATAAAAATATCAATTTGTTTAAAAAATACAGTGACGTCCATAATGTGAATACTAGAAACAAACACAAATTTGTTGTTCCTACAACCAGGCTGAAGAAAATAAGTGGTTCGTTTAGTTGCCAATGTATACGTTTTTATAATAAACTACCTAGCCACATTCAAGAACTAAGCCTTAATAAATTCAAAAATTGTATAAAGCGGAAACTTTGTCAGAAAGCCTTTTATACTGTCAAAGACTATATTGAGGACAAAAAGGCTTGGGTTTGAGCTGCTCCAATAAATTTACACTATTAATGTTGATTTAAATACCTTTTTACATATTCTATACAATGACATGAATATTTTGTTTGTTATACTATTTTTAATTATTGTGAATGTGAAGACTACGTGGATCATTGTTTTTTATTTATTTTATCCTTTTCTCAGTTTTAGTTATAGTCTGACAGTTTGAGTAATTTATGCGGCCTACCCAAATGTCTTTTCTTTGGTATTGTTCGTTGAATCGTTAAGCTCCTTAAGTTTTGAGTTGAGCTGCACGATTACTGACAAATGCGTGCACTGACTGGACAGGTCCACTCAATCTGTGTGGTTCTTTCATCAAAAGACCATTTCTGACTGCAATCTACATGGTCTTCACATGATCTGACCAAGATTATGTCTGGACTTTAAAAGAGACTGTGACCTCTGAGTTTGTTTCGGCGTTTCTTCTCAGAGTAGTCAGATAGGAAACGTCGAACTCATCTAGTTTAAAAAAAAATATGTTTGACGTGTAAAAGTGTTTGTACAAACCTACTTACAGAAAATAAATCATTTATCATTTATCATTTATCATTTAAAATTACCTATAATTTATAGATTCACTAGCTGACCCGACAGACGTTGTCCTGTATTAGCTATGAATATTCTAATGTAAACGCGCGAAGATCCGCGCGAAGTTTGTGTAGGAAAACTTAAATTGAACTACGGTTTTTTTGCTAAAAAGTAAAATACCAGAATAAAAAAATAATTGGAGCTAATTAATTTGAAAAACAAAAATAGTTTTGAGTATGAATGTCGATAGCTTTAATAGTAGGACCAAAGAAATGATGGATGGACTGTGTGAAAGATGACATGGCTAGAAAGGCAGTGACTACCGAGATGACGACTAATAGAGAATTGGAAGTCGGTTAAAAAACCGGACAAGTGCGAGTAGGACTCGCGCCCTGAGGGTTCCGTCTCAATGCTGTGCCTGCCTGCCCGCGGCTTCTCTCAAGTTACACGGCCTATGATTTTTCAATTTGCAATTTGCAGTAGAAAAAAAAACTTTTGATAGAGAGAGTGCACTGGCTCTTGTAACACAGGTTAACCACCTGTCAGGGACTTCACATTAATTGTAACCACTTCCTTATGTAATAAAGATTATTATTATGTCTTGACAATTCTCGGGACCCTGGAGTCCCGGACCTTTAGAAGGCGTACGAGGGGCCAAAGCCAACTCGCAGAGGCCCGTTAGACGCTTTCAATGAAATGAGGCACCAACCGACGATTATCCCTGTACGCACTATGCAAGTGCACCCAAGGACAACCCCCGGTTGGTGCAGGACTATTGCAGTATATGGAAATAAAGAGATTGGACTATGGATTTGAGTGGCTAAAGTGGACTGGTTGCCTAGAACTATGAAAGGACTATGGCCCCTGCCGGATCAATGTTTTGTAATACACGGATAAAATGGCAGGGGGTGACTTGCACACACAATAATGGGCCCCCGAAAAGGTCGTTAGCACATAGTGTCGTAGCGGCAAGGGGCAACATGTCCTGAGGTGCTTGTGAGGAGTGGAGAGGTATCCCACGGTTCTCAGAACAATCCCAGAGCCCGGAAGATGGTCAAGATCCCTACAAACACTTACTGGAATACTTCCTTCCTCCGAGCACGTTTGCTCTTGCGAATCTCCACTCAAACCGGCCAGTAAAGGCAAGAAAGAGGTGGGAGCTCTGTTCCTCGTCAGTGTTCACTCCAGCCGGCCAATAAAGGCAAGCGAGAGGTGAGGAACAAGACTTCTCCCGGGAGATAGGGTCCGTGGGGTCGCTACTGCCCAACAGCTCGCCACATGCTGCCCTGCGGGTTTCTGTATCTCTCTTGGTCTGGCTCCTCATCCTAGACCTGTTCCGGCACAGTGAACTCTACCGGCACAGACCTAAAATTCGGAGCGCGCAAGCCCCACCACGACGTCAACGTAGAGATACTGCGGTGGGGTTATTATTATTATTATTATAGTGGACCGACTTGAATGAAATAAAGACTATTAAATGTTACTTCAAGATACGGCCTCACAAATAATAGTATTTTTTTTAACCGACTTTTCAAAAACAAAAATGAGGAGGTTATCAATTCGTCGCGTATATATTTTTTTAAATGTATGTACCTACACCGATTTCTCCGTCAATTGTGGACCGATTTTGAAAATTCTTGTTTTGTTTGAAAGGGTGTGCTCTCGTGGTGGTCCCATTGTCACTAAGTCACAATCTGATGAGGGGATCCCATGGAAATCGAGGAAAACCCTCAAATTTTATAGGCACACCTACAGCGATTTTGGTTTTTTTTATAGTAACTCGTGCATTTGCTCCCGGAAACCACAATTTGGTGAAGTGGAACTGATGAGGAACACCACAGATGGCCATCGGAACTACTCAATAATACGCATTTCATTTGGGTTGCGATTCGATTACTTTAATATGGTTGCTAAGCAATTTGTGCTCGTCACAATGCATATGGTGAAGTGGAGTTGATGGTGACTTCACCATCAGTTCCAGTTCTCCTGGTTCCTTACTAGGAGAACTCCTCAACAATTAACGTCCTTGTATCGGGAAAAACAGTATTTTGTAAAAGGTGATGAGCCGTTGACATTAAGCTATTGTGACTTAAATAAATTACAAATTGACCCACAAAAAAGTGAAAAAAAAAACTTTTTTACAAAGAAGTCGGTTGTTTTTTTTTTTGTAAAAAAGTTTTTTTTACATTTTCATTAATGTAGAAAAAAATAGTAGATATTAACATATCGATAAATCGTTTTCCTGTCCGTTACCTAATTTATTTGTGGTTGGCGCAGCATGGCATCTACTTCTTCTATCATCCATAATCTTTTTGCCGTCATCTCAGTAGTCTCAGTTTCATACAATCCATCCATCGTTCCTTTAAAAATACCAGTAATGGAGACAGTTAATGACAAATGCCTAATTCGTTATGATAGTGGAAGTTACGTTAATGTTGTTAATAAATGAACTAGGATCAGGGACGAGTGGCATACCTTGGCAGTGGCACTAACAAACATGGCGTGCTTACAAACATATTACACGTGAATATATAACAATATACAACATATTACACCTATGTACTTAAGAATATCAAGATAATAACAGTAAATTGTTGTGATATGTTTACATTTAAACATGAGATTAATAAGGATAGGTATTTCTCACTTAAAACTATTTAGCGAGTTATTGAAGAAGAAGAAGTTACAGATCAATAGACTATCAGAGAACCAATCAGATAAGGACTTCAGTACTGATGATGATGTAGCTGTTACAGAGTGTGAATCTCAAGCCTACCTAGATAAAAATTCAACTGCACTATTAAATGAAATAGAAGAAGTCCATGAAAACCACAAACTCTCACAAAAATCTACTACAAAAATAATATTTTCTTAGTTTAAGAGAAAAAGCATGGATGCCAAATGTTTTGATAAGAAACCAGAAATTGGACATTTTGGGTTGTCTAAAACACCTTAAAAGTTTTAACTTACGATTCTTGTTGTTTCAGATCATGATACTACTCCTCATCTGGGTGGCAGTGCTAATCGCCGTGCTGGTCTTATACCTCCGGCAAGTCTACTCCAGGTTCAATCGCTATGGCATCAAGCATTTCAAGCCCGTCCCACTGTTGGGCAACATGACTAGGATCCTTTTCCGTGTGGATCATTTCGCTGATGATGTCATGAGGCTGTACACCAGTTTTCCTGAAGAAAAGTAAGGAGTTATGGTTACTTAATTTAGTGATTTAATTGAAATTATTTTTTAATACTACACCATGTAGCTTGGCAGCTTCTTATAACCCATTGGGTTTTTTTTTTTCAATATATTTTGTTCGTCAGATTCGTGGGAAGGTTTGAATTCATCAATGAGATGGTAATGATTCGTGACATCGAACTGGTGAAAAAGATTGCTGTCAAAGACTTCGAGTACTTCCTTGATCACCGCTCCATCTTCAGCACCAGTGACTCTTTCTTCTCCAGAAACTTGTTTTCTTTAAAAGGTACGAACAAGATAAATATCAAAATTTCTTAATCTATCACGTTAAGGGCATTTGATACTATCTGCACAGATGTTATTTAATCAAACGTTAATCAGGAAGCTCCGCCACTACGGGATCCGGAACACCGCTCTGGATCTTCTTACTTCATACTTGAGTAATAGGATTCAGAGCGTTGAGGATAATGGAAAAAGATCTCCCGGATCTATAGTAACAATGGGAGTCCCACAGGGCTCAATTCTTAGTCCTTTCTTCTTTCTTATTTATATTAACAACTTATTGCTTTACCTTGTAAAGGATGATCATGATAAAGTATTGTTTGCGACTCTTCACTTTTGTTTAAACTTAAAGCTGGTTACTGAGTTACTGACGATGTAAATAGAGCGATCTCAAAAGTAGTTCACTGGTTCAATTATAAATTTACTTTTTAATGAAAATAAAAAAAAACTAAATGCATTAAGTTTACGCTACCTCGCGTTAGGCAGGTGAAAACTAATGTGTTGATAAAGGGCGAAGAATTGAATCCTGAAGATAGCACAGTATTCTTAGGCTTAACTTTGGATGCTAAGCTTCAGTGGGGCCCACATATAGATAAATTGTCAAAAAAGCTAAGCTCCGTAGCATAACGCTGTTAAAATTCGTAACTTAACTGACATAGAGACAGCCCGTTTAGTGCACTTTAGCTATTTCCGCAGTGTAATTAATCGTCGTCGATCAACGATCGTCTGGACTTTTATAAGACTGTGACCTCTGAGATTGTTTCAGCCTTCCTTCTCTGAGTAGTCAGTTAAGAAACGCCGACCTCATCTATTATTTTTTTTTAATATGGCTGGTGTGTAAAAGTCTTTGTACAAACCTGCTTATAGAACTTTTAATCATTATTCTAATCATTTACTAGCCGTTGCCCGCGGCTTGACCCGCGTGGATGTCGGAAATTATCCCACGGGAACCTACTACCGGTATAAAAAGTATCCTATGTGTTAATCCAGGTTTTAAACTATCTGGGTGCTAAATGTCATCATCCGTTCAGCCGTTTTTGCGTGATTGAGTAATAAACATCCAAACATCTTCACAAACTTTCATATGACTATAATAGGTATTCGTAGGAATAAATGGCCATGTTATGTCAAATGTGTAACATCAATACATGTTCAGTCCAGTGTACCTACTAACTTAGTCGTTATGCATAATAGTTAAACATTGTTTTCCAGGAAAATATTGCTAGGGGACACAATCTTGCTTTGGGTTCATTTAGAATAAAACATAATAATGGTTTTTCTATCCTGCAGGTCAAGAATGGAAAGACATGCGTTCCACATTGAGTCCAGCATTCACAAGTTCAAAGATGCGTCTGATGGTGCCTTTTATGGTGGAGGTCGGCGATCAGATGATGAGCTCGATTCAGAAAAAGATCAAAGAAACCAAATGTAAGTTTTTTAGGAATCTGTATAAACTTTGTTTCTCGCTTTGAGCCATTTTGAACTACTTGTAAAAATACTAATGACTCGTCTACCGTGCTCTGTTAATTGTAAGGTTTATTTGACAGCCGGCTACATAGACATAGACTGCAAGGACCTGACAACTCGCTACGCTAATGACGTCATCGCCTCCTGTGCCTTCGGTCTAAAGGTGGATTCTCATAATGAAGTGGACAACGAGTTCTATGCCATGGGCAAGGTGTCATCCACCTTTAATTTCCGTCAGATGCTCATGTTCTTTCTAATCGCTAATGCACCGAAAGTTGCTAAGGTAAGTCGTCACCTCGTCACAAACTTTTTTTCATTCTGAAATTAGTTAAAACTTTAATTTTTTTCTTTTTAGGTTTATGTGAAGTTTCGTTAAACAATAACTTACTCATACATCCTCTCATACACTCTCTTGTTGAACACAAGTAGTCCTTGTAAACAAAGTACCTACCTAATGATATCTACAGACAATGACGATAAGGCTGATTAGATCTAAATTAATTAATCAATGTTCAAATAGACAAATAACTTGACCATTTTGAAGGTTAATGTACATTATCTATGTTATTGTAATTATATTACAACACATCAGCATTATCAGATAATTTAATTCTCAATGTTATTTTGAAGAATGTTTACTACCCAAAAAATTAATTTGTTTGAGTCATTAAATAATACATAATAATCTCAAATAAAAATACTAACATTATCATTGAAATTGCCATGTAAACATTGAATCATACGGCTAATGTAGGATCATAACAACATCACGTGGTACGGCTCAACTAACTCGTCTCACTCAAGGTCAAAGTAGCAGTAGCAACGGATGGATGGGCGAGAACCGCAATCAAAGTACCTATTATTAATGACCTTCATACATCATTCATTCATCCACTTGATCAAAGAAAGAACGATAGTTGAAGAGTTTTTGTAGGTCTTGAGGCAATGCAGGAAATATTAAACTCGAAAAGACATTAAATAAGAAACTTGTTTAAAAAACTATTTAAGATTATATACCTACCTACTAAAATAACGCTCATTTGTTGTATTTAATTTTACAGGTTCTCAAGTTGGATTTCCTTTCGGAGGCGTCGAAGAAATTTTTCAGAAAGTTAGTTATGGAAACGATGGCGGATCGCGAGATGCGGAATATTATCAGACCCGATATGATTCACTTACTTATGGAAGCTAAGAAAGGTACATACGAGTACTACATAATCTCCACTTAGAAAGTGTTCAACAGTCAGTACAACATGACACAAACTGTACTATTGAAAATCTAGTACCTTTTCCAAAACATTAAATCTTTATGTAATATTAACATTATCAAAAAAATTGAAATTCAAATGTAATTTCAGGTAAACTGACGCATGAAGACAACAAAACCAATGATGAAGCTGCTGGATTCGCGACGGTTGAAGAATCTTCCGTTGGACAGAAAGAAATTAACAGAGGTGTGTATAGAACCGTTTAAAAAACTAAAACAAAGCTTTGCTCAAGTAGACTATATGAACATAAGTACCACAAACATAACATAACGCACGCATTACGCATTACGCATTACGCATTACGCATTTAATCCCCGAAGGGTAAGGCAGAGGTATACCCATAGTACACCCACATTTCGCCAGGTATGTTTAAGTATAATAGGAGGCGAGCCTATTGGCATCAATGACTGGTCGCAAATCTAGACTAGGGGCTGCTACTGGACAAAAACCCAATAACACAGAACCGGACTATAATAGTAGAGTAGATTTATACTATGTGCATGTTGATTTCAAAACTGACCCAAAAAGGAGCTGATGGTCACTAAAGAAAAAAAGCTACGCAGTTCTGTCTACAAGATTGATCTGGATAGTTTGAATTAATTTAGCTTCAAGTGGTACACCCCAGATAGATATCTATCTAAATAGAAAACTCTTTATTATGCACACCATAAAAATTACAGATATAAATGTATAACCAGCATAACTTTCTGCTCAAAGTACAACGAATATAATACGTATAAAATGTATAAAGCTAATCAATTGGATTTTTGACATTATAATAACAGAACCACAAACACAAGCAATTAAATATTTCTTTGCATGTTTCCATAATATTAAAATATCGTTAGATCATAAATTAACTGTCAGTGAAAAAACAAGATTTTTTGACTCTCAAGGTGACCCGGGCCCGGATTTATGTATCAACAAGCAAATAAATAAAAACACAAATTATAACCACCTTAGTAGTGTAGAGTTATATGAAGTAGGTAACTGAATACCTGTAATGTAACTGAGCTAGCGTGACAGGTTCAGGCCTTGGTGGAGACGTGTGATCAAGACAGGTTCAGGCCTTGGTGGAAACGTGTGATCAAGAACGCTAAAAGGTTAAAATATTGCTCTGAAGGACCTCATCTCTCATCTCTCGACATCAAAATATGTATTCTGGCATAATAGCTATTTCTGCAGTACTACTGTGTTCAGCTCTGTTGGGTATGTGAATAATGAAGCCTTGCCGCACACACACCACACGCTACAGCCACAAAACGCCGCCACCTGTAGCTGGAAGTGGCTACTAAGAAGGGCGTGACTGACACCCTGTGGTCGGTGATCGACAGAAGTGGTCGGTAACTGCTACTTTTATTATCCCATTGCTAGCGTTTAGATTAGTGGCCAGCTGTTGTCACATGAAACGAGAAGCGGCCTACTGTGGCGTGAAGCGACCACCAGCGTTATCCGTGTGCGACGAGTTCATATAAAATGTACGAAAGCTGTAGTCCGCAGCTCGGTGGTGGTGGTGGTGGTGGTGGTGTGGGTGTGGTGGTGGGTCTTTAGCGTATGCGACAAGGCAACGCTTGTACTAGAAGGTGGTGTCCCTTTACCACCACGTGGCCCAACGGCATGTTTGCGATCCAATTATATAAGAAAGGCATTCATAATATCTAGATGTCTGGCATTCATTTTGAGTTGGGCCATCTCAAAAAAATATAAACTAGCATGTGGCATATAAATTAGCATGTAGGGTAAGGCAGGACGGGCTGACCTCTACAGTGCTTTTTAATTTATATATTAACGAGCTACTAGATGAGCTGAGCAGAACCAGAGTCGGATGTCATGTAGGAGGCGAATGCCTTAACAACCTTAGCTACGCTGATGATATGGTTCTGCTCAGACCCTCTGCTAGCGGATTGAGGAAACTTATAGCGATCTGCGAGCGCTATGCCGCCGCTCATAGTCTGCCATATCACTACATAGTATAAAACAAAGTCGTTTCCCGCTGTCTGTCTGTCCCTATGTATGCTTAGATCTTTACAACTACGCAACGGATTTTGATGCGGTTTTTTTTTTAATTTTTGTTTTAATAGATAGTGATTCAAGAGGAAAGTTTATATGTATAATACATGCGCGGGCGAAGCCGCGGACAAAAGCTAGTAATGTAAATAAATCGGAAATATTGATTTTTGAATATGGTAAGAACATGTATTGCCTATTGTGTGTGGATCTTCTCTTAAAATTGTAAACAACTTTAAATATCTGGGTCATATTGTTACCGATGACTTAAGTGATAATCTGGATCTTGAAAGGCAAAGGCGGAGCATTGCTTGTAAAAGTAATATGCTCGCCAGACGGTTTGCATATTGTTCAAAACAGGCTAAAGTGACCCTGTTGGTCGGTGTAGAACGCCTGGCAGTATGGCTTAAACAGGGTCATTTAAGCCATACTGCCAGGCGTTCTACACCGACCAACTCTGGTACAAGTACACGAAGAGTACCTACAATACTCTTCGTGTACAATACAACAACGCGTTCCGGGCCATGCTTAATCTGCCCTGGCGGTGTAGCGCGTCTGGTACTCGTATGTTTGCTGAAAGCACGGTCGACGATTTTTATGCAGTAATTCGTAGGCTTAGAGCGTCATTTCATCTGAGACTGAGTAAATGTAAAAATAACATTGTGACAGCTGTATTTCGGCTTCTTCCCATCAGATCCCACAATCCGATCCCACTAGTGGGATCCGTTAGGAAAGTGAATAAACTTTACATTTTGTTCCGATCCGATCCCATTTGTGGGATTCGTTAAGAATGTGGATAAAATTAATATCCGAACGTAATGATCCCGTGCTTGTATCGATACATGAAAACAAAAAGTAAGTACCTACACAATATCGAGATAAATAGTAAAGTCGGTTACAGTTATGGTCATACATTTATTTTCATTTTAATTCGTTCATTCGTTTTCATTTTATTCCGAAAATGTAAATTTTATTCACATTCCTAACGGATCCCACAACGTGGGATCGCATTGGAACAAAATATTTATTTTATCCGCATTACTAACGGATCCCACATAGTGGGATCCGATTGTGGGATCTGATGGGAATAAGCCGAAATAGCCACAGACACTTCAAATGAAAATGTAGAAGATGTTCAAGCTTTCTTTTTATAATTTTAATAACATTTTGCTTCCAGTGTGGACTGACGACGACCTCATTGCTCAAGCGGTGCTGTTCTTTATTGCTGGCTTCGAAACTGTCTCATCTGGCATGTCATTTTTGCTCTACGAATTGGCGCTGAACCCTGACGTCCAGGAGCGACTGGCACAGGAGATCAAGGAAACTGATGCTAAGAACGGCGGCAAGTTTGACTTCAACTCCATTCAGAATATGCCGTATATGGATATGGTTGTATCTGGTAAGATTTTAATGTTTATTTTTTTCAAAATATTCAGTGCTTTGTAAAAATCTGTTCGTGTATTTTATAGACTTTGTTTTTGCTTTGCAGAGCTTTTACGACTGTGGCCGCCTGGTATTGCTCTGGACAGAGTTTGCACTAAAGATTACAATCTGGGAAAACCAAACGACAAAGCTGAAAAAGATTTTATTGTAAGTGAACTAATATATTTTTCTTTCAAATATCGCCATTACAATTACAATCTAGAAACTACAAGGTATTCATAAAACTTTATTTTTGCAGGTCCGCAAAGGTACAGGTATCTCGATACCAGCGTTTGCTTTCCACCGTGACCCGCATTTCTTCCCCAACCCTGATAAATTTGACCCAGAGCGCTTCTCTGAAGAAAACAGGCATAATATCCAGATGTTCGCTTACATGCCTTTCGGTGTTGGACCTAGAAACTGTATAGGTGAGTCCTCTGTTCAAAATGAAAAAACATAGTTTAGAAATTAATTATAGAAGACTAAAGGTCTGATAAAGAAAATTAATGATGATGGATGGAAGAGGAAGGGGAACCCAAAATAGAAAGGGTGAGAATAATAATGTTAACGACTGATACGAGTAAAAAAGAAGAGAAAAAGAATATTACTGCGCCTACCCAAAGTAACATTCTAAATCACTAGAGCAAGGCAAGAAGAAAAAAAAAATCAAATTGTTATGGTTGGACTCGATTCGTCATGCATGATTGATGTATCTAACCATAATCATTATTTTTCAGGATCAAGATTCGCTCTCTGCGAGATGAAGGTGATGGCGTACCAGATCCTCCAGCATATGGAGATCTCCCCTTGTGAGAGGACCTGCATCCCTGCCAAACTTGACAAAGAGACGTTTAATATCAGACTACAAGGAGGTCATTGGCTCAGGTTCAGAGCAAGAAAGTAGAAGAGACAATGATTGTGATGATTTAAAATATTTAGATAATATTTTAGTGAGTTAAATGTCGTAAAATACGGCAGTTATAAGTAACAAAGTTGTTGCAGCTTAGAATGAAAGTATTTATTTAATTATTGTGCCTATTGATAATGTTCCAAAAAGCAAAGAAGAAATTAAATAAAAATTATATGTGTGACTACCTAATTACTTTATATGCAGGCATTGTATGACATCAATATGCTGATATTGATCTCAAACAATGCCATATATAAAATTGTAACAAAACAATTGTGATTGTTATAACTTTAACGCAATGTCCACTTATGGTTAGCTAGTACTATCTTATTAAGGAAAAAGAAGGACTAGTTTATAATAGAACAAAGGAACAAAAGACGATATTCCTTGATGAAAAGGCATATTGCGCAGCTAGACGCTGAGCGCCAATTCCTTCTTTTTCGCTAATGGTGCTTACGCGTCGTAGGATTGTGGTGATGACTCTGGCAGTGCCTACGTAGTGATACGCGTAGCTGATAGACGCTACAGTTTCCACCACGCAATGCTTAGCACTTTAAATACGCTAGTATATTTGTGGTGCGATAGAAAATGTGAAAACACAGACTTGTTGAGATGCGAGCATTTAAAATTAAGTTGCACTTGCAGTGGATATTGCAATGTAGTGATAACTCTAATCTACGAGATTATACTAATATAATTTATGATGTAATTTAGAATAACATTTCATAAAAGGTGATCGTTACAGTATTGTAAAGACGTTTTTTTAATATATTTTTTTATTAATTTATGATTTGTTGTTTTCATTACCAGTTTTATTATCATTATCATCCTTCATCCTATTTATTTGGAGTTGACAAATTACGTGTTTATTTTTGGCATTCATCCCTATCAGAGGTCTTCTTCACTTCCTTTATAGGCATCTTTAATGCCATATGAGTTTTTAAACAGTCATGGTCACTAACATTATTATTAACACAAGCGGGATGTTTACCACGTTTGTTGCAAGCACCATTATCACGGATAAACTAAAGTTATTGCGGGTGGGTGTTTTATGAGCAGACAAATCGGTCTACCGTCTTTGTTGTTCGTTTTTACACCACCCACCCGCAATAACTTCAGTATATCCGTGATCATGGTGCTTGCAACAGTGCGAAATATCGGGAACTCGAACATAACAGTAATCATGGTAAATATCCCGTTTGTGTTAATCTATCATGCCATCCATCCATTTTTATATGGCTGATACTTATGAGAGAATGAAAGGCACATTACCCATAATTTGTTAGTATTTACTTAACCCTTCGTATTCACGCGAGACACGCTTTTTGATTGTGTCTGTAATTACGGCATTCGACTCGTTAAACTATGTCAGTATAATTAATAAGGGCACAAACAAACAAAATGTTAAGACGATGTAGGTACCTGGAATAATATGAAGGGTTGACTTTAGTATCCGGTCGCACGAAAATGGGGGTGACAGTGGTTGAAGGTCGTTGGGGTTGGGTTCCCTGATTCTAACGATATCACTCTTATTAAAAGATATTGCAAAGAAATTTATACTAATTGTATATAACCTCAAATTACATAAAAAGTGTAACGAAACGTTAAAATGGGCGATTGACAACCTAATCTGTACCAGTATATTGTATGTGGTGCAAAATGTCGTGTAAAATTGATATAACGGAACGTAAAGAAGTCGGTTAAAAAGAACTGTATCTTAGTAGAAATTTTGTTCTGTAGGAAGTTAGTGTTACCCCACTTTATGATTAAAATAGGTCGAATCTGTCCCAAAACCGAATCGGGCACCCCGACTCCATGTAGTCTTTTGGCTGGCATACTAGAGTGTATTTTAAAATCCGGAGGCGCGGAGGTAGAGCAGCCCCCGCCCGCTCACCTGCGCAGCTTCGGCTTACTGAATAGAATAGAATAGAATAGAATAGAATAGAATAGAATAGAATAGACGTTTATTTCTTTAGTTAAGTAACATATCACTTATAAAATGTAATTTTACAAGAGCATTGTGTGTTCTTTACTTTGGCGCACTTTGTCCGGGGAGGGATCTTTTGCAACCTTTCGTTGAACTCTTTTCACACACGATTGAATTATATAAAACAAGTGTGAGAAATTTGGATTTAGGATCCCATCAGGTCTAGACCTGAAATTACTTATAATGTAGGAGTGACTTTACGAGTCAAAGCCTATGCTGACGGGGGGGGCCGTTCTCTTGTGGAGCGGTTTCTCCCTCTCCGATTTATTTATATATTCAATTTCGCCTATTCTGTTTGAGAAAAGGGATGGATTGAATTGTCCATATCTCGTATACGCGGGACCGGGATCGTCGAGGCCGCTGATCATCAGTGAGGAGAGTTTTTCGATCATATCATGGTGGAGATCGTGTGCTCTGAGGTGCCATGGGTCTTGTCCAAGCATTTCCCAGAGCGTTTTTGTTTCAGTGCGACGTGGGAAAGCACCTGCAGCTTTCAGTGCCATTTTGTACTGTCTCTCTAGTTTTGTCAAATTGCTCTTGCTGTATCTTGGAAGGAGTTGGATGACTCCATAGTCGAGTACTGGCAAGAGACACGTCTGTATGATGAGCAGTTTTGTTTCAATTTTTACTTTTGATCGGTACCCTATGATCGAATTTAGGGCACCTCTTACTTGTTTTACTTTTTCTACTGTTTCTTTGGTGTGTATGTTCATTGACAGTCTCTTGTCTAATACGACACCGAGGTATTTTATTTTGTTCTTGTATTCGATCCGTTCGTTTTTCATTTTGACGTAATTTCTGTATCCGTTGTTAGGATTTCCCAGCCGAGGTCTTTTGTAGGAGAACATGATGCACTCCGTTTTATCCACGTTGCATTGGAGGCCCCACCGCTTGTAGTAGTCTATAATTTCCTCCGCTGCCCATTCTGCGCGCCTAGTGGCGTGATCTGGTTTCTCCGCTGCATTGAGAATGCACAGGTCATCTGCGTACTGAGAGAGCATCTGTCCTGCGATTCGTTGCTTTGGTATGTCAGCGACGTATAAGTTAAAAATCACGGGTCCGACGATTGATCCCTGGGGAACACCATGTGGTACCTTTTTTTCTGTTCCTGTTGTGGTTCTAAATCTGCCTTTGGTTGTTCTGTCTGACAGATAATTTTCTATTATCTTTATGATATTATTTCGGGCTCCAGCTTCGTAGAGTTTCTTTATTAGGCCTTGATGATTTATAGAATCAAATGCCTTGCTGAGGTCTGTCGATATCATGGCCACGCTGTGTCCTTTCTCCAGGGCGTCGGTTATGTATTTGCCCGTCCTTAGTATTTGTGTCGCTGTGCCTCTTTGGCGGATGAATCCATGTTGGTGTTCGGGGATAAGTTCGTTACTTTCTGTGTTTATTCTCGAGAGAATAATGCGTTCAGCCCATTTGCCCATGATGTTGAGTAGACTGATGGGTCTGTATGACTTGGGTTGTGTGTGGTCTTTCCCTGGTTTATGCAAAAAGATGCATGTGCTTTCTTTCCATCTTTTTGGGAAGTATCCCGTGTTGATAATGTGGTCCATTATTCGCTTGAACATGGCTATCATCGTATCACCTCCCATTTTTAGAATATCCGCTCTTATCCCGTCAGGGCCAGGTGCTTTCTGATTCTTGAACTTTCGAAGAGCTATTTTTAACTCTGCGTGTGATGTTGCTTCTAATGGTTGGAATGGTGTGTATTTCTCTGTGTTTTCGTCTTCGTGAGAGATATCGGATGTGTGAATGATAGCCGTGTCCACTAGATTGTCGATAATTTCCAGTTCTGTGTTGCAGTTTTCTATAAGGGGGAGCCTTTGTGGTGGCTTTTTCATCGCTCTCTGTAAACCCCACATTTTCTTTCTGTTGTCAATTTTATTCTCTAAAGCTTTGTTCAGCATTTCTTCTCCGTGTTCGATGAGTTTCTTACCCAAATTGCGTTTTAATCTGTTGTATTCTCTCTTTAGTTCGTTGTATCTATATGTGAATCTTAGACGCCATGCGATGTCTTTCGCTTCATTTCTTTTTTCTATCAACTTTTGTATTTCTTTGGGAAGATTTTCCTTGTTGTCGGTTTGTTTGAGTGGCGCAAATTCGTCCAATGTCTGTATTACAGCCTTTTCTAGGTTTTCAATCATTTTGTCGCAGTCTATGTCAGTTTCGATTTTTATGTTTGGGTCTATTTGTGTTGCCAGAGATTGTTCAAACTCTTCACGTTTTTCCTTACTCGATTTGATGTCTTTGAGGTTGCGACTGAGTGGGATCTCGAAGTCGTTTTCCAAATTTATTGTCATTATCCATGGTATATGATCGGACCCTATGGATTCTATCTGTTTGCATGATTTTATTTCCAAATCAGAATGGTTGTATGTTGTGATTGCTATGCCCAGTATGTTGTTGTTACCAGTACTGGTGGGTCTAGATGGCTGACCGGAATGTATAATTCTACAGTCGCCGTTGTTGTGTATTTCCCGTAATAAAATTCCGAGACCTCTATCGACTGAACGGCCAAGCAGTTGCATTCTTAGGTTCATGTCTCCCATGATGAGGGCACTCTCTTCTCTAAGTAGTTGCTCGAATTCATCAGACAGTTCGTTTTGATTCGGTATTGGGACGTAAATGCCTTTTACCGTGATGTATTCTCCAGTTCTGTGGTTGGTGAAGACTCGAATACTGCATCCTTCGATGTTTCTCTCATCATCACTAAAGGAGTCAATGAGTTTGGTTTGAGCCCACCTCATGCCTCTTTTGACGTATAATATGGTGCCTAGATGGTTGGCTTTCTGTTCATATATTTTGTCATAATTAAGAATGTTGAACTTTTTATCTGTCAGGTCGATTTTGGCTTCGTTTATGATGGCTATGTCCACATGGTATTTCTGGACCAATTGTTTTATTTCAGTGAACTTGTTTCTGATACCCTGCACGTTAATGTGCAGGATCTTTATGTGTTTCTTACTGCCTTTAGTAGAGTAGGACATCTCTGAGTTCTTTCATTAGTGTCATGAATGTTTCCATAGTTTTATCAAATATGGAGACTTTTTCTTCTGTGGTTAGTTTTCTGCGAGGCTGAGTTGGTTCGATATCATTATTCGTTGCCTGTGCGTACGACGTGCCCTTTTGAAACGTCGATCTGCGTACTGGAGATCTCGATTTTCTATTTGTTTCTTGTTGTGGTGTTGGTTTAGTTGCAGATGGTACATTTATGTGTTCCTTTTCTACTCGCTCAGCCTTTTTATTTTGTCTCTCTATTGCCTTTTTGAACAGTGGGCACTTTCTCTGTGTTGCGCTGTGTTGCTCTGGCTGTACATCTTTACAGTTTGAGCAGACTCTCACCAATTCATTCTGATTGTTTTTAATCGGTATGGTGGGTTCTCTTTTCGGTGCATGGCATGCACTCGTTGCGTGGTTGAATTTAAAACAGTTTTTGCATTGTAGCACTCTGTCCGAGCCTGCTTTGTATTTTTCAGGTCTTAGCTTGTGTGCACAGTAAAAGGCTTCTGTGGCGTTTTTCATTCTTACAGCGATCTCATTGTATGAGAAATCGCCGCTGAATATGCATAGTTGTACATCGCTCGTTATCTTTTTTATATTGAGAGGGCGAATGCCGATGCACTTTTCCATCTCGTCTTTTTGTTCTTCGACTGTATAGTCATGTCCCATATTTCTTATGATGACTTTCGTTGTTTTTATTTGTTCCGCCTTGGGTTTTGGCGCTATGAACGCGAGATCTGGCTTGAAGCATTTGATGTCCTCGATTGCCTTTGCTCTTTTCTCTAAGTCGGTGAGTGTGATGAGAATGTTTTTGCTTCTCACGTTTCTGATGATGCGGCCATGGTATTTGCTCATTAATTTGGTTAAATCTCCTACGAGTTGGTCGCTCAGCATCTTTTTCGTATCCTTGTTATCTTTGTATTTGTATCTCGCGTCCGTGATTAGTATCGGTGGTACGTGGGTGCTATTATTTTTTGGTATATTTTGCCCCGTCGGTACAGAACCTTTAGGTGAACTGTCGAGTTTTCCTGTTCGCCTGGCAACTTTTTTCGCTTCCAATACGCCTTCTCCCACGAACGGGTGTGGGCGCTTAAGTGATTGGCTGCGCGATCTCGGTGAGTGATCTCTTACCGATGACGCAGAGTGTGAGCGAGATGGCACTATCACCCTTCTCTTTTCCTGGTTCGAATTGTTTTGAAGCAGCTCAAACCGATTATGAGTCGGTATTGCATCAGCCGCTGCCTCGGTTGTTCTAGAGACTTCGATTTGTTTCTGTATCGTATTTTTCTTAGTTTTTAGGTTTAGTTCACTCGATTTGATGTGTACTGTGTTTATTTTCAAGCAATTGCATACATATTCCTCTTGAGCTGTGAACTCAGCCTGGGGAATTGCTTTGATATTTCTTTGTTTTTTGCATTCCACACAGTTGTGGAAAACGCTTCTTACTACTGTGTTTACGCACGAGTAGATTTTATAATAAACATCTGGAATGAACTTACCGTTCGTGTGACGGTGGTTCACGAACGCGCAAATCTTTATAACACTGGTTTTGGTACACTTTTTGCACTTCATTAATTTTATTTTAGTCTGTTCATTTGTCCATTCTAAAAAGTTTTTAATGTTATTTCTGTGGGTACACTGGTTACACTGCACGGTAAAAGTTCCGTCTTCGTTTGTTGAGATTTCGCTCACTATTTCGCATGTTACTTGGTGTTCTAATTGCACTGTTTTATTACCAACTAATAGGGAAAATGTACGGTTCCCGGGGGATAATTTCCGACATCCACGCGGGCGAAGCCGCTGGCAAAAGCTAGTAATTATTAATTACTAGCTGTGCCCCGCGGTTTCACCCGCGTAGACCGGGATAAAACGTAGCCTATGTTTTAATCCAGTCGTAGTCTATGTTTTTATGGTGTGCATAATAAAGAGTATTCTATCTATCTATCTATCTATCTAATCCAGGATATAAGCTATCTACACACCAAATTTCATTCAAATCGGTCCAGCCGTTTGAGCGTGAAGAAGTAACAAACATACAAACACACACACATCACACACATTCACAAACTTTCGCCTTTATAATATTAGTATGATGCTATCGGACCTTGACGGCTTACGTCACAACAGAACGCGGTGATAAAATGCTCGAAGCTGACGAAATAATAAAATTAACGTTGAAAAAAATGCATAATATAGAGCATTTTTTATCATCGATAAGATTAGAGCACTTTTAGGCAAACTTTGGCATATATAGCAAATAAACATTGGCACATTTTTGAATTCAGACTCAGAGTGAATTAGGCAGTGAGTGGAGTAACACGTTGGCACTGACATTGTTTTGTTTACATACAGTGAGTTTGAGTGTCGATGACCCGCGACAGCTGTTTTTATCTATAGTGAGATATCGACATTTTGTAAGTATTATGCAACTATTAAAGGAACGTAACGAAACCGAACCTCACCTCGGGGTGCCCCTTTTTTTTTTTTTTTTTTTTGAGGGTGGGAAATCATCAAATAACTTCTCCCGCTCTGGGTGGAGCGGAAGGGCGTGTCAGACTTTTACTGACTAAAACCCACCCATGTTCCTTCAGTTGCCTATGCCAGGGCCGCGGTATCTTCTTAAAACTACCCGCGACCCCAGCGGCACCTCGGGGTGCCCCTGACGTCGACCGTCTAGGGTTAGGATTTTCGTCAGCTGGTCGACGGAGCCTCGCGTGGTACAAGTCTTTGCGGTGCCCTTCTGCTGCAGTTCCTAGCAGAGCTGTGGAAGATACAGAAGGGCGCGTAATTTGTAATTTTATCACTTAAAAAAATTTTGTTTTGGGAATACAAACATAAATTTGCAGTTGGAGAATTGACTGTGATTTATATATCAATGTATGGAAGAAACATTGCCTTATAATGATCCCTTCGCTGTCCGTCTGTCTGTCAGTCTGTCAGTCTGTCAAGACCCTTTTTCTCAGGAACGCGTGGTGGTATCAACATGAAATTAATATTAAATGCGAAGGTCTATGGTCTGCAGCTATTTATGGTAAATAATTTTGGTACTTGCAAGTAAATCAAAACCTATAGAGTACTTACCTAGAATCATGAAATTTGGCAAGAAGCAAGGTCTAATAAATTTAAAAAGTCCGAAAATCGTTAATTTGTAGATAGTTTTACCACATGATATTTTTTTGCGGTTACAAACCTACATTTGCAGTTAGAGAATTTATTGTGGCTATTGATGTATGGAAGAACATATTTCCAACTACAAAGTTAAGTTTGTTATTGGGATAAATTCATCCTAACTACGGAACCCTTCATTGTGCGTGGACCGAAATGCACTTAGCCGGGGTTTTTTTTTTAAATAAATGAGCTACTTTTAACTCAGTGGCCTTTTCTCAAAGTCCTCGCAGTGAGGAAATATTTGGGGTTCAAACTCATGCCATTACAAAATATGAATGAAATTACTCAAAGTACTTATTTTCTTACAGATAATGATAATCGTGCTGCTTTGTGTGATCGTTGTGCTAGCTGTGCTGGTGCCGTACCTCCAGAAGGTGCACTCATTCCGCCGACATGGCATCAAGCTCATCACACCGGTCCCACTGCTGGGCAACATGAGCGAGATCTTATTGCGTCGAAAGCACTACGCTTATAATCTCTTCAATTTATACGATCGCTTCCCGGAAGAAAGGTAAGAAATTAAGAGACTACAGTAAATTGAAATAAAACTTTGTATGCCCGATATAGGTAGCACCATTTTGTGACGTATTTGCATCTATAAAAATAATATCGATGATGGGTAAAATATATTCAAAACCAAAGTGCTTGTGTAAACACGATAGTGTAACGGTTTGTATTTGAACTCACGAAGCCGTCTGAAATTGCCAAACGGCTTCGCTTCAGATCAATTCATTCTAACATTTTTCTCAGGTTCGTGGGCAGATTTGAATTCTTAACGGATGTGGTTCTGATCCGTGACCTTGAGCTGGTTAAAAAGATCACTGTCAAAGACTTTGAGTACTTTATCGACCACCGCAGCTTCGATGGCGAATCCTTTTTCAATAGAACTTTATTCGTAATGCAAGGTAAAATAGAACTATTGGTTATTTGGATTCTGCTCTTACGATCTTGGTAATCGTTTTTAAATAATTTATAGTTATTGTCATTGGTTACAGGCCAGGAATGGAAAGATATGCGTTCCACATTAAGTCCAGCATTCACTAGTTCCAAGATACGTCTGATGATTCCCTTTATGGAGGAGATTGGCGATCACATGATACAGTTTCTCAAGGAGAAGATTGAGGCTGCAGCAGGTATTTTAAAATCTATATAAATGTAAATTCTGAACATTGAGAAGACTAAACATTTTAAATATTAGATCTAAATTATTTGTGCTTTCAGATGACTACATAGATTTTGACTCCAGAGAGCTCGCAACGCGCTACGCCAACGATGTGATAGCTTCTTGCGCCTACGGTCTGAAGGTGGACTCCCACACTGATGAAAACAACCAATTCTACGCGATGGGCAAGACATTATTCGACTTCAACTTCCGTACATTGATAAAATTCATTGTGCTTTTGAATATGCCGAAAGTTGCTAAGGTATATTATAATAGTAATGTCAGTTCATAATCAGTTTTTATTTTGAATTGAGTTTTTGTGTTTAATATGGGTCAATGACCTGAAATAAATGAATTTTAATTTAATGTCAACCATAAACATCAAATTTTAGATGTGGGGTTGGTATCAGAATGACTGGATCGCAAATTGACCACGTCGCTCTTAGTCCACATCTCAAAATGTCTAAATCTCAAAATACCTAAGTCGCAAAATGACTACATCGCAAAAAGTCCGAACAGTTGTGTAGGCACCTATACAGGGTTGATATCAGAATGACTGGATACATCATCATTCATCATCGTCATCTGCCTAGCCTTTTCCCAGCTATGTTGGGGTCGGATGCAGCTGAATACCAGTATTATATTACCCAAAATAGGTGATTTTAACATTTTTGTCTGTTTGTAGGTTTGTCTGTTCAAGCATCAAAATGGACCGATTTGGTTCAAGTTTGGTGTAAAGAGTGAATTTTGGGGAAGCACATTATAGTCTAGGGAAAGTTAGAAAAAAAGTCACCTTAAGAACCAAAGAGATTAATGTAGGTGCCTACACAACTGTTCGGACTTTTTGCGATGTAGTCATTTTGCGAGTTAGGTATTTTGAGATTTAGACATTTTGAGATTTGGACTAAGAGCGGTTTAAAAAAACCGGGCAAGAGCGAGTAGGACTCGCGCACCGAGGGTTCCGTTCCGATTTCTAAAAAAGTGTGCTATTTAGAGACATCGTTTTATTTTTTCTGTAATCTTTACATATACTTCTATCACTCAGAATAATTTCAGATTTTTCCCTTTGCAAACTTCGGAGATAAGGGGGCGAACGGTATTTTTTTTACATTTTTCACTAAAAGTCGAAAACTATGCGGCCTAAAAAAAATAAAAAAATGTTTAAGAATTTGCAAACAGCGATCTTTCATATGATACCCCACATGCCCTAGTAGCCCCACTTAGAATTTTTAAAACCCCCTTTCAGCACCTGTTGCACAAAAAATATAAATATTTTTATTTCTTTCTTATTTGCAAAATAGTTGGGTAAACGTCATATAAAACTGTTCCAAATTTCAAGTTGATAGCATTAGTAGTTCGTGAGATATCCAGCTGTGACAGACAGACAGACACACTGAGTGACACCATAAGGGTTCCTTTTTTACCATTTTGGTACGGAACCCTAAAAACACGTTTCTTGTGTGGGGAGCCCCTTTAATTTTTAACTTTATATTAGTTATTGTTATAGCGGCAAATGCGGCAATCTATCTAATTACACAATATGTGAAAATTTTCTGTCGACCTATTACGGTTCATGAGATTGATTATACAGGCTTTTAATGAATTGAATGTTTTACAGTTTCTTAATTGGGACATAGTACCCGATGTGGTCAAGGTTTTCTTCACGAGCTTGGTATTGGACACAATGAAGGAGCGCGAAATGCGCCATATTATCAGACCTGATATGATTCATCTTCTTATGGAATCCAAAAAAGGTGCTTATTAATAGAGCTGTACCTACTACTACTATTGTTAGTAAATAAATCTTCATTGAGGCTCATTTTTTGATGCAAAGATTGTTCATGCAAATGTTGACGGGCGTGTTCTTTTAGGCAAGCTATCTCATGAAAATGTCAAATCTGATGATGCTGCTGGATTCGCGACTGTTGAAGAATCTCCGATTGGGAAGAAGGAAGTAAATCGAGGTAATAAATTATGGACCTAAGATGAATCAAAATAGCTAATTGTAAAATTCTCCAGCAGTAATATATTATTTTTTGGAACTTGCAGAATGGACAGATAGTGATCTCGTCGCCCAAGCATTCCTCTTCTTTTTCGCTGGCTTCGAAACTGTGTCTTCCAGTATGACTTTCTTAATGTACGAGCTCGCAGTGAACACTGATGTACAAGAACGCTTGGCACAGGAGATCAGGGAACATGACGCTAAGAACGGCGGCAAGTTTGACTTCAACTCCATACAGAGCATGACGTATATGGATATGGTGGTTTCTGGTAAGACTTTCTACAGTCTGTATATTATTAATCGTGTAGAAATGTAAACATGAGTCTCCTGCCCTTGCCCAGTTTATTTAGGATCGGCGCAACATGTTCCATTTTTCCATACTTCTCTATTAGTCATAAGTAGTCATTCCCTTTCTAGCCATGTCATCTTTCACACAGTCCAGATCCATCGTTTCTTTGGTCTTCACTTACTCTTAAGAGGAAATGGGGGCGACCAGACTTTTGAAAATTAGGTATTTTAAGAAGGTATTGCTATCTGCGAGCGCTCCGCCCTCGAATTCGTGCGATAAGGACAACTGCAGATCCGACTAAATAGCCTATGTAAAAAGTCACGTTTCGAGGTTTGGCTCTCGCCTATTTCCTTCTCCAATATTGGACCAATTTAAAAGATATTTCATAAACTGAATAAGAAGGATATATACTATGCCCCTATGTTTTTCTTTTTTCGTTAATAATTGTCAAATTGGTACACTAGGCGTCTGTTGACAGCGGTCTGAATAGGCAATTTTGAGCATTTTTTGAGGGTTCTAGTTCTTATAAAAATGATATATCATCAAAAAGGAAAACATAGGGGCATACAAGTAGCTGATATTTATATTTCTGTAAAAAAACATTGCTTTATGGTCATTAACCAGAAAGAAAACAGGCGAGAGCGTTTGTATCTTTTTGTATGGAGAAAAGAGCACCCACGTTTCCTCTTAAAGCCATCAACATTCATACTCAAAACTATCCTCACGACATTTTCCTCATTCCTCCGCATCATATGCCCATACCATCACAACCGACAAATTTTTAGTCACCGGTGCCACTTTTAAACTTCCTCTTATGTACTCATTTCTTATTCTATCTATTCTTGTAACACCACACATCCCTCTTAGAAAAAGTAATTATAAGTCAATAATATTATTACGTAAACAATAACTATTTTCAGAGGTATTGAGGCGATGGCCACCTAACTTGGTTATGGATAGACAATGCAACAAAGATTACAACATGGGAAAGCCAAACAAGTCAGCCAAAAATGATTTCATTGTGAGTTTGATAATCCTTCCACTACATTTGGCTTTTAAATGGAAAATTTCTATCCTCTAGTATACTCACAATATATACTCACATTATAAATTGTTACCCTACAGCTACGTAAAGGCGCAGGAATTATGATACCAACCTACGCCTTCCATCACGACCCTGAATTCTTCCCTGAGCCAGAGAAGTTTGACCCTGAACGTTTCTCCGAACAAAATAGACACAAAATCAATCCGCTCGCTTATATGCCTTTTGGTACTGGCCCAAGAAATTGTATAGGTGAGATTCAATATTCTATAATGTAAATCAAGTTCACAAAAATCCACCAACCAGGGTCCCAAGTCTGCTATTTTTTAGAAATTCGTCATTCCAACACGATCCCATTGTCACTGCATTGTCATTTTGCTAAAAGTTCGTAATCTGCTAAATTCATAATGGTCGATCATTGGTCGGTCAGTGGTCTCGTAATAGAATCGTGGTAGAATGACATTGTCGTATTGCCATTATTATAAAACCCGTTAGTAGAAATGATTTTCGAAAAACTCAAGGTCACTGATCAAAGAAACTGTCAAAATTTTAGCAGATTACTGCATACGTCAGTCATTCATTTGTCATTAACATTATGTACGAGATTACCATTCTATGCCATTTCTTACAACGGAGTATCAGTGGTTGACCATTGGAAAGTCATAATGATGCCATTATATTAGTAGATTACCAAACTTGTCAAAATCAACAATTATGAAATCAATGATAGACCATTCTGACACTATTGTAATAGCAGACTCGAGGCCCAGACTATTGTCCATATCGTCACTGATTATTCATTAAAATATATTGGGTTGCCCCGACACATTATAGTGCCTTGGCAATGTTAGTCGAGGTGGAATAATAACTTCTATAGGCCTAGAATAATAAAAAAAACAACAATTTTCTTCATCAATAGGGTCAAGATTTGCTCTCTGCGAGTTAAAAGTGATGACTTACCAGCTCCTACGGCATATGGAACTCTCTCCATGCGCAAAAACTTGTATTCCTGCCAAACTTGCTAGCGACAATTTGAATATCAGAATGCACGGAGGACATTGGATGAGGTTTAGACTGAGGAAATAGAAGAATTTGTGTGATAAAACTGGATACTGAAGCATCTAGATATAGTTTAGTCTATTGCTATTAGTTATTTATATTTGTATGAGTTTATTTGATTTATAAGATGTTGAAAATGAAGTTAAATTAAATTACAATATAAAAAGTTTAAATTACAATATGGCGACCGTAACATAAAATGAATATTCCTTTTCGAATATAATCCTCATCGATATCGTTTCCATGGTTTTTGGGGGTTCTGATTCGTAACACCGACAATGTAAGCCATTTCAATTTAAAAATGGCGGTTATAAGAAAGATACGTTGCGGTGCGAGCTATGCTTGTACTGGCTTGCGTTCATTTTGGTGAATATGCTTTACTGATAACTGTAGATATTTAATCTACAGGATTATTTTAGTATTATGTTATCATCGAGATTATTTATTATCTTATAATTATGATGTAAAAATAATGTAATTTAAGAACATATTCAAAGCAGCCCAGTGGTAACGGCCGCGACTTACGAGTTGTAGGTCGTAGGTTCGAACCCTGACAGTGACAGGCGCTTTACTTTGTGTAAATTATTTTATCACACATTGAAGGAAAACATAGTGAGGAAACCGGCATGTCCTAGAACCAAACATTCGAAGACATATGATATCTACCAACCCGCACTGGGACTGCGTGGTGGATTACAGCCCGCTCCCTCTCACCGAGAGGAGGCCTGTGTCCCAGCAGTGGGAAAATTATCGGCTCTGATTATTTATTTATTTATTTTGATTTACACGGCTTACGAAAACAATTACATAAATCAACGTATAGAAGTATAAATATAAAACATAAACAAATAACAAAAATTAAATACAATTCTGCTCACAATAATTTAGGCACATAACCATTAAATTGGTGAATTCATTGGCGAATAGATCGCAGTCCGGGTTGGCTTCCACGAGCTTATTTAGTGAGGTCAGCACGCGCGGTGCGGGAGACGCAGCACGGGCTGCAGTCCGACACGAAGGCACGCTCAGCAGTCGATGTTTTCTGCTACGAAGATAATTATTCGGTGTGTGGAGTCGAATCAGCTCATTATGGATGTCAGAAGCATCCGTTCATACCCTTCCATACTTTGAGCATAACGCCTACCTGGTCACATGCCCTTCTGGTCTCCAGCATTTGATATCCCAGACATCCTACAAGGAACTTGGTAGGATAGAGGTAGGGATAGTAACCGAGAGTTCTTCTGTAAAGAAAACGCAGGAATGCTTTTTGCACTTTTTCTAGAAGAAAAGCATACTTTGCTTCGTGCGGATTCCATACAGAAGAACTAGCTTCCAGCTTGGTTCGGACAAGTGTGCTGTATAGGAGCCTTATTACATGTTCATTGTTTTTATATAATTTTATGTATTATAATATTATGTAAGAATTTTAAAAAGAATTATAAAATAAATATTTTTATAATATTATGTAAGAATATATTGCGTATCTCATACACAGAAGGCACGCTAGCATTGATCACCACGCTTGTTCCAGACGGGTTGGCGATTTCAGACTTATATGAACTAAAAGTCCGGGTTTCCGCACGTCGTTTTCCTTCCACGATGTCAAGATAAACTCAGACCACCCCCTCCACATCCTCCCTTTCATTACTCTATCTTCTCACCACTCCACCCTCCTCTCACCCTGACCATCCCCTCTCCTTCTCGCCCCTCTTCCTTACTCACCACCCTCTACCGTTCGTTCCCCACTCACCCTCTCCCCTCTCCATCCTCGTCCCCGTCACCCCCTTCCCTTGCCTCTCTTCCCTTCACTACCCCTCCCCCTCATGCATCTTCTTTCCCCGAACCTCGACCTTTCACCACTGCTCGCTCAACATCCCCCCTCCATCTCTCTCAGAAAGTACATACCTATGAATTAAGAATCGCATTGGTTCTTGCCAGGATTTGAACCCGCAGCCTCGTGCATGAATCAGGCCTCAATCACTGAGCCACTACGACTAGCTCAATTGGTCGAAACATCAATTGGTCGGATCAAATTATTTCATTAAACCCGGCCGCTAGTGTTGTTCTTACGAAGGAGTATGTACCATCGCGGACATTTGAGGTGAACATTATTAACCTTACGACCTTATTACTATGGCAATAAGGTTCAATAGTGGTTTACCGCCAATGTCCGCGATGGTACCTACTATGAAAATTTGATAGAGTAACTGCAATGTAATCTATAGTGATTACCCTGGAACAATCGGAGGAGCTCGTGGCTAAGTAATAACAGGCGCACGGGTCGATCCATCAGGTCAAGCTACGCTTGCCGGGGTTGGTTCGTGGATGGGTGACCATCTTTACATACCGAGACTCCTCCGTCCTTCGGAAAGTGCGTTAAAGCTATTGGTCCCGGTTGTCATTCGTGGATCTTTGACAGTAGTTATGGGTCGTCAGAAGCCTGAAAGTCTGACAAGCAGTCTTACCAAGTGGTATCTTATTACCCAGTTACTGAGTTGTGGAGGTCAGATAGGCTGTCGGTCCATGTAAAATACTGGTATTCAGCTGCTTCCGGTTAGACTGGAAGCTGACCCCAACATAGTTGGAAAAAGGCTAGGCAGATTGATTGAAGGGACCAAGAACAGTGCCTTGTGGCACGCCTCATATCAGACCTCAGCAAAACATACATACAGCAGATAAACGCATGTTCATGAATCATGTTTATAAGTCTCCACTCAAAGTGAATTCGTCAGTGAATTGAGTAACACGCTCGCACCGATTAATTTGTTGACATTTAATTTTGTGTTATTGTGTGTGATCCGTAAACGTCATAATTTCAATGTAAGATATTCCATTTTTTATATTTTTGTTACAATATCCTAGTTAGAGTATGTCCATCTAACCGTCGCGTCGGTCGCGACAATCGTTTACATTATTTTGGCTTACTGGAATTTGATTCCATTTTAAAGTTAACATAATCTCGCTGTTTTTTAAGAAAAATTAACACAAAAAATTATACATAGTGTTTTTTTCGTCAATTAATAACTTCAAGGTTAAAGGCTAAATAAACCTACGTACGTGAGCAAGGTAATCGACAAACAAAAATCAACCACTTTACATTGCGGTCAACTAAAGGTCAGAGGATATTTTGATCTCGTCAAAACGTTGCAGATATTGTTTGGTTGAAGACGTTTATTTCTTGAAATCAGGGCCCTCTTTAATAAACTTTACAAATAGTAAATTGTAATTGTATTTTACATGTTACATATCTAAAAGTTTCTGTTTAATAAAGAATACAACTTACAAATTTACCATGGTGGAAAACTTACAAAATTGTAAAATTGTACCTACAATTTTACATATTTCTGTTTAATAAAGATTTTCTCTTTACTGGTGACAATTTACATATTTGTAAGGAAAACTGTTTTATTGAACGCTTAATTGTAAATACAAATCTACATATTTTGTAAATTGTAGAAAAATTCTGACAGGTGGACTCACCTTGTGTAAGAACTTTACAATTTTGTAAGTAACTCAATTTAATAAGTGCAGAAATATAAATTATTAAACATTAAAAAATAGTTCTAACAACTAGTAGTGGAAGTAGTGACAATAGTGATGATGAATATATGAGTGAACGGCCACGTCGAGTTTTTTCGTAAAAAGTAAATTTTACTTTTGATATGACAGATTTTACGTTCAACGAAAAATTTCGGGTCAGCAAAAGTACCGTCCAATATTTGGTAACGAAAATAGGACATGATCTTAGATACGATTTTAAGAGAAATGCAGCCCTGACACCCACTCGGCAAATTTTGTGTGCATTGCACTGGATGGGCTGTGGCTCACAATACCATGTTATAGCGGATGCACATGGTGTAACTAAAGGAACGATACATAACTGCATAAAAAATCAAATCCAAACCCGCGATCGATCTACCTCGAATCTTCAACAAAAACTTACATTTTATGTAATTTGTAACTTACAATTACAAATTTGTAGATCATACAATATTGTCATCGAAATCTACAGGCGTTTTCTACACATGTAAACGTTTATTGAACAGCATTTGTAATGGTAATATTTGTAATGTTTTTACTTGTATAATTCTTACATAATTGTAGGGTTTATTATTAAACAGCACTTGTCATACAACTTTACAAATACACTTATTTACAAAATTGTCGAATTGTAACGTTTATTAAACAGGGCCCAGGTGTAACACTTCTTGCAACTTTGAAATAGTAGTCGCAGGAATATTAATATCTACCTTCATACCATAAATAGTTTATCTAAGTTATCTCTAGTACCTACTAGTACTTTAATAACTGATTACTGGTTAAGTGCAAACTGCTATAATTATACCATTGTTTAAACAAAAATTTTGTAAACAGAAAAGCTTTTACATATCTCATAACGTGACATTAACCTCTCGTTGTTTGGACATTCTTGCAAAAACAGTGTTTAATTGCGATTGTAGTTTTGTCCTTGACTGAGAAAAATACTAGAAAATATTTTCTGAATTGTAATGTGAAAGCAGTCGCTGTGGTGATGTTTAGGGGAGGCCTATATCCCGCAGTAAGACGTAAGCAGTAAGACTGGCGTCTGATTGATGATGATGAAAACAAACACAGTAGAGGATATAAATAAACAGCTTTAAACAATATTACTAATATAATCACGGCAACCCAAATGATGGACAGCTCAGAGTGCCCGTAGAATAGAATAAAATAGTCTTTATTATGTACACCATATGAATTCAAGATATAAATGAAGAAATACATAGGGCCCTTCTTTGGAAAATAAAAATTGTATCTATCTGTTGTAGTTCTTTACAGCAAAATCGATTTTCTAGCTTTATTAATTTCAATTGGTTGTTATAAAGTTATTGTAGCACTGCGCACCAGTCTTGCTCACAAAATTAAAATCTACTGTAAGAATTACAAATTGCTACTTTTCTTCCAGATAATGATAATCTTGCTGATTTGGGTGGTTGTTCTGATCGCTGTGGTGGTGCTGTATCTCCGGCAAGTCTACTCCACATTCAGCCGACATGGCGTCAAGTACTTCAAGCCAATCCCACTGCTGGGCAACATGAGCAATGTCGTGTTTCGTCTAGACCACTTTGCTTACGATATTTGTAATTTGTATAACAGCTTCCCGGAAGAAAGGTGAGAAATGGAAATATTCAAATTGAAGTGACGTAATTAAACAAAATAAATTATATAATTTAATTTCTGTTGAGCAAGAGACCTCTGCTGTATAACTACTACAGTAATGTGTTATGTTAGTAACTGGCGGGTGCTCCCTCGTCACTTCCTACACCCGAAACCAAAAAGCAAAGATTACACCCTCTAATATATCAATGGATTACACTGTTACTTATACTTATCCCACGCACAATGGTCCACATGAAGGACTAGGTGCGGAAACCATACCCTCTAACATAGAACATAGATCTGTTAATTACACCGTTTGCCCAATGGTTCCTTAAATCAATTACTAAAAACACATGTGTGAGCACTATGTAGCTAATATAAAGCTACCTTTTACTGGGTTCGTCTTTCACTGACTTGAATGTGCCCTGGCGGTTGAGACTATGTCATGCTCACTCAAATGTCTCGCTGGTGGTGACGTGTGTGTTGGATCATTAAGTTCCCTTCAAAATGGTTGAGCTAATTGGTGCTGATCCATGCGTCATGTTCGTGAACGGGCGCCGTCAGTTGGGACTGGTCGTCTCTTAGCAGCCACGGCTTATTTTTATTTTTTTATTTAGTTTTTTTAGTTTTTATCTTTTTTTATTTTTAATTTTTTATTACGGACGCTTTTAACGTGCACGTCTTTCTACATTGTTCTCACATGTATATTTTCAATATGAACGATGTAACCAATATTTTGTAAAATATTTGATTTTAAAAGAGTGTCCGTGGAGTTTCTTGCCCGTTCTTCTCCATAGGATCTACGCTTTGGAATGGGCAATCTAGCTTCATTTTTCTGACTGACCGACCCAAGACCGACCCCTTGACAATTCAAAAGTGCCTGTAATTGGTTTATTTGAAATGAATGCTTTGAGTTTGAGTTTGACTAATTCAACTCTATCACACTAATATTATAAAGGCGAAAGTTTGTTAGTGTGTGTGTGTATGTTTGTTACTTCTTCACGCTCAAACGGCTGGACCGATTTGGATTAAATTTGATATGTAGATAGCTTATACCCTGGATTAACACATAGGCTACTTTTTATCTCAGTGTACGCGGGTGAAACCGCGGGGTGCAGCTAGTTGAGTTATAAATCTCAACGCATGATCTAAGCGTGAAAATTTTAATGCAGTGCACCAAAACACTTTTTTTTCAGGTTCGTGGGCAGGTTTGAATTCTTAAACGAGTTAGTAGTTCTCCGTGACCTTGAACTGGTTAAGAAGGTCACCGTCAAAGATTTTGAGGTCTTCGTCGATCACCGCAACTTCGGAACCGACTCCTTTTTTTCAAGAACTTTGTTCTTGTTGCAAGGTAATTATTATGATATGTCTAGCTTCCTATATTTTTATATCTTTCTCTTTGAAGTGTAAATAAGAGTAATTAAGTAAGTAATAGTAGATTGTTATACAAGGGTGGAAGGGAATAAACCCCCACACGAGGTATCTAGACGCCCGAGCGCAGCGAGGGCGGCTATAGTCCGAGTAGGAATTGGTGACTCACCCGTGTTAAACACTCTACTTTTCATTTCGAATATAAGGAAAGTAAAAAATAGCAGTTTTTCTAAAATATTTATTGATTAAAATATATGTGTACTTACCTATTTATTTGAACTAAGTACAGCTTAGAGAGTTAGTATCCCGCCAAATTATACTCTTTTTTAAATTATAAAAATGGAACACACCGCGTCACCGCCGCAGGCCGTCCCGCTTACTAGTTTTTATTTTTTTATATTCACACTGGCTGTTTGTACACTCACAAGACCGCAGCCCGACTATCTAACCAAATTTAATTCTATTTTTAAAATTCATTCCCGCCCTAGAGAGGGAAGCAATTACTATGAGTCTTTCCCGACCAATGGTGGGGAGCAGCGTCTTCGACCCGCTACTCAGATCAAACAAACACTATTTTCCGAGTATGAGGAATGAAAAATATTAATGTTAAACCTCCTGCAGGTCAAGAATGGAAAGACATGCGTTCCACATTGAGTCCAGCGTTCACAAGTTCTAAGATACGTCTGATGGTGCCGTTTATGGTGGAGGTCGGCGATCAGATGACACAGTCACTCAAGAAAACGATTGAGGCTTCGAAAGGTATTATTATGTACATGATTGTTTTTTCGCACAAATACTTTACGGAAGTTCACGATTCAAAATCAAGCAGTAGGATAGTTGTAATTTTGTTGATATTCGGAATCGTTTGTTTATTATTTCAAAAACCTTTGTTTGTTTAGATGACTACATAGAAGTTGACTGCAAGGACCTAACAACGCGCTACGCTAACGATGTGATAGCTTCTTGCGCTTTTGGTCTGAAGGTAGACTCCCAGACTGACAAAGAGAACCAATTCTACGAGATGGGCAAGACTGCTACCAATTTCAGTGTCCGTCAAATGCTTATGTTCTTCTTTCTAATTAGTGCGCCGAAACTTATAAAGGTGGATCTGAGTTTGTATTCATTGTTTGTTAGTTCGTGTTGTGTAATTGTTCTGTTTATACCATTTTAACAAATTAATATTAAAATCAATCACAGATTCTTAAATGGGATATAGTAACAGACGCCGTGAAAAACTTCTTCACAAAACTGGTGCTAGACACAATGAAGGACCGAGAGTTGCGTCACATTATCAGACCTGATATGATTCATCTGCTTATGGAAGCCAAGAAAGGTGCCAGTTACTAGTTAATGCAATAAATTGGATAAATTCGAAATTTACTAAATATTGTTCATTTAGTTGTTGTTCATTTTATTAATATGAATTCATACAGATGTTTATGCTAACAAGTGTTATGACATGCCTATTCTTCCAGGTAAACTATCTCATGAAGATGTCAAGTCCAATGATGAAGCTGCTGGATTCGCCACCGTTGAAGAATCTTCAATTGGAAAGAAGGAAATAACTCGAGGTATAATGTGAGGATAAACATAAAAAAACCGGCTAACTGTGTGTCGGACCACGCAGAATGAAGGGTTTGGTAGATGCAAAGAATTTATCCCAAAATCAAACTTGACATTGTAGTTGAAAAACATGTTTCCCCATATATTGATATACGTCCGGTCAATTCTCCAACTGAAAATTTAAGTCTGTAATCACCAAAAACTATTTTTTATCTTCGGACTTTTGCTTTACTTGTTCTGTGTCCTTGCTCCTTGTCAAATTTCATGATTCTAGGCCAACGAAAAGTACTCTATAGGTTTTGATTTACATGTGAGTATCAAAATATGTCGCATAAAAGACCATATTTTTTATTGCGTTGACATAGAAGCTTGTTTGTTTTTAGAGCTCTAAGGGACCATAGGTATACATACGTATTTGATATTAATTTCAACTTGATACCGCCAGGCTTCCTTGAGAAAAAGGGTCTTGATAGACTAACAGACGAACAACGAAGTGATCCTGTAAGGTTTCCGTGTTTTCCCTTTGATGTACGGAACCCTAAAAATACATTTAACAATAATATCAAATACTCTATGAATTCGATACATTACATCTCGTTTATAGTTTTTTACGTTATAGTGCACGTCTTGCTAGATATTATTTTCAACATGAATGATGTAACCAATATTTTGTAACAATATTTTGATCTAAAAGAGTGTCCGTGGAGTTTCTTGCCCGTTCTCCATATGGACCTACTAGGCTTTGGAATGGGCAACTAGCTTCATCTTTTTGACTGACCGACCCCTTGACAATTTCAAAAGTGCCTGTAATTGACGCAATTTCTGATTTCATGTCTTTCAGAATGGAAAGATGGTGACCTGGTTGCCCAAGCATTCCTGTTCTTTGTCGCTGGCTTTGAAACTATTTCGTCCAGTATGTCTTTCTTAATGTATGAGCTGGCGGTGAACCCTGACGTGCAGGAACGCTTGGCACAGGAGATCAGGGAACATGATACAAAGAACGGTGGCAAGTTTGATTTCAACTCCATACAGAGCATGACGTATATGGATATGGTGGTTTCTGGTAAGACTTTGTTCATGTTGTTATTAATCAAGTAGTAAAATATTGAAACATGTATAAGTTTAATTACTGTAAAGGTACTATTTCAGAGGTATTGAGGAAGTGGCCACCAGCTGTAGCTACGGATAGAGCATGCAACAGGGATTACAACATGGGGCGACCAAACGAGGCCGCTGACAAAGATTTCATTGTAAGTTTCATGATCATTCAATATCAGCTTTGACAATGGACGATTTTAATGTTTTAGTGTAACTTTAACGGATATTTAACCTTACAGCTGCGCAAAGGCTCAGCAGCTATAATACCGACCTTTGCCTTCCACCACGACCCTCAGTACTACCCTGAGCCTGAGAAGTTTAACCCTGAACGTTTCTCCGAAGAAAATAAACACAAGATCAATTTGCTAGCATACATGCCTTTCGGTTTTGGACCTCGGAATTGCATTGGTGAGATATTACACCCTACATTTACAGTACTGACTGATGTTATAAAATCAAAGTGTCTGAAAGGTTTCTAAAATCATCACAAAATTAACTGTAGGTACTATTCATCAACAGGGTCAAGATTTGCTCTCTGTGAGTTGAAGGTGATGATATACCAGCTTCTACGGCATATGGAGCTCTCTCCGTGTGAGAGGACCTGCATCCCCGCCAAACTAGCGACTGATAACATGAACATCAGACTGCAGGGAGGACACTGGCTCAGGTTTAGACTGAGGAAGTAGTTCAAACCAGTTTTTGATTGTTGTTATATATTTCTTGTTTAATGGATTAATGTATTTTTAGTACCGTAAGGTGCAATGTATTACAATAAAAATGCACAATTATTGTTCTTGTTCTTGATATGGTCACGATTATAATAAAATACTACAAACACAAACACACTTCGTTACCGTAGTATCAGTAATCGTACTGCAATTGTTTCATCACAATATGAATGACGACCTCCATCGTGGTACAAAAAGTGACAGCACTAACAGAATACAAGAATTTGCTGATGCTCATAAACATAAGACTCCACCACCATGGGAACGTCGAGGCAATTCAGTTGTCAGACAACATAAAACATAATCCGAAGACTAAAATGACCAAAACCCTTTTGAGTTATTGTAGAAAAAAAAGGTGTAGATATATTAGTGACAATGACATAATCACATGATCAAAGTGTATTATACCAGACTCTAAGAAAGTGGAATGGACTTGTGTAAAGTACAAATTGACACTACTCAAAGTTTTAAAATGATTATCACGTACAAAATTAAGTTAGATTAAAATTGTTATTAATTAATAAGAGCCTGTTTCATTTAAATAAAGGACAGAAAATGTTAAAATAAACGATATAAGTATTGTTTTGTTATCTAAAGCCGGACCCATGTTTGTTGTCATGATTCAAACTCAGAGTGAATTCGGCGATGAGTTGGGTAGCACGTTGCCAGTGACGCATTATTGTTTACATACAGTGATATATATGTGTTTATTTATCTGTGACGGCTGAATGTGTAAGATAGCAGTTTTTAAATTATTATAATATTGGAATTATTTTCTGGCTCTACAAACGATCGACCAAAATCGACCTTGCTACAGATATCTGAGGGGCAATTCCCGTATTTTTAACAACGTTCGCAATATCATCTCAAGATTCAATATTGATACAAAAATTGTATTAAACGCTATACAATTTTTGACAGATTGAGTCTTGAGATGATATTGCGAACGTTGTTAAAAATACGGGAATTGCCCCTTAGAAGTACTTTATGTCAAAAAATATTTTTTACTTTTGCTATTTATTTACTGTTACCAGCTTCCTGGATACTGACCGGCTGATACTAGCCGTCATAACAAAAATACTTTAGTGCATCTGACAGGGTATAGGGTTTAAGAAAAGTATTGCCCAACTTGATAAAATGTTCGACTGATCGGTTTGATCATAATATTATTTTGGCCTTGACATTGTGTCGGACACGGTTTGATCATAATATTATTTTGGCCTTGACATTGCGTGATCTGAAATAGCATGGTTCGTTGAATAGACATCAGTTCGGCAAAATTCTTTAACAAAAACATTTTAGTGACATGTTTAGTGATTTAAAGAAGGAAAGGATCCTCTTTATGAACCGCGCGTGAGAAACTTCAATATTTTTATAGGATGTCTTCATGTAGAACGCTGTGCTCATGATTATAATTATGTAGATCTCTACTTGTTTTATTTTTTTGTTTGTATTACTCGAGCTAATAATCTTTTTGTATGCACGTGTTTCTGTGACAAATAAACAGATTTTGCGTTCTTTCTTTCTTTATTTAATGTGTCCGTTTCTTATCATTTATTTTATTTACTGGATATAAATAATCAATAATTTTTTATTTTTTATTTTTTTGGTTATTTTTTTATTTAGTCTCAATTCTGTGGCTTTACGGTGAAGAAAAACATCGTGAGGAACTTGTTTATTTGAACGGGACATATTTTATTTATTAATATTCTAGTCTAATTCAGCTCTACGAAATACAATCGAATTTAAATAAAATGTATTAATACAATTCTTTTGTCTTTATTTGATTAACATTGCAACTATAACTGTTACGGACTTTTTGGTTTTTTATATTTTTCTTTAATATTTCAAATTTTAAATCGTTTTTGTTCTTTTTTTACTTTCTGTCAGTTGCTCATAGTATTGTCTGTCAAGAAGTGCTCGTCCATTATAAAATACAATATTTTCAAGGTAAATAATTCATTTCATTTACGGATAACAGCCCATTTCCCCATCTTTTTCATTGGTCCTTCGTCTAGTTTTCAGCGCCTATTTTTCAACAACATAATCACCCACTTACTTTCATTTCTTTCCATTAGCTTTCATCCACGTAGTTAGTTATGATTGCCCGTTCCCAAAGCAAAACTATGTCTGCCAATCCCGAGCCCGGCACAGTTACTCCTCAGACTCATAGCTCCGGTTTGCCGACCAAAAGCGTACGCAGTGAACAAACCGCGCAAAGCCGCTCATCACATTCGTCGGCAACTGTGAGAGCACAAAAAGCATCGGCAGAAGCGCTCGTCCTACGTCGCCGCCTGGAGCGCGAGCAGGAGCTCGCCGCACATGAGCGCGACCGCGAGCAGGTACTCGCCGAACGTGAGCGCGACCGCGCCGAACGTGAGCGCGACCGCGAGCAGGTACTCGCGGAACGTGAGCGCGAACGCGAACGTGAACTCGCCGCGTTACAGCACCAGGTCGAGGAGTGCGAGCTGCAAGCCGAGCTGGCGGCTATCGATGCCGGCGCTACAAGCGCAGGAAGCCGAGCGAGCCATCGTAGCTCTACACGGGTGAGCGTAGATAGAACTAAAAAATGGATAGAAAATCACAACATTGACAGCTGTGTTCATAGAGAAGTCACTGCAGTAGGATGTGATCAAGGTTCTCCTGGCACACCCCCCGGTCAATCGGTACACCGCCCGATGACCACGCGGACAACTGCACTCCCTATTAACCCTCTCATTAGACAAACGCAACTCTTACGAAATGTCACTAAAGCATCCGAGGCGGTTGGCTGTACGCCCCCGCTCATTTCCACGGAGCTTGACCAACCTGCCACACTTTTACAAGCTATAGCTGACACCGCGGCCGCCGCAAAGGCTCTCGCCTCTGCCTCTGGTGTAAAGAAACTGGAATTGCCTCAGTTTCACGGCAATACTTTGCATTGGCTACAGTTCAAACGTACTTACAATGTTACAAAAGCTAATTTTTCTCCGCTAGATAACATAAACCGACTTGACATTGCGCTGCGTGGGCCCGCGCGTGAGGCCGTGGCGGCGCTGTTGATGTCGACGGGTGACCCGGAGGAAGTCATGCGCGCCCTCGAAGATAACTTCGCGCGCCCCGAGCTCATCGTTTACAAGGAGGTTAATTCGTTAAAAAACCTTCCACGCCTAGGTAACGATCTCAAAGAACTCGGAATCCTTTCTAATCGGGTACGTAATTCCATATCGACAATAAAGTTATTGAACCACTTAGAATATCTGAGTTCACCTGAGTTGTTCCACGCTGTTCTTGGAAAACTTAACCCCACTATGAAAACTCGGTGGACAGATTTTGCGGCACAGGACACTACAGGACGCCCGAAACTCGAAATTCTGTCCGACTTTTTAAAGCGTGACTTAGATCAACACATTCGTTTTGGTATGTCACCCGAGTTTAGTGCAACACAATTACAACCCAATATTTCTTTTGACAAACCATTAAAACGTGAAAATGTTCACAATGCTGTTACGAAGTCAAAACATACTCCTAAAGCCGAGTCTACAATAAAACGAGAGTGTGTATTTTGCAAAAAAGATCATAACATTAAGGAGTGTACACATTTTAAATCTTTGTCCATCGACGATAGATGGCAGTGGTTGCGTGAAGCGAAGGTTTGCTATAGGTGCTTAAAGGCTAGTTCACACCAGTGGAAAACGTGTAAAGTGAACCCGTGTGGCGTTGATGGCTGCCCTTTTCGGCATAACGCGCTTCTTCACCGGCAGCCATCGCCGCCGCTCGTCAATACATTTAACGAGCAAACCACAGATACCGTTACACACCCCATAACTGTTGAACATAATACACACCCTACGTCAAATGCTGCTGAACTAACCGGCGAAAAAGTCATTGTGTCTACAACCTCGACAGGTGCACAAAAACCGAATAATATTTTAGCTCTTCGCCCTCGTGCTTATTTAAAAATAATACCAGTTACAGTCTCGGGCCCTGCTGGAACCTGCAACGTGTACGGTCTCCTTGACGACGGGAGCACCGCGACAATCATAGATTCCAGCATCGCCAAACTGATAGGGGCGACCGGGCCACAACAGACCATAACGGTAAATGGCATAGGTGGTCTCGAGCGAAATACCACAATATCATATGTAGACTTTCTCATTAAAGGTAGACACACACAGGAAACATTTTTAGTAAAAAATGCTCGATCTATGGAGTCTTTGTGTTTGCGCCCGCAGTCGGTCAAACGTGAAACGATTGAGTCCTTTTCACATTTGTCCGATCTGGTTGACGTTCTGACATACGTCGACGCAACTCCAACTATCCTCATTGGAGCTGAACATTGGTATTTGTCAATCAACCGCAAAGTTCGAGTTGGTAGAAGGAACGAGCCCGTTGCCTGTTTGACAGCTTTGGGCTGGACTTTATACGGCGTTGCTTCTAACAAAACGAAGTTGATTGCGTTCGTTAATCATACACACATGGATACAAACAATGATGACAATTTAGAATCATTGATTAAGGAACAGTATAAACTCGACTCAATAGGTATTACTAAAACGGAAACTCTGCATAGTAAACAAGACCAGCGCGCAGTAGACATTTTGGAAGCGACTTCCAAACGATTGCCCACTGGTCGGTTTGAAGTAGGCATGCCGTGGCGCGACGATATACAGCGTGTTCCAGACAGCTACCCACAGGCGATGTCACGTTTTTTAAGTTTAGAACGACGTATGACTAAAGAATCCGAGTTTGCTAAAGCATACAATGCGTTTATAGACAACATGATCGCGAAGGGTTATGCAGAGGAATGTGCTCCAGATACATACTACACTCACTGTGTTAACAAACCTGACGGCTTATATGATAGCAAATCTGGCGGCTTTCGTCTTTATTTACCACATTTTGGTGTGTACCACCCCCAAAAACGAAAAGTCAGGGCAGTTCATGATGCAGCAGCGAGGAATGAAGGAGTCAGCCTGAATTCTTTACTGCTCTCCGGTCCTGACCTACTCCAGCCGCTACTGAAGGTTCTATTTCGTTTCCGGGAGGGTCGCATCGGAATAACCGCGGATATCAAAGAGATGTTTCCTCAGATTCGGGTTAGAGAGCAGGACAGAGACGCTCTTCGGTATCTGTGGAGACCTGATAAATCACATGTCATAAAGGAGTTTAGGATGACATCGGTCATTTTCGGTGCTTGCTGTAGCCCCTTTATTGCACAGTTTATAAAAAACAAAAATGCTCAAGAGCACGCACATACGCATCCAAGAGCCGTGGACGCTATTTTGTTCAGTCATTATATGGACGACTACATCGACTCACAAGATAGCGTTGACGAAGCAGCCCAGTTAGCGGCAGATATTGTAACTGTGCACAATGCAGCTTGCTTTGAGATGCGAGGATGGATTTCCAATGAACCAGGGTCACTGAACCTTGTCGCTGAGGAGCTCAGGGCCGCTCAACCATTGGAAGTTGATCTTGGCGAATCTAATAACAGCATCCGAGCCCTAGGTATTGCATGGAACCCTACCGCCGATGTTTTGGGTTTTCGAACAGGCTTAATTGAAACAGTCCCTAGTTCACTGACAAAACGCAAGGTGCTGTCACACGTTATGCGCGTTTACGATCCTTTAGGTTTATTAGGACCAATAGTCGTCAAAGGACGGATACTTTTTCAACAAACCTGGAGATCTAATATCGACTGGGACACGGAGCTCCCACAAACAGAAGCATCAAGGTGGTTCGAATGGTTTCAAGACCTGACAAAAGTCTCTTTGCTGAAGATACCGCGTTGGTATGCAAGGGCGAAAGGCTACGAGCCTTCCCACAGAGAACTTCACGTCTTCGCAGATGCAAGTGAGCTTGCTTACGCCTGCGTTGCCTATTGGCGTTTGATATACCCTGACGGCAACATCAAGCTCACTCTCATCGCAAGCAAAGCCAGAGTCTCGCCCTTGAAACCAACGTCAATCCCACGTTTGGAACTTCAAGCTGCCTTGATAGCTTCTCGTTTGGCACTTGTTATTAAGGAGAGCCATCGAAAAAAGTCAGAGCGTACATTCTTCTGGACTGATTCGATGACTGTCCTCCAATGGTTGCGCAGTGATGCACGAGCGTTTAGACCTTTCGTTGCCCATCGGCTAGGTGAAATTTTAGAAAATTCTTCGGTCAAAGACTGGCGATGGGTACCGACAGATCTGAATGTCGCTGATGATGCAACCAGATTGCGCCCGATTAATTTAGAACCTTCACACAGATGGTTTTGCGGCACATCATTTCTTTTAAAGACCCCAGAGGACTGGCCCACGAAGCCACTTAGCGTCGCACCAGTTCGGGAAGAGCTTAAGTGTCAACGGAACGAGCTGGTGGGACTGACTTCACTAAGCACAGCTTTACCTACTCCTGTCACGGCGAATTTAGCTCGCTTCAGTGACTGGCTACGATTGTTGCGTGCCACAGCCCGGGTACACCAAGCTGCGGCTGTTTTTGGAAATATTTTGGCCACCATTCGAAATTTGAAATCAAACAGTGGGATAGCTCACCCCTGCTCCCACTCTTCACCAACGTCGACCACTCTAACACCCTTGAATGCCGACCTAATAAAAGCCGCTGAAAGGCACATATTGCAGCGGGTTCAACAAGACAGTTTTTTGCAAGAAATTCACTGCATTTTGAACAAGAAACCAATTCCTCCAAGCAGCCGCCTCATCAAACTATCGCCCTCTCTGGGAGAAGATAATCTTTTGCGTTTGGCTGGAAGGATAAAGGCCGTAGAAGGCATCGATCCCGACTCCCGTTTCCCGATCCTACTTGACGGTCGCCACCCAGTCGCACGGTTATTGGTAGAATATTACCATCGCCAAGCAGGTCACGCAAATCATGAGTCCGTGATAAACGAGATAAGGCAAAGATTCTGGTTGTTGAGACTTCGTGACACGGTCAGAGCTGTAGCAAACCAATGTCTCTTCTGCAGAATTCGCAAATCAAAACCACTAAATCCAACCACTGGAGATCTTCCACCACAAAGACTAGCTCATCACCAGCGAGCGTTTATCTTCACTGGCGTAGATTATTTCGGTCCTGTCAACATAACCATCGGACGCCGCCATGAAAAGCGCTATGTGGCCCTTTTTACGTGCCTTACGACCAGGGCCCTCCACTTGGAACTGGTTCACAGCCTATCCGCCGACTCTGCAATCATGGGTCTCAGGCGTTTCTTTGCCAGACGCGGGATTCCGCAGACTATATATTCGGATAATGGAACCGCATTCGTTGGCGCAAACAGGATCCTACGGGAATTTTACACAAATGACGTGCAAGATTTTGCCGCCACAAAGGGCATTAAGTGGAGTTTCATCCCAGCGGCGGCGCCTACTTTCGGAGGATGCTGGGAACGCCTCGTCAGGACGGTGAAAGTAGCGCTGAATGCTACACTGAAGGAAAGATGTCCCAAAGAGGAAACATTTTTGACTTTGTTAGCGGAAGCCGAGGCGATTGTAAATTCACGCCCACTCTCGCATGTGTCCACAGATCCAGATGACCCAACCACGTTGACACCGTTCCACTTTCTCATCGGGTCTTCATCGAACCAAACCCTACCAACGACATTGGAAGACCGTGACCTGAATGGACGCTCTGAATGGAAGAAAGCATTAAAGTTATCAGATCACTTTTGGAACCGCTGGGTGCGCGAAGTGCTGCCGACTATGCAAACACGAACCCAGGTTAAGGGAGATCCTGGTCAAGACCTCCTGATTGGAGACGTGGTTATTATCGTCGACGGAGCGCTACCACGAGGGACATGGCCACGAGGCCGTATTGTGAAGGTGTTCCCTGGAAAAGACGGCGTTAATAGGGTGGTGGACGTTGCGACGGCCGGAGGTACGTTACGCCGGCCCCTCAAAAAACTTGTAAAGCTTGCCACATAAGGCTTCTTTTGACCTTAACTGTTGGTGCAGTGCTGCACGAGGGGCAGGATGTTACGGACTTTTTGGTTTTTTATATTTTTCTTTAATATTTCAAATTTTAAATCGTTTTTGTTCTTTTTTTACTTTCTGTCAGTTGCTCATAGTATTGTCTGTCAAGAAGTGCTCGTCCATTATAAAATACAATATTTTCAAGGTAAATAATTCATTTCATTTACGGATAACAGCCCATTTCCCCATCTTTTTCAATAACACCATCGCAGCTAAATCTACACACAAACACAGAACTAAATTCACCTTATAATCAACAATTTTGCCCCAAATGTGAAATTGCCGGCCAAAAACAAAATTGTGTTATATTCAGTCAACTTTTCCGCCTAAGCATTTCTTATTATGGCACTTGTTAAATGAAAAAGCAAATTTTTACTTTTTTGGAGTTTTCATAAGTATAACAAAATTATAGGCGTATTTTATTCTATCTGTAATATAAGTATAAATAAAGCTTTTAAGCCATGAACAACTTACACTATGGGCCAACTCGGAAATCACGCAAAAAAATCAACTGTAAAAAAAAATCTGCTGTTTCATACAAATTCATACACAATGTACAACAACAGAGTTGGTCCCATGACCCATTTTCACCCTGTGAAAATTTGGATAGTGATAAAGAAATGGTCCTGTTTATTAAAGTACAGTTGCATTTCACGATTGTGTCTATGAGCATGATGACGTACTGTGAGTATCAAGCCGCACCCAGCTCGTATGCTGTGTAGGTACAGTGAGTTACAATAAGGCTGACGTATCTTGCGAGTTCGGACTTAGCGCAGAAGGCTGCGCAGTAACATTATTTAGGAACCAAATAGTAACACGAGACGAGTGTGAGTGGGCAACTGGCTTGCGCTTGCGTCTTATAGTATAGTTAAAATCTCGCTGCAGACTCGGTCATAAATCATTCGAGTGTCTCGCTCTCTTTCCCACTCACGGGCCTTATGGGCAGGCCACGCCCACACGTAGTCCTGTGCATTACTGCAGTCGATGAGTGATATCGATAGTTTTATATATTTATAAATGGGCGATAGAAATAAATACACATTTTTTTTTATTTTATTACTAAATTTACTACAAAGCATATTAAATATATAAACAAAGTAACGTATATATAAAACTAAAAATAGAAAATTAAAATTCTTCGTCTGAGTCATCGTCATCATCTGTTATCGATAATGGCCTTGAGCGCGCGCAACTAGCGCACATCCCTACTCCGATTATGATTTATGACCAAGTCTGCAGCGAGATTTTAACTATACTATAGTCAACGCTTTATCAAACGTGCTACTTATTAATGTATATAAGAACCTATACATCGCTAGCGGCATGAGGCAGGATGATGAGACGCATCCGGCGCATCACCATGATGCCGCCTCGAGCCGCTTGGATGTTGATATACGTAGTCCATAGATGATAAACCTTAGGTTAGTGTTTATTTTTAAAATATTGCCGCTCATACTTTTGTTTTTCTAATAGGTTTATTTTTAGGGTTCCGTAACTCACAAGGAAAAATCTGAACCCTTATAGGATCACATTACTCGTGTGTCTGTCACAGCCAAATTGCTCCGAATCTAATAGACCGACTAAGTTGAAATTTGGTACACATATGGATTTCTGTGACCCAAATACGTAAAGCTAAAGCAAATAAATTAATTTTGATAAGGGGGGTGACTTTTAGGGGACAAATTACAGAAAATTGAAAAAAAAGTTTTGTAAACACCGTGTGACATATCAAATGAAAGGGCTTACTATGAGGATCCTTAATATATTTTTTAAAAATAAATAATTTAAAAGTTATTTAAGAGCGGTGTTGCATTTTTCATACGTAAATCGAGAACTTGGGAGATTTTGAAGTGATTTTGGTCACATAATTTATCTTTTTAGCTTTTTTTGACTTCAATCATCGTAATTATCATATATTTTTATTTAAAGTCTATTAAAAAAAACTTGTTCAAATTGAATTATTGACTACGAAAACAGTCGATTTCGAAGGCGCGATTTCCAGATGACGCGCGAAGGCTCAACTTTGAAGTAATCTTACACCAATTATTACTACTAATTAAGAAGGTAAAGTGGTATTCATTCGAAGAGGCATATCCTGAAATTTAAATTGCATTGAGAAAAGTTTGATTTTTAATTCATTAACTTGTATTTTAATCACGTCTAAGATAATCAAAAATCGAGAAATCGACTACAATAAAACACGTCATTTCTCAGAATCTAAAAGTCATTTGGCAACACAAATCATTTTATACGTAAGAAGAAAGATTGTACTATATATGTGTAAAAAATAAAACATATCTGTCTTCAATCATTTACGAAAATAATTTTTTAAAGTGAGTATAAAATCGGGTGCATCGAACGGCCTAAGTCAGTCGCGCTCTGGCGCTCTTCGACGCAGGACCTACGTCGGTTGACCTCCCGCCGCCGCGCATGCGCCTCGCGTGATATATAGTCAATTGTAGTGCGACTAAATATTTTTGATCCTTTCATTTAAGTAATATTTTAAGAAGCTAACGTGGTAGGCACACTTACTTTAGGAGAATTATGTTACAATTCTTGAATTATGTTGTATTACTTGTAATATTGATATTGTAATTACAATATCAATAATACAATATAATTTGGTCAAAATGTAAATCCAAGATGGTGGCTGCGAAAATTTTTAAATTTTTCGTCATGGGGATCGTTCCCATTGTTCTCGGGGATGCTAAAGCCGATAGTGACGTTAAAATGTAAATCCAAGATGGCGGCTGCGAACATTTTCAAATTTTTCATCATGGGTATCGTTTTCATGGTTCTTCTGGGTGCTAACGTCGATAGTATAGTCAAAATGTAAATCCAAGATGGCTACAAGAATTTTGGAGGATGAATATGGAGAAAAAATTTATATCAGATTTTTATTTGAAATCTCTACTGCCACAATCTCTATTGTGGATCCGTGACAAAGGAGACGGAAACCATGTCATATAAACTTGGGCCTGGGCCTGGGTTGTAAAAAAATGAAATTGGTGTCAATTTATAGCTACTATATTATCAAACCATCACTGAACATTTTGCGGATTTTCGCGATCTGAGTTCCGAGTTAAAAGAGATGTAATAAAAGTGAGGTTACATAACGATCTACATATAGGTACTTAACAGCTGATTTTTGAAGTTCTTCAGCTCGACGACCACGTAAACTCCCACTTACACACTCACTTTGCCACAATTTACACAACGATCCATGGTGCCAATATGAAATCAGTAGGCTGGTCGTAATATACAAAATAACAAGTTCAACTCCAACGTTTATGCGGGGTTCTCCGTACCGTGTCCGGTGTGGTAGCAAGGTTCGTACAAGAAGCAAGATCAGAAGTCCGCAGAAAGAAAACAGGGGTCGAGGAAAACATCAATAAAACTATGGGAAATACACTCAAATCGCGACCGCACTAAACGATACGAAACGAGTGAGGCATAGATAAAGGCACTATATAAAGGTGTGTCCAAATATAGAGCGGCATTTGAGCGCGGCTGCCACGCGCGGCTAGCCGCGCTCTGATCGGACAAGGGCCGCGCGCGGCGGTGTTGAGCGTAATATATCTTCTCGTCTCACATCAGTGATGACCTCTGGCACTGAAACGTGCTCGCTCACAACATAATGGGTCTCAATCATAATCAGCCTATAATGTTCCCACTGCTGGGACACAGGGCTCCTCTCGGTGAGAGGGAGTGGGCCGTAATACACCACGAGGACCCAGTGCGGCTTGGTAGATGTCACATGTCTTCGAATTCTTGGTTCTAGGCGGTTTCCTCACGATATTTTCCTTCACTGATTTGAGAGTAGTGGTGATGAAATTATTTACACAAAGTGCCTGCCTGAGTTCGAAACCATGACCTACTCGTATGTCGGGATCGTTACCATTGGGCCACCATTGCATTGCTCTCTTGGGCCGCATAGTGCAGTCAATCATCCCTTCTAGGATGATTGACTTCACAATCAGCTTCATCCTCGAGAACTATGAAAACGACATCCATGACGAAAAATTTTAAAATTTTCGCAGCCGCCATCTTGGATTTTAATTTTGACTTCACTATTGGCTATAGTCGAAATCGAAAACTATGAAAACGATACCTATACAAATCCTTATCACTTACCACTGACGTGCGACGTGTGGTCGACTGTATAGTCATTAGGTCGACTGGGCACGTACAATACCTGCCTAGGCTAATAAACATTATAAAACCAACCCCACACGAACGCAGCAGTACTATTATTTATTCTGTGGCAGCGGGGTGACCTACCTATTTGAAATTTGAAAACAGTAAACCAAACATTTGCGCATGAGGCGGCTTTATGTATTTATGTATTAGTGTTGGTTCAAATTCAACTGTTTTATGCACTTGATGCGGTTGGTAAACCTATGCCGCAAGAAAAATAAATAATTATAGCTAGCGCGTGGCGTCTTTATCTACATTAAAATAGGGCTTAAATTGAACTGTTTTACACAAAAAAACGATGATTTTGGACAAAAGATGGCTCCGCTGTTAACAAAATTTTATTCTGATTGTGTTCTCCCAGAAATTATAGATCCAAGGAAAAGTCAATCAATCCCCTTAGACAAATGAATAAAATAAATAATAAATAAATATCCTTGGACATTTCACACAACGCCATCTAGTCCCAAGCTAAGCAACCTAATGCTTGTGTTATGGTAACGAGATGGCTGATAAACTTCTTATATACATTTTTTTTTGTAAATACATACATGTTATAGATAGAAAAACACCCAGACTCGGAAACAAATAAGTACTTGTAGGTCGTACAAATATTTGTTCCGTGCGGGAATTAGGTGTGGGTCGTTACGTGATTTTCGCGAAACGTAACGTAACTAGTGACTTCGAAGGCGTCACCAGTTTTGAAAACCAGTGATTTTAGTAACTAGTTATTTTTTCAAATTCTGTTCAGTGATTCAACATGGTTATTCTATTGAAGTATTACAGACAATTACGAAACGAAAACATTAAATGATTAATTACCTAATGTAATTACTTACCTACGTTACTTATCACAAATTTAGTTTTTGTAACTATGCAATTACATAATTAACAAAATTAACGAGTTTTAACAAAGTATTGCAAAAACATGCATGGGGCAATTAATAGTTATTCTTGACCATGAGCGAACTAATCTGAACTAAACGTAAATAAACAAACCATCAATGATAATCTTTCCTTCCTCGGTCACTGCATTGTAATGTAACGTAACTACTTACAAAATCACGTGTTTATAGTTTCACTCGAAACTAGCTATTCGGTTACACGCCCATAACTAGTTCGGATTTATTCGTGTCACCGCTCAGGATTTCGGGAACTCTCGGCGCATTCATTCGGTCACTGTATTGTAATGTAACTAGTTACAAAAATCACATGTTTATCGTTTCACTCGAAACTAGTTATTCGGTTACATGCCCCGTAGCCAGTTATTGTAACTAGTGACGTGAAATAACGCCCATACCTAGCGGGAATCGAACCCACAACATGCTGCGCAGCAGTCAATTGCTCAGCCACTGCGCCAACCGTGTCGTCAAATACAAATACTTTTATAAAACTTCAATTACTTATAAGTATACAAATACTTAAGCAAATAAGTAAAATGAGTTTATTTTTTTTAAGTACCTACATAATATTATTTTCTTCATCCATATTTGTATAAATTTAATTAAAATACAATACTAAAAAAAATAAATACTGTCCACAATACATTGTGGACAGTCTTTTTATTTTCTCCGTAAACCTCTAGCTTTTACTTCAAAAAAATATAGGTACGCCATAGCTACGATCAAGATCGTTTAGTCGTCGCAGCATCGCAACTGTGTGCCGTACATGAGGAAAAACGCACACACGCGCACTCGCTACGCGGCGTCGAGCGTCAGATGTTTAAAATCCGAGCGCGAAAATATGCGACCACAGTCTTAAGACGAAAATTGACCATTCCCCCCCATTATCTCCGAAACTACCGAGCCTAAAATTTTGAAAAAATACAGAAAATAGTTCTATACCTGTAGATTACAGGAAAACTTATAAGAGGTTTGTGGTCTTAAAATAACATGGTAAATCTCTCAATATTGTGAGTACAAACTCACATTAACGGTTGGAATGTATGGGAGAACATGCTTTTCAACTAATATAATGTTAAGTTTGTTCTTGGAATAAATTCATCCTAACTACGGATCACTTCATTGTGCGTAGTCCGACACGCACTTGGCCGGTTTTTTTCAGCTGTAGCTTACTAAAAAATAATAATAATAATAATTTTATTAACTTCAGTTGTAGAGCCTTTAAGGCTCTTACAGACAGAGGCGATATCGCGAGCGATATTGCGATATTATCGCGTCGCAACACCGCTACGCGGCACGTCGCGACGCGATATCGCCTCTGTTTGTAAGAGCCTTAACACTTATCTTAACACTATGCAGCGTTACAATAATGGAAAAGAGTAACGCTTATCAATAGTCTATTTAAGTGTAATAGTGAATAGGTATTTATTTATTTATATTGATGTAATCCATTCATGAGAGAAAATACACTGGTCACAATATAGTAACATTGTTATTTTTGGGCCCAAGAACAGTGCCTTGTGGCACAACACAACAGACCCCAGCGATCTAGTTGAGCAGTGGGGAAGAAGTGGATACAACGCTTCCAGTACCGAAATAAAGAAATAATCGCGGAAACAATTTTCTAATCTAATCTGCCAACTCTGTATACAGCAGATATAATTATAAATACCTACGTATGTTCATACATCAGGTTATGTTATGAGTCTGTCTGCACTCACAGTGAATTTATCAGTGAACTGAGTAATACGCTAGCAACGATTAATTTGTTTACATTTTCATTTTGTATTATTGTTGTGTCTGATCCATTAGTGTCATATTTACATTTAAGATATTCCATGTTGTGTTTTTTTTTGTCATACCGTTACAGTTATACATTTATTTATAAAAAATTCAAAACAATTTTTTTAAAATTAATAATTTATATTTTAACTCTTCTACTTTTACGTTAATATTTGTAAATATGCGAGCATTTTTTTAATTATTGTTATCTTTCGTGGGTATATACGTAGCAATACATTCTAGGTGCATCGTCTTCACATACAGTTATAATTATCATAATTAATGTAAGTATACAAAATATTGATAACATTTAAAAAGACTAAGTGTGGAGTTTCTTGCCTATTCTTCTCCATACGTCTCTTATTTTGGAAGGGCAACTAGAACCAATTAGTTTTTTTTTTGGAAATTTTGACGTTCAAAAGTGCCTGATAAATAAATTATTTCACTTTGACTAAGACATATGGATTCATGAATGAATCGATATCTGCTGTAGTTCCTTACAGTTAAATCGTTTTTCTAGCTTTGTTAGTTTCGATCTAACCCTTGCGGTACGCGTTAAGTGGTCTTTCCACCTCTTCCTGGCTCGGCGGCGCGGCGCCGTCCATCCTCAGGCACCCACCGTGTGGAGCCTGTGGCCCAGCGGTCACCATGCACGCTGTTCAAGCATCCTTTTCCACTTGATTTGGATTGAAGGATTTGGGCGAGGCCTTTTCTCATTAGTAGGACAGTGTAGGCTAATATAAAAAAAATCAATTGGTCTTTATCAGATTCTAGAATAAGATACAATAATATTTATAAATTGCTAGGTACTTTTCTTCCAGATAATGATAATCTTGCTGATATGGGTGGTTGTTCTGATCGCTGTGGTGGTGCTGTATCTCCGGCAAGTCTACTCCACATTCAGCCGACATGGCGTCAAGTACTTCAAGCCAATCCCACTGCTGGGCAATATGGGCAACGTCGTGTTGCGTCTAAACCACTTTGCTTATGATATTTGTAATTTGTATAACAGCTTCCCGGAAGAAAGGTGAGAAATGGAAAGATTCAATTTAAAGTGACGTAATTGAAAACAAACAAAATTATAGAATTTTACTGAGCAAGATATCTATTAACTACCATTAGAAGATTATGTAGCACACTAAACCGACGTTCGCACGGGCGTAAAAAAATTGCGGCGATTTTTTTTCGCGCACTGCATTTTAACTCTGCTTAGCGCCGGGAGTTGAAAATCCAACAGTGTGTTTTTCGTCACGCTGGGATGCACTCTGTTGTTGTTAGGTTGGATTCTCGAAGCTCGGCTCAACACCGAGAGTTGAAAATCCAGTGCGCGATAAAATCCCGCCGCGATTTTTTTACGTCCGTGCGAACGTCGGCTAACAAGTTATATAGTTAGCAACCGGATTGGCGGATTGGCGGATGCTCCCTCGTCACTTCCCACACCCGAAATCAAAAAGCAAAGATTACACTCTTACTTTATCGGCCTGACCAACGCTGTTGGCTTCAAATGGTTCATTAATTCAAACACCAATTAAACTCTATTGAGATATAAATCTAAACGCATAATGTAAGCGAAAACGTTTCAATGCAGAGCACTAAAACATTTTGTTTCAGATTCGTGGGCAGGTTTGAATTCTTAAACGAGTTAGTAGTTCTCCGTGACCTTGAACTGGTTAAGAAGGTCACAGTCAAAGACTTTGAGGTTTTCATCGATCACCGCAAGTTCGTAACCAACTCCTTCTTTAGCAGAACTTTGATCTTGTTGCAAGGTAATTATTATGTCTAGCTTCCCTTAATCTTATATCTTTCACGGTAGTTTTCTCTTTGAAGTGTAATATGAGAGTAATTAATTAAGTAAAACATTATAATGTAAAATCTCCATCAGGCTAGTTCAAAAAATAATTTCGTCACCGTCAAATTCGTAATTTTTACAGAAAAATAACGTTCCTCTGTATTAGTGTCTTGGTGTGCAAATTACATCTCCCACAGGTCAAGAATGGAAAGACATGCGTTCCACATTGAGTCCAGCGTTCACAAGTTCTAAGATACGTCTGATGGTGCCTTTCATGGTGGAGGTCGGCGATCAGATGAGACAGTCACTCAACAAAACAATTCAGGCTTCAGGAGGTATTATGTACATACATTATGTTCTTTCGCAAAAATACTTTACGGAAGTTCACGATTCAAAAACAAACAGTAGGATAGTTGTAATTTTGTTGATATTCGGAATCGTTTCTTTATTATTTCAAAAACCTTTGTTTGTTTAGATGACTACATAGAAGTTGACTGCAAGGACCTTACAACGCGCTACGCTAACGATGTGATAGCTTCTTGCGCTTTTGGTCTGAAGGTAGACTCCCAGACTGACAAAGAGAACCAATTCTACGAGATGGGCAAAACCGCTACCAATTTCAGTGTCCGTCAAATGCTTATGTTCTTCTTTCTAATGACTGCACCGAAACTTGTAAAGGTGAATCTGAGTTTGTATTCATTGTTTGTTAGTTCGTGTTGTGTAATTGTTCTTTATAAACCATTTTAACGAATTAATATTACAAACATACCATGCAAACATACCATGTTTCTGGCAAATAAATACTTTATTCTCTATTCTATTCTATTCTATTAATCAATTACAGATTCTTAAATGGGATATAGTAACAGACGCGGTCAAAAACTTCTTCACAAAACTGGTGCTAGACACAATGAAGGACCGAGAGCTGCGTCACATTATCAGACCTGATATGATTCATCTGCTTATGGAAGCCAAGAAAGGTGCCAGTTAAAAGTTAATGCAATTAATTGTATAAATTCGTAAATAACTAATATTCATTTAGTTGAGGTTAAAATTGTGACTCGTCATGTAATCAATATGACTACAGATGTTTATGCTATTAAGTGATATGACATGCGTGTTCTTTCAGGCAAACTATCTCATGAAGATTTCAAATCCAAAGATGAAGCTGCTGGATTCGCCACCGTTGAAGAGTCTTCGATTGGACAGAAAGAAGTAGCTCGAGGTAATGATAAATATAAATGGATTTAAAAAAAAAAAATTGATACTGTACGAATTCGTGTCTTGCAGAATGGACAGATGGTGACCTGGTCGCCCAAGCATTCTTGTTCTTTATCGCTGGCTTTGAAACTATTTCGTCCAGTATGTCTTTCTTAATGTACGAGCTGGCGGTGAACCCTGACGTGCAGGAACGCTTGGTACAGGAGATCAGAGAACATGATACAAAGAACGGTGGCAAGTTTGATTTCAACTCCATACAGAGCATGACGTATATGGATATGGTTATTTCTGGTAAGATTTTGTTTATGTTATTATTAATCAAGTAGTCAAATATTGAAACATATATCAGCTTAATTACTGCAAGGGTATTATTTCAGAGGTATTGAGGAAGTGGCCACCAGCTATAGCTACGGATAGAGCATGCAACAGGGATTACAACATGGGGAGACCAAACGAGGCCGCTGACAAAGATTTCATTGTAAGTTTCACTTCAGGATCATTCAATATCAGCTTTGACAATGGACGATTTCAATATTTTAGTGTAGCTTTAATTGATTTTTTAACCTTACAGCTGCGCAAAGGCTCAGCAGTTATTATACCGACCTTTGCCTTCCACCACGACCCTCAGTACTACCCTGAGCCTGAGAAGTTCGACCCTGAACGTTTCTCCGAAGAAAATAAACACAAGATCAATTTGCTAGCATACATGCCTTTCGGTTTGGGACCTAGGAATTGCATTGGTGAGATCTTACACCCTACATTTACATCACTGACTGATGTTATAATATCAGCTAAAATAGAGGGTGTCTGAATTATTTCTAAAATTATCACGAAACTAACTGCAGGTACTATTCATCAACAGGGTCAAGATTTGCTCTGTGTGAGTTGAAGGTGATGATATACCAGCTTCTACGGCATATGGAACTCTCTCCGTGTGAGAGGACCTGCATCCCCGCCAAGCTAGCGACTGATAACATGAACTTCAGGCTGCAGGGAGGACACTGGCTCAGGTTTAGACTGAGGAAGTAGTTCAAACCAATTTGAATTTTTGTTATAATATATTGCTTGTTTAATGGAATTAATGTATTTTTATTACCTTAAAGTCTTAGCCCACATATCAACCCGGAAAGGGATCGTCACCGTATCAACTCGAGCCATGCAGTATTATTTGTATGAAACTCTGTACTGCAACGCACACTAATCGGAATCGTAACGTAATTGCCTCGCCTCGGGGCAAGCTCACGAACCGCGGCGATACGGTGACGATCCCTTTCCGAGTTGATATGTGTGCTATGACCTTTAAGGTGCAATGGATAACAATAAAGACAAAATTATTATTCGTGTTTTGCATAAATACAGTTATTCTTATTGAACATAACAAGCTTAGTAACACAATATAATTATTATTATTGGTCATTATTCTAATAATAGACTACAAAAACAAACACGCTTCGTACAGTGATATCAGTATTCGCATAATAATTTTATCATAATAATTTTATGTTTGTACACAGGAGGCAGTCTTTTACAAAACTATATCTGCTGGTCCTCATTGTAACTGTGATCCTTTTTGGTGCCTTGTAGAACTCCAAACATTAGACCCTAGCAAAAAGCGCTTGGAGCACAGAAAATGTAAAACGATTTCTTTTGGTATCTAAAGGCGGACCTAGATATGGACCTAGATACATATAACTACAAAAGATACATGCGTAAATGAGTACGAGTATATTTATAGTATGTTTTTGTTGTTTACTTATTATACTCAGAGTGAATTCGGCAGTGAGTTGGGTAGCACGTTGCCAGTGATGCATTATTGTTTACATACAGTGATTTTTATGTGTTTACTGATCTGTGACGGCTGAGATACCGGCTTTTAAATTATTTTATCTACACACATGCTATAAATTCTCTATAAAAGTTTCTGAAACAGTTAGCTTATTGCCAACATTACAACAGCCAGTGTCGTAACCACGGTAACCATAATAGCATCCAAACGGGTGCTTTAATGTTGTACTGAATTTCATAATGCAACTCGTTTTAAAAAAAAAGAACATTGTAATGCACGCGCGTTTCACTACAACAGCGCCGTAATTTAAAAAAGAACTTATTCGAATTCACGTCGTATACTATGACGCCGGCCGCCATGTTCGATACGAGTATTAGTATTGCAAAAAACTGTTTCAGAACCTTTTATAGAGGATTAATAATATGGATGTAGATAAAGTCTTGTATGCAACTGTACATAATTAGGTATTAAAACACTCATGTGATACTATTATCATCGTGTTTTAATACCCCTTATTATACGTCAGTTGCATAAATAACTATTAATAGAGGTATTCCGTCGACGTTGCCCGCGAAATTCAAATTTCCTTATTGGTTAACCGCCCAAGTGAGTGTCGGACCACGCACAATGAAGGGTTTCATAGTTGGGATGAATTTGTCTCAAAAACTTTTACATTGTAGTTTAAAAAAATATGTTCTCCGATACATTGATATACGTCAAGGTCAATTTTCCAACTGCAAGTTTAAGTTTGTAATAACAAGAAAGTATTTTTTATGTGATAAAATTACAAATTAACTATTTCGTACTTTTCCTTTACTTTTGCTGTCAGACGTTGCCTCTTGCTGTCAGACGTTGCCTCTTGCTGTCAGACGTTGCCTCTTGCTGTCAGACGTTGCTTCTTGCAAAGTTTCATGATTCTAGGTTAACGTTAACTACCCTATAGGTTTTGATTTACTTACGAGTATCAAGATTTTCGCATAAATGGCTGTATTTTTTAACTTAACTTAACTTAGAAGCTTGATTTTTATAGCTCCGTATTTTATTTAATTAATTTCAACTTGATACCTCTACGCGTTCCTGAGAAAAAGGGTCTTGACAGACCGAAAGACAGACAGACGGACACCTATGAGGATCCGTCTTTTCCTTTTGAGGTACGGAACCCTAAAAAAACTGTGTGGGGCTGTTGAAGTGCGCGGCCGTCAGTTTTGACGTCAGTGGAAACGAGCAGCTTCAATGGAATAAAACAAATAAAATGGAATTTCAAGAATATAATATGAATTAAATACAGTATAAACGCTATGGGTGATCTACATTTCTGTGTAGGGGGGACCATGACCCAGATGAGTATGGAACAAATTGAACAATTCAATTAAAAAAAAACTTACTATTCCCTTTTCATCCCATCAATATTATAATGCCTACAGTTTCCGTGCCTCGGAAAACACGTTAAGCCGTTGGTCCCGGCTGACATTCGTGGATCTTTGACAGTCGTTACGGGTCGTCAGAAGCCCCAAAGTCTGACAACCAGTCTTACCTAGAGGCATCGTATTAACCAGTAATTGGGTTGTGAAGATCAGATAGGCAGTCGCTAAATATAAAATACTGGTATTCAGCTGCTTCCGGTTAGACTGGCAGCCGACCCCAACATAGTTGGGAAAAGGCTAGACAGAATGAAAAAAAATATTATAATGCCTAGAGATAGTCATCACAGAACTTTCCCGTGATAAAAGCTTGGAGCTGATGAAATAATAAAATTATCGATGAAAATATTGACTTATCTAATCTACCAGCCGTGGGTAGGTAAGTATATAAATAGCAGACGCGTGTATTCTCTAGAGTTCATGGCTTCTTCATGCTCACAGTGAGTCGGTCAGTGAATAAGATAACACGTTCGTTCCGAATTCTGTCGTAATGTGTTGTTGACACAGTGTCATTGTTTCGTACACCTGCACCCGTTATTTTTGATGGTGTAAAGTTTGTATTATTTTTGTTCTCGTATATTTCTTGCTGTACCTATGTTTAATTGCAAAAGGTTAACTAGGTATTTCATAATAATTATAAACTTTGAAGATTTCATAATTATATAATAAAAATATATATAAGTAGATATATATATTTTTTTATTATAAATAAACTCTACAAGAATAATGCAGTTTTCAACTAAAGTACAAAAACAATTTTCTTGTGAATAATGCAACAATTAATTTTTTAGTGAACAATCGCATGGAGTATGAAAACGGTAATATTATAAAAACATAGAATAGTACTTTGGTGAATACAAAACAAATACAAAACTAGCTGATAACATGACTGTAATGATATAGGTAACCGCTTGTTGTTAATAATGCAAGCGACAGTTTTGTACATGTCTGACCTTGACAACATCACAACCAGAATATCTAAATCAAATATTATTGTTTTGACGCCGCTTGCCGGGCAGCTGACATAATTACTATAGACTGAATGAATAGTAAATATAATACATTGTCCACCAGAATTAATATCATAAGATAAGTGTTTAATTCAACATTGGTTTGCATAAGAATAATAGACAAAAAAATTGAACTCGAATTTGATCTTAACTCTTGATTAATATGTTTCATTTACTTTTCTTTATTTTTTCACTTTTTTTTTCTTTTATTTTCCTTCTTGACTTTACAAAATAGACAAAGAGTTCACCTAACGATTAACAAATAGCAACTTTTCTTTCAGACAATGATAATCCTACTGATATGGGTGCTGGTGTTGATCGCCGTCGTGGTGCTGTACCTCCGGCAGGCCCATTCGACGTTCGAACCATACGGCATCAAACACCAGAAGTCAGTCCCTCTGGTCAACGATATAGTCAGGATGGTGAGACCCAAAGACCATATTGGGTTTGATATAGCAAACCTATACAACAGTTTTCCGGAAGAAAGGTGAGGAATAAAGATTATTTAAAAAAAAAACAAGTGCCAAGTGTTGGACCACGCACAATTAAGGGTTCCGTAGTTGAAAAGAATTTATCCCAAAAACAAACTTAACATTGTAATTATAAAAAAAAAACATTTTTATGTTATTAACGATTTTCGGAATTTTTCCTATACTTGTGCTGTGAGACCTTGCTTCTTGCCAAATTTCATGATTCTAAGACAATTGGAAATACCCTATAGGTTTTGATTTACTAGCGAGTATCAAAATATGTCGTGTAAATGGTCGTATTTTTTTATTGCGTTGACTTAGAAGCTTGATTTTTTTAGAACTCCAAGGGACCATGGATAGACCTACGTATTTGATATTAATTCCCTAAAAAAAGGGTCTTGACAAACTGACAGACAGTCAGACTGACAGACGGACAACGTAGTGATTCTATAAGGATTCCGTTTTTTTTTGAGTACTGAACCCTAAAAGTACAAGATATTTAAATTTTGTAATAATCTTGATAGTGATTCTGATGTAAGATTTTTAGTACCAGTGTGAATATTAAAATATCTGACAATAAATAAAAGAGTTTTTGGGCTGGCGTTCATTAAGATAGGATAAGATAAGAGAGAGGTGATTAGGGATAGAGTGCTGTGATTGAAGCACCCCTTTAGGTATATGTGAATACTTTTGAGGTACCTATTGAATGTATTACATTTTATTAATAATTTCTAAATGCTATGTTCCAGGTTCGTGGGCAGATACGAATTCTTGAAAGAGGTAGTGTTAATTCGGGACCTTGAATTGTTAAAGAAGATAACTATCAAAGACTTTGAACATTTCGTTGATCACTCCATCAACGGACCCGAATCTTTCATTACTAGGAGTTTGTTCTTTTTGAGAGGTGAAATATCTATATAAATAAAAAGAGATGTCCTGACTGACTGACTGACTGACTGACTCATCAACGCCCAGCCCAAACCCTTGGAGCTAGAAAGCTGAAATTTTGCACAGAGGTTCCCTTAATAATGTAGACAAGGAATAAGGGATTCCCGGAAGTATGTTCCCGTGGGATATTTTCCGACATCCACGCGGGTGAAGCCGCTGGCAAAAGCTAGTGGAAGATATAATATTACAAAACAAAGTCTTTCCGCCGCATCTGCCTGTCTGTCTGTCTGAAGTCTGAACGCAATAAACTCATTGAGGGAGTTTATCGCGGTTCATAGAGGACGGAGTCATGAGAAAGGTGTATAACTAATGAAGGTTTTGTGTAAACTGTCTGAAATTTGACGATGTTAAATACTCCAAGAAGGTATAAACACCAGTTACATTTTAATATAACCAAGCTTGACAAAAAACGGTGATACGAGACTACGACAGAAAAAAATTCCTCTACTACCCTTGCAAAGCCGGGGCGGGTTACATATTACTAAATACATAAAATTCTACAGTAAAGTAATTAATGTATTTTTAAGATTGAAGTTTCAAGTTAACAACCACTTATTGATGACTAGCTTTTGCCCGCGGCTTCGCCCGCGTGGATGTTGGGAAATATCCCACGGGAACATAGTACCGGGAATTCCTTTCTTATCTCTTGTCAACATTATAAAGGGAACTTCTGTGCAAAATTTCAGCTTTCTAGGTCCAAGGGTTTGGGCTGGGCGTTGATGAATCAGTTAGTCAGTCAGTCAGGACTTCTCTTTTTATTTACAATAAAGATATGAGACAGTTTTCTGTTACTTCTGACTAACATTTTTCCAAATAGGTGAAGAATGGAAAGACATGCGTTCCACATTGAGTCCAGCGTTCACCAGTTCAAAGATGCGTCTGATGGTGCCATTCATGGTGGAGGTCGGTGATCAAATGATAAAGTCACTCAAGAAAAAGCTCCAGGACTCCAAAGGTACTTAAATAAGTACAAACTTTTTTTTAAATCTGAAGGAACTTTAAGTAACTACTTACATCTAAAATTGACAGGAGCTCATGATATGCATCTGTCCTAACATGTTTAATATTTCTGGTTTCAGATAACTACTTGGACGTCGACTGCAAGGACCTCACGACGCGCTACGCTAACGATGTGATAGCTTCGTGCGCTTTCGGTCTGAAGGTGGACTCTCACACTGAGGAAGACAACGAGTTCTACGCGATGGGCAAGAAAATTGCCGACTTCAAGTTTTCTCGAATACTCTTGTTCATACTACTGGGTTGTGTGCCATATCTTTTAAAGGTACCTTCATTTATACTTGCATTTTTTTTCTTCACATAAGGCCATATTTAAGACAGTTTTATCATCTTCTGTAGTAAAATTTTCGTTCCTGAATATTGTTGAATTTCAACATATTTTATTCCATCATTTCATTTCATATTTCATTGTGTAATAACAGCCGCACGGGTCGATCGATCAGGTTAAGCTACGCTTGCCGCGGTTGGTCTGTGGATAGGTGGTCATCTTTACATACCCAGACCCCTCCGTGCCTCGGAAAACACGTTAAGCCGCTGGTTGTCATTCGTGGATCTTTGACAGGCGTTACCTATGAGTCGACAGAACCCTGAAAGTCTGACAACCAGTCTTACCAAGGTATCGTATTACCCAGTACTGGGTTGTGGAGGCCAGATAGGTAGTAGCTCCATGTAAAATACTGGTATTTAGCTGCATCCAGTTAGACTGGAAGCCGACCCCAACATAGTTTGGAAAAGGCAGGGAGATGATGATGATGATGTTGAATTTCAATTAAAAATGTTTGTGTTAATAATGTTATGGCTAGGTGAAGAGGTGCTTCTTAAATTTACGGCTGATAATGATTTAGGAAAAAATGATGCGAGTTGTTGTTTGAATTTTACAGAATCGACGTACAGGTCTGCATTACAAATTGCATCATTTTAGGAGATAGCAAAATTGGTATAAGTATAAACATAACGTGGGGTTGAACGTGGGTGACATAATTGCTGCGGTTTTTTTCAAAACAAAGAGCTTTACAAACTCCGCAATAGTTTCAATACATGTAATGTACGTTTTTCACTTACAGATTTTAGACTTTGACTTCATACCAAAGTCAGCCCAAGATTTCTTTAGAAATTTGGTATCAGTCACAATGAAGGAGCGTGAGAAGCGGAATATTATGAGACCTGACATGATCCACCTGCTAATGGAAGCCAAAAAAGGTAAACTGGTTTACTGTAACCCCTTCATTTACATTGCATAAGAAAAAAAAAGAGTGAGAGAGAGAGATAACCAAGAAACAGTCCATAGGTACTTTTATAATTCAATGTAATTTAAAATTGGTAGGAATACCAATATCAGCATTAAACATGTGGTTACACTTACAGGCAAACTATCTCATGATGAAACCAGGTCTAAGGATGATGCTGCTGGATTCGCAACTGTTGAAGAATCTTCAGTTGGAAAGAAGCAACTGAATAGAGGTATCTAATATTTTATTTATTCTGAAAAGATCATAATAATATTATTTAGACTGGCTCGTTGCTCGCAAGTGTTTGATTCTCGGGTCGGGCAAGTATTATTGGGTTTGTCCATTATGAAATTCTCAATAGCATCAACATCTCGTCATTTCATGAGACTTGAACATATCTGGCGAAATATATGTCAGTGGACAATACACAGTTTATGTAATGTTCAGAAATGTAAGTTAATCAGACTATTGAAATTGTATCTTTTGATCTTCCAGTTTGGAAAGACGATGACCTGGTCGCCCAAGCGTTTCTTTTCTTTGTCGCTGGCTTCGAATCTATTTCGTCCAGTATGTCATTCTTATTGTACGAGCTGGCGGTCAACCCTGACGTCCAGAAACGCTTGGCACAGGAGATTAGAGAACACGACGCAAAAAACGGCGGCAAGTTCGACTTTAGCTCCGTACAGAGCATGACGTTTATGGATATGGTTGTATCAGGTAAGATTCGAGACTCTAATAATTGTATTTTTAATTTGTCAGATCTAAACGGTTTCGATGAAGAATATTGACATCTCTACTTTTTGTTTAAGTGCCTATGTTCTATAAATAAAAATATTTGAATTTGAATTTGAGCTAATACTAGAATCAAGAATTTGTAGTCATATATTTTGTCGGAGTCCTGACTCCAACAAAATATATGACGACGATGATATTGTAGATGTATCATGTTTTTGTGTGTAAGATCAATGAGAGTAATGACAAAAATGTAATTTTTCAGAGGTGTTAAGAAAGTGGCCACCATTTGTGGTTTTGGACAGACAATGCAGCAAAGAATACAACTTGGGGAGACCGAACGATGCGGCCAATAAAGATTATATTGTAAGTTTTGTTTAGTTTATCGATATCATTGACATTAATAAACGAAAGGGTTACTCATGAAACTACAAAAAAAAACATGGAGACACAAACTGGAATTTATATTCTGTTGGAGTAAAGATATTGCTTAGAGTGATATTACATCCTGTGCAGGCCCTGGGAGCCTACTCCCTAAGTCCGTCCGTCTTTCCGTCCGTCCGTTCATCCGTCCGTCTGACATTACGATCTATCAAAACAAGTGTAAAAGTTAAATTTTTCGGACGGGCAAAAACACATCGGGAGTAGGAACAACTGGCAAATCATGTTGTCATTCATACTTCGTTCGGGCGCCGAACCAATCATCCATCCGTAGGTGATACGGAGTAGGAAACGCCCGTAACGAAGGCCGATACTACGGGCTTCGTGCTTAGGGAGTAGGCCCCCCGTTAGGCGCGGCGCGTTAGTATTCGTGTAATTATGTCCTATAATTTACCATTAAGTTTTACTGTTTAAGTTAATTTACCATTAAGTTTTAATTGTTTTACTAAAGACATATTTCACAGTTTTTATGTTAGGTTTTAATAAATACCTACGTTAGTGAAATGAAATGAAATTAATTGAAATTGTTTATTCTGTAAATAGGATATCGAAATCACTTTTACACGTCATATTTTTTTTTTTTTAAATAAGCTAGATGAAGTCGACATTTCCTATCGGACTACCCTGAGAAGAAATGGCGAAACAAACTCAGGGGTCAAAGTCTCTTTTAAAGTCCAGACATAATCTTGGTCAGATCATGTGAGGACCATGTAGATCCAGTCTGAAATGGTCTTTTGAGTCTACCTAACCACACATTTCTTTTATTTTGGCGTAACTTCAGATGGAGGCGAGTCTGGTAATGCTACATATCTATACGTATATCTATATATATAAAACAAAGTCGGGTTTGTTCGAACACTTATAACTCGAGAACTACTGGACCAATTTTCATGGTATTTGATTTGTTGTATTTGTCTCCGTCCCGAATAGCAGAATAACTATTAAAAACATAGGAAAATTCACAAAAAAATATGAAGAAAATTCATTTTCTCATACATGAAAGGGCAGGGCAATGTCTGTCGAGAAACTTTCATACTTTTTAGAATTCCAAATTCAAATTCATTTTATAATCAGTTGTTCATTTGTTTTGCTGCCGTTCGATTTATTGAACTTTTGACAGGTCGTCTGGCGGGTCAGTTACTTATGTAGTATTCTAAAATAAAAATCAATTGCCAAATGTATGTAGGTACGCGCATCACTTCAGAACGGATGCACGTATTTGGCTAATTCTTTTTTGTTGTATTTGTAATTGTCAGGACAAAGTTTGTATGAAAGAAACTTCTACACAGTTTATTGTTATAACGTCAATTTACTAACACTACTGTACTAAATATGTGGAGATTTGATACAAGTAACAACCTCAGATTTTTTATAGGCCTATGGTAACAACCTACTATCCCAATTTATTTTGGGTCTGCGCAACATGTCCCTTTCTTCCATACTTCTCTATTAGTCGTCATCTCGGTAGTCACCCCCTTTATAACCATATCATCTTTAACACAGTCCATCCATCGTTTCTTGATCTTCCCCTACTCATATAGCCATTGACATTCATACTCAAAACAATTTTTTTTTCAAATTAATTGGTTCCAATTAATCATTTTCATGTTCTTGACTTTTTACTAAGTATAAATTTATTCCGGTATTTTACTTTTCAGCAAAAAAATCTTAGGTTCATTCTTAAAATATAAATTAAGTTTTCCTAAACAATTCAAAATGTGCTCAGCTTGCGCCTTCAGGAACTTCGCGCGTTTACATTAGAATATTCATAGCTAAGACAGGACAACGTCTGTCGGGTCAGCTAGTTATAAATAAAATGAATGGCTAAATGTGTTGCTAAGCATAAAATTCGGGAACGGCGGGGACAATTCGGCAAGTAGTTAGTAGCTAGTGCAATCATTGATTTGGTATAACTACATGTAGATTATTAGATGTACTGTAAGAATATTTTTCTGGTGTCCGATTAATAATTTCCCAAAAAAAAAAAAAATATGTTGATGTAAGTTGGTTGATTGATATTTTTACATTACAGTTGCGCAAAGGCGCAGAACTATGGATACCGACCTTGGGCTTCCATCACGACCCTCAGTACTACCCCGAGCCAGAGAAGTTCGACCCTGAACGTTTCTCCGAAGAAAACAGACACAACATCAATCCGATGGCATACATGCCTTTTGGTATCGGACCGAGGAATTGCTTAGGTAAGATACTGGTGACTTTAACGATTCTGATAAAATAAATGAGCAAGAACAAACACGTTAATATTGACATCACTTAGTATAGTGTCGCGCTTTAACTCAATGACAACTTGTTACAGCAAGCTCTTTTAAGCAGCAAGCGCTTTTTTTTTTGTTGCAACTTGCTTTTGCCCGCGGCTCCGCCCGCTGTCGGATGGGGATGTCGGAAAATATCCCACGGGAACGTACTATCGGGAATTCCTTCCTTAATCCTTGTCTACATTCTAAAGGGAACCTCTGTGCAAAATTTCAGCTTTCTAGGTCCAAGGGTTTGGGCTGGGCGTTGTTGAGTCAGTCAGTCAGTCAGGACTTCTCTTTTTATTTATAAAGGTAAAGATAGATAGATAGAGAAGCTGTTTGTGACTTAGTGTTAAATAAACCCAAATGTTTTATGGCCCTGATTTTAAATAAAAATATGTGACTATAGAATTAGTCTTGAAGTAAGTTTAGTAGTACCTAAGTTTTGACTTCAGCTTTTGGAATAGAACAGTCCAGGAATAAATATATAAGGAAAAAATAAACAATTAGCAACCATTGCATTTACTTACAGGATCAAGATTTGCTCTCTGTGAGGTAAAGGTGATGGCTTACCAGCTCCTACGGCATATAGAACTCTCTCCGTGTGAGAGGACGTGCATCCCCGCCAAGCTTGCTCCAGACAACTTTCACCTCAGGCTGCAGGGAGGACACTGGCTTAGGTTCAGACTGAGGAAGTAGAACCGGCTGTACTGAACTTTTATTGATTTGTATACGCATTTAATTTAATAAATACACAAGTATTGTTTTACTATATAATGTTTCTTGTACTGCGCCAAACCCAGATAAATTGAAAGATGATTTATTTTGATACTACATTCTAATTAAGTATTGAAGCTACTCCTCAGCTCAAGTCTTTCAGGAATATATAGGCTTGATGTTCCGTTATGTTGCATTCAAATTGTGTCCCGACTGTTAAAGCGATATGGATGAGTGGGTAGCCTATTGTGAATGTCTGACACTTGATGGCTCTTTCGTAAGGCAGACTTAGAGGCTGTTGCTATTTTCGAAGCATATTAGATACCAGAAGAAAGAAATACACTAGTCACATTTATAACAAATCATTCCAGGCCTACGAATAGTACCTTGAGGGACTCCTCAGAAAAGATGCCAGCAATGAATTACTCATATAAAAATTGAAATTATCATCCACACAATTTAAGAATCTCAACAATGTAAGAACATAAATCAGAAGCGACATTGTTGTAACTGTCTGTTACAACAATGTCGCTTCTGATTTAAGTTCTTACATTGTTGAGATTCGACTGCAGTCCTCCAATGCCATAATATCCTAAAGCTATAGTCTAGAGTAGAGCCTCACAACAAACCGTCTGAAAACCGTATTCAACCCGTTGACACTACATAGGTACACACTACAGCAAGCTTTTGTTTGTATTGTATTATTGCGTTGTTACTTTCAGACGGATTGTTTTTGTTAAAATGACTAGTTTCAAACGATCATTACAAAATTATGTGAAGAAATGAAGAGCAATTAAATATTGTTGAAAAAAATTACAGGTTCATGATTTGCTCTCTGCAAGGTGAAGGTTAACGTTAATATCAGGCAGCAACGAGGACACTGGCTCAGGTTTAGACTAAATAAGTAGAACCATTAAGGGGTCAGTTTTCGTCTATTTTCTAAAATAACTTCAAAACGATTTATTTTAAAATTCTACAAAAATTATATTTGGGACCCTCTTAGTAGCCCTTTCATTTGATATCGCAGCCATTATCAAAATTCATTTATTTACCTTAGCTGTACGTGTTTGGGTCACATAAATCCATATAAAAAAAAAATATCCTTAGACATTTCACACAACGCCATCTAGTCCCAAGCTAAGCAACCTAATGCTTGTGTTATGGTAACGAGATGGCTGATAAACTACTTACATACATTTTTTTTTTGTAAACATATACATATTATAGATAGAAAAACACCCAGACTCGGAACAAATACTTGTAGCCCGTACAAATATTTGTTCCGTGCGGGAATCGAACCCGCGACATGCTGCGCAGCAGTCAATCGCTCAACCACTGCGCCAACCGTGTCGTCATAAGTGTACCAAACAACTTAATCGGTCCATTAGATTCGGAGCAAATTGGCTGTGACAGACAGACACACGAGTGATCCTACAAGGGTTTCGTTTTTTCCTTTTGAGGTACGGAACCCTTAAAATACCAGATTATGTAATGCTGTTATACATGTTATGCTGAGCTTTGCACGGTATTTTGGAACGTTTATTTTGGTATCATTTAACAAATACACCTAAATACTTGTATCAAAATCAGATTTTTGAGCACAACCTCAAGATTTACAACTCTTCACTTGATTCTCCCATGTGTCGATGTGATCTCTTTGTAATTTTTATCATTCGCTAAAAAACCTTGCTAACTGACTCACGATATTTTTAACATACTAAAATTAATTATTTTAACAAGTATGTACCCTAAAATTGAGTATTTTGAAAAGTTATGTAAGTTTTGTAAAAGTCAAGTTATGTACCCTAAAATTAAGTATTTTTATAGTAAGAGTGTATGTATGTATACAGTGTGTCCCATGCACATGTGCTCAAACTTAAGGATGTGGTACAGACCATCAAACTGAACAACTTTTTCCCGGGGACCAACATTGTAATAATGAAAAAAAAAAACAGTCGCCACTTACAAAATTCCAATGCCTACTTGACCAAATGTATGGGACGACTGTTTTTTTTTTACGATTACGATGTTGGTCCCCGGGAAAAAGTTGTTCAGTTTGATGGTCTGTACCACATCCTTAAGTTTGAGCACATGTGCTCGGGACACACTGTATACATAAACTTAACTCATTCTCTTACTCTAAATTCACCCGTCCTTCACTTCTCCGCATCACATGACCATACCATGACAAACGATTTCCATACTACCTCCAAAATCAAAACTTCCATCGATCAAATATGTACCACAATATTCCACAATTTATCCTTTTATTTTGGCAACTGATTAACTTAAAACTTCCGCTGGCGGCCGGCAGTCTGGTATATTTTCGAATTTATTATGTAAATTAGCGGTCGACTGTTGCAGCTAATCCGGTTGCTGCTTTGTCTTCTCTTACATTATTCATTTGTTTTCATTGCGCTAATGACCCCTTGATGACAGTCTTACAAATGGGTTTTTGGAAAATAGTGCAAAGAAAATAATGTTCGCTTGCAGAACAAAACATCTTGTCATCAAGAGAAAGGACGATTTTTAATCATCACACTAAGACTTGCTTAGAGTGTGTTTCCGATTACAGACCACTTGACCTAATCACTGTTTCCTTCACCTTTCAGTCTGTGGTCCCATAGGTTACCACTTATTTCCTCAACTTCAGTAAGCTTTTTAAAAGTTGGATTTATTGCTCCTAACTCAATTTTACCACAATAAGGCAAACATCTAATCCAGTACAAATACGCGGGGAGAAGTATATTTGAATAAGTTCACATCGCCGACAAAATTTACGATTTACATTACTCGAACTCCCTCAACACGCAGGCACGAATAAGTCTTCTGCCTTTCACCACAGTCTAGACTAGCAAGGTATTTTTTTGTGGACATACTGTTTAAAAGTGATATTTTTTGTGCTGTGCTCGTGTAGCATGTGGTGGGTGTTACACAGCATGTTACTGCGGCGCGACAGATTATTAATCACGCGGGTGACGTCACAAGCAGACTGACGCGTGTCATTCGCGTGGACAATGCGTGGTGGACGACGGAGCAAGTTGGAGAAGTAAGCGTGTCGTATGCAGGAATCCTGCCTTCATTCTTTGGTCTTGTCTGCACGAGAAATTCGACAATATATCATGCAATTGTAAACAGATTACCTACACAGCCAGTAATATTGGTAATGGTAATAGGCCTGATTATCTTGTGTATGCCATCCGTAGATATAAGAAAGAAGGAGATGTGCCCAGTATGTTAAAATGTATAGGAACCCTGTGTCTCCACTTTGTCCCTTTATCACTTTCATTACTTGAAAGACAAATACGGTAAAATAATTGTACTTACATATGGAAAGTGATTCCATGATTTATATGGCTTCGGTTTTTACAAGAAACCACTGAAGAACACGGTATTCTTATAAATTGTCACGGTCACAGTCGAAAGCGCACTAGTTCGCGGAGACGGAATTTGTACTATGAACGGCTCATACTGAGCATGTCGCGCGGACACGGATTCGCCCGCTTGCCATTTCTCCTGTTTTTTATATTTCTATGATGCCATCATATTTATTGCTTTTGTCAGTACTTGGTACTTCACCGACCATTATAATAATCAATTCACTGCATTTAAAATTCATTCATATTCGTAAAGTTTAAAACCATTCCTAAAAGATAGTTTGACTAAAAACCACTCCCTCTTATAACTTGGGGCATGCACATAGAGTTTATGTCACGTTGTACGCTGCCGTCGAACACAAATTCGCGGCAAGGGACAACTCATGTCGTGCCGCTGTCGTGCCGAACTGCTGTTGACTGCTGCGGGAAAGAATCTCATGTATCTGTGAACTGTCAGACTTCAGAATTAGATCAGTGTCATCGCTCCTTTATTTTGAAATCGCTGTTAATCGTTTTGCATCGACGAGTACTAATCCATGAAATCGATAGATAAAAAAAAACTTACAAAGAAATAATTGATTATTTGGATCGACATCAAATATCACAGGGGAAATATCAGCAAAGAGTGTAGAAACACTGATTTTTTTTACTTGTTTGACAGCGGGCAATCTGTCACAGATGTCACAGATTTGACGACTAAAGATGATGACATCACTCGAGCTGCCATTACTGTGTGTCCTATATTGACTATGAAAATTGAGTTTTATAGCTGAAAAATTAATGACCCTCATAATAGGGCACTACGGCTCTAGGCAATGATTTAAAATACACTAAAAGTAGAATTCCGTCCACGGCCGACTATATCCCATAGCATTTATAGGAAAGATATGAATGACTCTGTGCCGTTTTAGGCTATAATACAGACCGCTAGTGCTACTAGTGCCACAGCAAACACTCCTGCGCGTGCACATAAGTTACCTCTGTAATTCACTTCTTATGAATGTCCGCCTACAGGCGATTGCGTCTCTGACAGTTACTGCCGCAACATATACTTTTAAAACCAAGTAATGTGGCAATCCGTCCCCAGACGTGATGCCACTTTGTATGGAAAATTTGTTTGTCATATCATAAATTATTGAGAATGGTTTTGTGTCCGTGACCGTGTTAATATTTTGGCGAAATATTCATGTTTTAGGGAAAATAGAACATAAGAACATTTTTAGTCGTTGTCCTAAAAACTGTGAACTAACTTTATCTGCTATAATAGCCTAAATAGTCACATTTTATTACAACTCGTCATCAGAACCAAACACATCTACAAACCCACAAACCTCACCAAGCCGTCACCCAACATAATAAACAAATTCTACACAATGGACCCTAAGAACGTCGTCAATAGGCGTTAAGGGTCCGTTAATCGTGGCCGGCACTGTAGCCAACTCCAATGAGCATACGTCACGAGACTCATTAGACAAAGGAACTTCGCCACCAAGCCACGAAATATGTGATGCAGAAGGTCGGCTGCATACAACGACTGAAAACGCATGCACCATAGACACGCGCCTACAACGAGTGCAAGCGCACTCGCGACTGGCATTCTGCTTTACTTTACTAAATAAAGTTACCGTTCCATACGAATATGAACCTTATATTTTTAAGAGAGTAAATGTTCATATTCGTACAAACTTTCTATCTATTATACATTAATATTAACTTTATTGCGATTAATTTAGTTTATAGTCGTATTTGAACTATGTATGTATTAAACTGTTTAATTAATTATTGTGTTATTATCTGCGAATGCGCATTAACTAAATTTTGCAATGTACAAATTGTTATGTAATAGTGTACCTACTTATTGTTGGAGAGACTAATCAATAAATTATTACTCGAATATTAGCTATGTATACGAGTATGAATCTTATTTATGAGCACAATAAGGTTAACATTCGTATGAAACGGTTACTTACGTATTACTTAACAAAGAAAGCCAAATAGCGGTGTGTGTGTGTGTGTCTGCCATGACATAGTTTGAGATCGCCGTACGTACATGTTATTGTACGCATCTATGTGTGCGGTGCGCCCGTTTTCGCTTTGTTGTATGGAACCAACCTTCTGTACCTATTTATTTAGTGGAATCTCGCCACCAAAGTGCCGAGATAAAGTTTGTATATCGCTCCACTGATTAAAGGGAAGTTATTTATTTCCTATTCTTTGTTTTGTAGATTGTTTATTTGTATTCAAGATTCTGGTGGATTAAATACTTGCAGTTAGTAAGCAAATGGTTGTTTTCGTTGACGGTTATATTAGAATTTTCTTTCTTAGTTGTGCTAATTGCTCTGAGATTATTGGTCCTTAATGGTTTTTATTCTTTCAATAATTCTATAGTTAAAAAGTATAGAGGTGGATAGAGGAATTCTTCAGTAGCTACTAATAAATAAAGGAGACTGGGCTCTGTGGGTCCAATTGTAATAAGATGAGGTATGGTTTAAAAAAGGGATATATTTTTCTATTTCCAAATGCGAAAAATTGACCCAATTTACCATCTGTAAAATGAGAAATCCAACAATTAAGTTTAGGTCACGATAAAATGGAATATCGATTAAATTATAATCGATTAACGTGGAGTTCAAAGTATTTAAAATAATGCTTTTACCAGATGAATAATTCAATAACAATAATTAAATCTATTAGAATTAACGTGTTAACAGTTAAAAAAAAAACTATTAATAGTAAGATAAATCTTAAAGTCAGTTCACGTTTACTAATCGATTATTGTATATTTTTTAGCCTGTGGCATTATATAATAATATTGTTTTAAAAACCATGATCTGTGCTGAAATGACATGACCCTGACAGTGACAAAGAACTCTCGACCTTGACTCTATTAGCTAAAGGTGTGTCCAAACCATAGATATAAGAAAGAAAGAAATGTGCCCAGTATGTTAAAATGTATCGGAAGCCTGTGTCTCCACTTTTTCCTTTGTCACTTTCATGATTTTAAAGACAAATACGGTAAAATACTTGTATTTACATATGGAAAGTGATTCTATGATTTACATGGCTTCGGTTTTTACAAGAAACCATTGAACACTACGGCATTCTTTTAAATTGTCACGGTCACAGTCGAAAGCGCACTAGTTCGCGGAGACGGAATTAGTACTATGAACGGCTCATATTACTGAGTATGTCGCGCGGACACAAATTCGCCCGCTTGCCACTTCTCCTGTTTTTTGTATTTCCATGGTCCAAACAGAGCGCGGAAGGTGCGCGGCAGCAACACGCGGCATTCACAGGACACAATTTCTCTCGCGCTATGTCTAGACGTATGGACAAATGTACGCGCGGCAATGCTGTGCGGCAAAACCGGGACTGGCCGCGCATTGACTATCTCGTTCCAGAGACCTTCTCTTTTATTTTTGTTCATCATTCACATCGTTTCAACCCAAAGACGTCCACTGCTGGACATAGATGTTCCCCAAGCACCACCACTTCAAGCAGTTCTGAGCTTCTCGCATCCAGCGGTTTCCTGTGTTCTTCACAAGGTCATCGGTCCACCGGAGGCCTTCCGTGTGACTTTCAGCCTTCTAATGAGGCCCATGAGAGCAATGCAATGGTGGACCAATGGTAACGATCCCGACTTACCAGTTGTGGGCCATGGGTTCGAACCTAGACAGGGACTTTACTGTGTGTAAATAATTTCATCACCACTGCTCTCAAAACCTCCATTCTGTTGTGAGCGAGCACGTTTCAGTGCCAGAGGTCATCACTGGTATTTGAGACGAGAATACATTACGTAGCTTCCCGAAAGCTACCCAGCCTAGTCGGATTCGATGATTGACCTCTTTCTCAAAATGGGCCCTACCTAACTGGACAGTTCTTTTGTTTAGTTTAACGTCTCCCTAGGGAGACGTTAACTGTCTCACCCTCGCGCAGAAGGATAGGTTTCGAGGTTACTGGTTATTTTTGTTATTATTTTGACGAGAATCCCACAAACCTTAAAGGATCCATACATCACTGTCTACATAGTATAAAACAAAGTCGCTGCCCGCTGTCTGTCCCTATGTATGCTTAGATCTTTAAAACTCAACGGATTTTTATGCGGTTTTTTTTAAAGATAGCGTAATTCAAGGGGAAGGTTTGTATGTATAATACATGCGCGGGCGAAGCCGCGGGTAAAAGCTAGTTTCCAATAAGCGAAGATATTGTTCATTATGAATTGCAAGATTACGTCCAGACATGAACGAATGCTGACTGCGAATGCCGCGCGCTCAACACCGCCGCGCGCGGCCCTTGTCCAATCAGAGCGCGGCTAGACTCTGTATTGGGACACACCTTTATATAGTGTATTATCTATGGTGTATTATCTATGCCTCTTTCGTTTCGTATCGTTTAGGGCGTGCGCGTTTTGAGTGTGTTTCCCATAGTTTTATTGAGATTTTCCTCGACCCCTGCTTTCTTTCTACGTACTTCCGACCTTGCTTCTTGTACGACCCTTGCTCCCACACTGGACACGGTACGGAGAACACCGCCTAACCGTTGGACTTGGACTTGTTATTTTGGATTCTACGACCGGCCTACCGATTGCATATTGGTTTGGCACCTTGGATCGTTGTGTAAATTGTGGCAAAGTGACTAGATGCTGTAGTTTACGTGGTCGTCGAGCTTCAAACTTCAAAAATCAGCTTTTAAGTATAGATTGTTACGTAACCTCACTTTTACTAAATCTCTTTTAACTCGGCACTCAGACCGCCAAAATCCGTAAAATGTTCTGTGATGGTTTTATAATGTAGTAGCTCTATCAATTAACACCAATTTCATCTTTTAACAACCCAGGGCAAAACCGTGGCCCCAGATTGTATTGCCAGGTTTCCGTCTCCTTTTAAGTCTTCAGAAGTATCGGTGAAAGTAAAACTAAAACAAAAAATGTGCACACACACAGGATTAGAAAAGAAAATGGTCTGATTTGCATTTAATTTTTTCGCGTTAGGTTTTTCTTGTAAAATATACTTATTGTTTTTTATCTTGATCATGGCGGGTATTTTTTCTGAATTGATAGATTAATTTTGTTATCGCCTATAAGTGAATATATTAGGTTATCTAGAGATTAAAAAATATTCACCCACGTTAAATGATTACGCATACACTGAACAGCGTTGGTTTTCAGATAGCTTGAACTAAGTATATACTACACAGCTTATCAAGGTTGTTGACATCGACGGGAACATAATAAATTGTGCAGTTTTTAATAATATTTACTTATTCATGTCAATATTTGTCTTATAGGTCATAGATCCTTATATCAATGCATTCTTAACAGTTTACAAACTACAATTATAATAATGAAAACTTGGCACCTTTGTCCTGAAAGTCGTTGCCGATATTACACGGAAAATTTAATTGCTGGTATACGGGTACTGATAGTGGTGGTATCGATTACTCACCACACCCACCCAAAAACGGAATCGCAAATCACTGTGCTACACTGTACGAGTATACATATTATAAGGTGTTTCTAAATTAACTTTACTAATTCTACAAGGTGCTTTAGACCATAACTGATAACTTTTACTATGACTCATCTTTGAAATCGCGAAAAAAAAACGGCTGTCCCATACAGTTTAGAATAGTAGGTATTAACCCTTCACGTGGATCCACACAAGACACAATGGCTTTTTAATTGTGTCTGTAATTACGGTATTCGACTCGTTAAACTTTAGTATGGAACAGATGATTTTTTTTCGCGATTTCAAAGCTGATCACATAGTAAAAGTTATACAGTTCAATACTCCTTATAGTTTGTAAAGTTAATTTTGAAACCACGGTTTGAAACATTATATTTATAAGCACATTAGCTTTTGCCTGTGGCTTTGCGCGGAGGTTGGAAAATATCCTACGGGAACGTAGGTATAGAAATAAAAATCATCCTATGGCCTAATCCTAACTCATGTCATGTTCTACCTGCGTGATAGTAAAAGTCACCGACAGTATGAAAGTAGGTACAATGTATGAGACTTTTTTGTCTCTGGCATCGAAGAGCACCTACAATCAATGAATATTCATAGACGACGGAGACCACGTACGAATAGTTTTCACAGTGTTATCAAAAAAGTAATCGTTCAAATTGCTTACGATAAACTTTTTTGAAAGATATGACAAAAACAAATAATCAAAATTATACAAAAAAATATCCCAAAGACACATATACGTCACGGACAATTGTCCAACTGCATATTTAAGTTTGTATTCGCAAAAATCTGGGTATCATTAATAATACATCTATAGAGAATATTGTTTATCGTTTCTTTTTTTTTTCCTTTTAACTTCTTTTTCATTAATAAGCCCTGCTACAGTTATTGTTTGCTAGTAGCTTGTTTTTAATATATAATGTAGTAATCTGTGGAAAATGTTGTGGGTAGTATATTTGTAAAGATATAATTGTAAGACAACACTGTTTATGCTTAGTATACTACTATTTGTTTTCCCAAATGTAATAAATAAATAAATAAATAAATAAAACTATTCATAAATACCTTTTCAAACAAAAAAAAAAAGAATTTTCAAAATCGGTCCACAATTGACGGAGAAATCGGTGTACATACATAAAAAAAATATATATATACGCGACGAATTGATAACTTCCTCCTTTTTGTTTTTGAAAAGTCGGTTTAAAAATAACATCACGCCTTGTTTTCCCGAAGGCTTGGGCAGAGGTGTACCTATACACCCACATTTTGCCAGAAAAAAAAAGTAAAAACTATTTTTTTACCGACTTTTCAAAAACAAAAAGGAGGAGGTTATCAATTCGTCGCGTATATATATATTTTTTTATGTATGTACACCGATTTCTCCGTCAATTGTGGACTGATTTTGAAAATTCTTTTTTTGTTTGAAAGGGTGTGCTTTCGAGGTAGTCCCATTGTCACCAAGTCAGAATCTGATGAGGGAATCCCATGGAAATCGAGGGAAACCCTCAAATTTTATAGGCACACCTATAGCGATTTGAATATTTTTTATAGTAACTTGTGCATTTGCTCCCGGAAAGCACCATTTAGTGAAGTGGAACTGATGAGGAAGACCACAGATGTTCTTCAGAACTACTCAATAATACGTATTTCACTTGGGTTGCGATTCGATTACTTTAATTTGGTTGCTAAGCAATTTATGCTCGTGAAGTGGAGTTGATGGTGACTTCACCATCAGTTACAGTTCTCCTAGGAGAACTCCTCAACAATTAACGTCCTTGTATCGGGAAAAACAATATTTTGTAAAAAGGTGATGAGCAGTTGACATTAGGCTATTGTGACTTAGATAAATTACAAACTGGCCCACTAAAAAGTGAAAAAAAAAAACTTTTTTACAAAAAAAAAAAACCGCCTTCCAAAAAAACGCTACAAAGTGAAAAATAAGTTTAATTTCGGAAGTCTGTGGCAAAAAACTAAAATACAGAGCCAAAGACACCGACTTCCGTATTTTTTTTTATTGCGTTGATTTAGAAGCTTGATTTTTTTAGAGCTCTAAGGGATCATAGACTTACGTATTTAATATTAATTTCAACTTGATACCTCCACGCGTTCCTGAGAAAAAGGGCCTTGACAAATGACATACTTGAAAGTATTTTTATGTGATAAAATTATAAATTACCAATTTTCGGACTTTTTCCATTACTTGTGCTGTAAGACTTTGCTACATGCCAAATTTCATGGTTCTAGGTCAACGAGAAGTACCCCATAGGTTTGGATTTACTTGCGAGTATCAAAATATGTCGCATAAATGGCCGTATTTTTTATTGCGTTGATTTAGAAGCTTGATTTTTTTAGAACTCTAAGGGACCATAGATTTACGTATTTGGTATTAATTTCAACTTGGTACCTCCACGCGTTCCTGAGAAAAAGGGCCTTGACAGATGACATACTTGAAAGTATTTTTTAATGTGATAAAATTACAAATTACCAATTTTTGGACTTTTTCCATTACTTGTGCTGTAAGACCTTGCTTCTTGCCAAATTTCATGATTCTAGGTCAACGGGAAGTACCCTATAGGTTTTGATTTACTAGCGAGTATCAAAATATATCGCATAAACGGCCGTATTTTTTTATTGCGTTGACTTAGAAGCTTGATTTTTTTACAACACCAAGAGACCATAGACTTACGTATTTGGTAATAATTTCATCTTGATACCTCTACGCGTTCCTGAGAAAAAGGGTCTTGACAGACAGACAGACAGACGGACAGACAGACAGACAGACAGACAGACGCACAACGAAGTGATCCTATAAGGGTTCCGTTTTTTCCTTTTGAGGTACGGAACCCTAATAAGTGTACCTACAAATTAATATGTTATTTTGTACAAAAAGTATTCTGTCCTTTAATTACATACAGATTAATGTTAAAAAATTATATTTTGAAAACACTAAGCTAATATTGCATTTATAAATTATACTGTTTCACCGTGGTTTCACCTTTATGTTTCTCGATATTTACACGCAGTCCACGTCCAGATAAAGAAAATATGTTAAAAATTCAAGGAATCATTTGATCTTGTGAATTTAACACATTGGGGCCAATTTAATAGGTTCATCATTTTCCTTAGTCCACACAGTCCCGGTTTCCGCAAATGTAAAGATCTCCACAACAGCCTTGCCTATTATCTCCGGTGTCTGCATTATAACTTCAGTCCGTATCATCTTATGGAAATCTTCTTTTTGCCACTCCCACGCATTACCAGCCAGTATGATGGTATCGGTGAATCCTGGGCATATGGCAATAACCCTTACGCCACTCTTTTCATAGTTGTAAGGATGTCCCAACGATCTTGTGAAGCCCAATACAGCGTGCTTCGATGTCTTGTAGAATACTGCCCAAGGACTGTACTGGTATCCATAAATTGAAGCTATATTGTAGATTGTACCCCCACGGCCTCCTTTGTCCGTCCTCATGTATTCCCAGAACTTCATACTCCATTCCACTACAGCTACACAGTTGATTTCGAGAGTCTGCCTTGGTGAATCCTCGTTCAAAATTCCTGCATTGTTAACGAGGACGTCAACTTGGTGTTTTTGAAATATATCTTTGGATACTTCATCTAAATCTTTTGTTACGTCACATTTTATAAAAACTGCTTTGCCTTCGCCGTATGTATCGTTTAATGATTTGACAGCGTTTACTCCGACATCTTCAATAAGGTCCAATATGATCAATGTTTTGGCTCCATTCTTCAGAAACTGGTTTGCGATCTCGTATCCTATGCCTCTGGCCCCTCCCGTCACTACGACTACTTTATCTTCCGGATCACGCTCCATATCGAGTGCAACGCGGAGTGAACTGCTCAGTGAGCTTGTAGAAAACTAAATGCTACAGCAAGTGAGGTAGATAGCATACTTATATCTTTATACATATTTGCTTTTTGCGTCATATAGGCATAAAAAAATACGATCGGTAGTGATTTCTTAACATTTATCTGTATAACTTAGATAACTGATAATAAATCCAGCTAAAAATTACATCATTATGTTCCAATTTCGTACGTCAATCGATCGCTTTCTGTATGTTCGGTTTATTTAATATTTAGGCAATGCAAGATTATAATACCTTCACTATCTTTCGGTATAATATTTTACGAAAATTGATAGGATACACAAAAACCGGACAAGTGCGTGTAGACACACGCACTTGTCTGGTTTTTGCGCACAATGAAAGGTTCCGTAGTTGGGATGAATTAATCCCAAGAACAAACATAAAATTTTAGTTGAGAAACATGTTCTACGTACAAACTTACATTTGCAGTTGGAATGTATGGGCATTCCAACTGCAAATGTAAGTTTGTACGCACAATATTTAGAGATTTACCATGTTATTTTAAGACCTTTGTCTTCGTATTTGTCTTTGACCATAGACTTCTTATAGATTTTTCTGTAATCTATAGAACCATTTTTTACATTTTTTTTTTCAAACATTTAGGCTCGGAAGTTTCGGAGCTACGGGGGGAATGGTCAATTTTCGTCTATTCTGTTAAGTAACTTTAAAAACATAAATATATTTGAGATCCTCACAGTAAGCCCTTTCATTTGATATGTCACACTGGACAGTAGGTATGACCTATGCAAAACTTTTTTTTAATTTTATTAAATAATGAAATTTGGCAAGAAGCAATAATTTGCAATTTTATCATAAGAAAACTTTTTTTTTGGGATTACAATGTTAAGTTTGTTTTTGGGATAAATTCATCCCAACTGTGGGACCCTTCACTGTGCGTGGTCCGTTTAGAGGCATTTAATGGTGTATTATTTCAAGACAATTTGGCGATGTAAAAAATTTTGTTTATTTTCCGGAATAAAAGTTTATTTGAATTGAATAAAAACAAATTGAGTTACAATACCATACTCAACAGTATCTTACAATCATACCCATACAATATTATTCCACAAATTGTGGCGATTTTTTTTTTGCAAATGGCAACCCTTCGCTACACACTAGATAAAAAGGTGGTTTCAAATTTTGATGTTCACGGCGCGCCATCTTACTTTTTTTGTTGATACAAGCTACGAGTTTACGCATGTATCTTCTGTATTTATGTATATCTAGGTCCACCTTTAGATACCAAAAGCAATAGTTTTTTTTAAACATTTTCTGTACTCCAAGCGTTTTTTTTGCTAGGGTCTAATGTTTGGAGTGCTGCAAGGCACGAAAAAGTATTAAAGTTACAATGTGGACCAACAAATATTGTTTTTTGTAAGACTGCCTCCTGTGTTCAAAAATAAAATATTTTGATAAAACTATAATATTACAGTGTGAATACTGATATCACTGCACGAAGCGTGCAGTCTATTATTAGAATCATGAGATAATGTAACTCAATCAGCCTATATTTACAATTAGATCAATGCAAAACTAGAAATTTACCCTAAAATCCTGCACAAATGCAAAAAACTTATAACAGAGTGGTTAAACATAACATCACGCCTTGTTTCTCCGAAGGGTTGGGCAGAGGTGTACCTATAGTACACCCACATTTTGCCAGAAAAAGAAAACTAAAAACTATTTTTTTATGTGATAAAATTATAAATTACCAATTTTCGGACTTTTTCCATTACTTGTGCTTCTTACTTCTTTTGAACGGGAGCCGTCAGTTGGGACTGGTCGTCTCTTAGCTGCCACGGCTTATTTTATTTTTTTTTTATTTTTTTTAATTTAGTTGTTTTTAGTTTTTATCTTTTTTTTATTTTTACTACGGACGCTTTTAACGTGCACGTCTTTCTACTTTGTTCTCACATGTATATTTTCAATATGAACGATGTAACCAATATTTTGTAAAATATTTGATTTTAAAAGAGTGTCCGTGGAGTTTCTTGCCCGTTCTTCTCCATAGGATCTACGCTTTGGAATGGGCAATCTAGCTTCATTTTTCTGACTGACCGACCCAAGACCGACCCTTTGACAATTCAAAAGTGCCTGTAATTGGTTTATTTGCAATAAATGCTTTGAGTTTGAGTTTGAGTTACCAAATTTCATGATTCTAGGTCAACGGCAAGTACCCTATTTAGTTTTGATTTACTTGCGAGTATCAAAATATGTTGCATAAATGGCCGTATTTTTTTATTGCGTTGACTTAGAAGCTTGATTTTGTTAGAAATCTAAGGGACCATAGACTTACATATTTTATATTAATTTCAACTTTATACCTCCACGCGTTTCTGAGAAAAAGGGCCTTGACCGATGACATACTTAAAAATATTTTTTTATGTGATAAAATTATAAATTACCAATTTTCAGACTTTTTCCATTACTTGTGCTGGGAGACCTTGCTTCTTGCCAAATTTCATGATTCTAGGTCAGCGGGAAGTACCCTATAGGTTTTGATTTACTTGCGAGTATCAAAATATGTCGCATAAATAGCCGTATTTTTTTAAGCTTCTAAGTCAGAAGCTTAATTTTTTTAATAACTCCAAGGGACCATAGACTTACGCATTTGATATTAATTTCAACTTGATCGCGCGTTCCTGAGAAAAAGGGTGTAGACAGACAGACAGACAGACGGACAACGAAGTGTTCCTATAAGGGTTCCGTTTTTTCCTTTTGAGGTACGGAACCCTAAAAATCTTAAACCCTTACTGCCAGTTGTAAAATATTGCTGCTACGGCCAAGTGTCGATGGGATTCCTGCACTATATTAAAATAGAACAAGTTTTAAAAAAATCTGAGGGGCAATTCCCGTATTTTTAACAACGTTCGCATTATCATCTCAAGACTTTGATCTGTCAAAAATTATATAGCGTTTAATACAATTTTTGACAGATTGAGTCTTGAGATGATATTGCGAACGTTGTTAAAAATACGGGAATTGGCCCTCTGATCTGTCCCCTCTGTCCTATTACTATTCATAAACCTTAATAAATTAAACAGTAAGATGCCTTGTGATGTTTTAAAATCAAGTAACTTTCGTTTTAGTGTAGAAATCCGCGGAGGCACACAACAGAATAATAAAAGTGTAGGAACAACTTTGTGGGAACAGCCGGTTTACGATGCGAGACCTCAGCCACACACGGGAATCAAGAATATCAAGCGAGTTGCGTGACAAGAGACAGGGACTAGGCCACGAATAGTATTTTCTTAAAGAAATACATTACTGGCAAGAGATTTGTGGTTTCGTCGGAGAAACCTATCTCCACCAAAAACAGAACCACTCACTGTATACTGTACTGTATCACCCGTTGCTTTTATATAGTAGCAATTTTTTTTTGGGTACAAAAGATGCTTATTAGTGTTTTTTTGAAAACCCCAAAAGTGCGCAAAATAATAAACGCGGAGAAAAAAAAACGTAGGTTTTTTTATAGTACCAATTTTTTTGGGTAGAATATTGGAAAACCCCAAATTACGCAATACCACAAGCCCAATCCGCAATTTTGAGAATCGCATCTTCTCCGGCGCTATGGCAAGTGCTGCCTCTTTTCCCTTGCGTAATAAGGCACAAGCACCTATGCTCGCTTTCGCGGACTCGGCACACGGCTGGAATGGTATTTGCGCCTTATTACAGGCGGGTGGAGGCTGCCCTTCCTCTAAAAAAAACCGGCCAAGTGCGAGTCGGAGTCGCACACGAAGGGTTCCGTACCATATTATATGTTTAACAATCGCAAAGATAACTTTGTATTTCATAATGATACTGTGAATTATTACAAGGTTATTTTTTGCAGTTGCAGAAAATCACATTTAAACAAAATACCTTATGAATCGCTGTTTTTAGTATTTATTGATTAAATACAGTAATATGGTACATGATATACAGAAGTTTCAAATTCCTAATTTGTTGAATTGTTGCGCTAGAGCTCGTACAAAAATGGTCTAAAATTGACAACTTTTACGGCCCCCTATTTCTTCATTTTAGAAGATAAAAAAATATATGTTTGTACTCCACTCGATGAGTTCTAGATAATGACATCATCACATGCTAGGTTATTTATTTTTTTTTAATGACAAGTTTATTGTATCGGGAATTAATTTTTATCTTTGCTTTATTTTTATTGCTTGTTGAAGCCGTAATAGAAATACACAATCTGTGAAATTTTCAACTATCTACCTATTACGGTTCATGACAGACGGACGGACGGACGGACAGACAGCGGAGGCTAAAGTTCATACGCACAATATTGAGAGACTAGCTAGACTGCTTACGGCTTCGCCCGCGTGGATGTCTGGTTTCATGGGTTTTAATTTTCTTGCGCGGAACCATAAATATTTTTCTAAAATAAAAATAGCCTAAGTTACTCCTTATAACATCAGCTATCTGCCGTCAAAATCGGTGAAAATTCGTTTGTGAAGTTTCCATAACTTGACTTAAAGATTACGTAGGTATAAGTACCATTTTTTTAATTAATCAAGCCACGCAGTAAAATCCTCCTTTTAAACATTTACTGAGTTTCAAGTTAATCGGACTGCGCTTTAAAATTCTTCCATACAAACTTTAACATCCCTAAACCCACTTTGAGGGGTAGTTTTGAAAAACTAATAATGACAAACTGTATAAGTATTTGTGCTAAGTTTCAAGTTAATTAACCAAATTAATAAGATTTTTCATAAAAACTGTATCCCTGTTTTCACGCCCACAGGGGTAGAATTTCAAAAATCGTCTGGGGTTTTTCTATAAAGTGCCTCAAACATTATTTACACCAATTTTCGAGTAAATCAAGCTCCCCAATAAAATCCTGTGCTGTAAAATTGACTACCCCTTTTCACGCCTTAGGGGTAGATTTTTGGAAAACTCTGATACACGTTAGTCTTCATTTTTGGTCTCATGTTTAAAACCCAAGTTTTGAGTTAATCGGACCGCGTGTTAAAATTCCTCCATACAAACTTTGACACCCCCAATCCCTCCTTAGGGGGTAGTTTAGGAAAACTAAATGATAAACTTTATAATTTACTCAGATGAATATTCGTGGTAAGTTTCAAGTCTATTAACTCAAGGGATAAGATTTTTCATACAAACTTTCATCACCTAATTTACATCCTTCGGAATGGAATTTCAAAAAATCCTTCCTTAGTGGATGTTAACACTGTACAAGGTATCTATGTGAAAATTTTCAAGTTTCCAGGTCCAGCGGTTTGGGCTCTGCGTTGATATATTAGTCAGTGACTCGGTCTGGACTTTGATTTTTTTATAAATACAGATTTACCATGTTATTTTATTACCATAGACTTCTTATAGGTTTTCCTGTAATCTATAGGTAAAGACCTATTTTTTGTATTTTTTTCAAAATTTTAGGCTCAGCAGTTTCGGAGCTAAGGGGGGGCGAATGGTCAATTTTCGTCTATTTTCTTAAATAACTTCAAAGCTATTTATTTTAAAATGATAAAAAAAATATATTTGAGACCCTCACAGTAAGACCTTTAATTTGATATATCACACGGTACAGTTTGCAAAACTTTTTTTTTAATTGTACTTATTTTCCCCCCAAAAGGGACCCCCATATTCAAAATTCATTTATTTACGTTACACGTCCGTGTTTGGGTTACTAAAATACATATGTGTACCAAGTTTCAACTTAAACGGTTCATTAGATTCGGAGCAAATTGGCTGTGACAGACGGACAGACGGACAGACAGACAGACAGACAGACAGACACACGAGTGATCCTATAAGGGTTCCGTTTTTTCCTTTTGAGGTACGGAACCCTAAAAACACTCTCGGGGTAGGGCAAACAACTACCACATGGTGTCAGGGTTGGCTAACTAGGTTCTGTGCCAGTTTTTGAGCCTAATCTGTTCTAAAACAGTTGGTCGGAGACAAAAAGCACCAATCTACTTGCACGACACATAACACACAGAAAAAGCGATAGGTGTCAATGTCCGACAATGACTGGCAACTGGCTAATGTTGGCGCCACTTACATTCGATTACGTATCATTAATTACCAACGTTCTTATGAAGGAGTACAGATTAAACTTTATTATTATTAACTTTATTTATCATTTGCTTCATAATTGAGATCATTACGGTAGCAGCTATTTGAAAATAAAATCAAGTTAAAAACGTACAATATTTATACCTAAAACCATTAAAATCCGCTGTCACTTTGTCTGAAGGTAAAACCTCAGAACAATAACAAAGCATAGAAGTAGTGTTAAAATAGCAACTGAACTCAATATATTTGTTTCATTTTGACTTATTGAGCCGCTATGATGTTAAAGAAGGACACGTATACAGAAGAAGTTTCGAAATTTTGTAGGTTGTCATTCACTAAATTTCAACGTCGATAGAATTTACAATGACATTCTTTCTTACACTGCCAAGAATAATAACCGTAGGTACACACGGCTACACATCAAGCTATACATTTCCAGTTTACACTGACCGCTCATTGTAAGGAAATCCTATACAATGCGAGATCAGCTTATACTGGAAATGTATAGTTGATCTGTAGCCGTGCGTACCAAAAATTTTAAAGTAACTAAGCATACTTATGATACCAATACTTAATATATTCGTTCAAAATGAAACAATACTTTAAGTATGAACTAAATAGTTCGTCATCATTATCACCAAAGTCTTCCTTGGTTCCCGACAGCTCTTCATGTATTAAATCTGACCCGGCTAAACCCGAATGTATTTAGTTGCCATAATAACTGATGAGTTTATTGAAAAGAAGTGGGAGACATTCGGTTTTGCAAATGTTTTTAGCAACTTACTTTCTCATATTTATTTGAATTTTAGATTACATCATAGACTACTCAACAAAGTCTAGGGAAAAAGGCTATTCAAAGTACCTAATAATTTTTATTTTAATACTTTTTATGTAACATATATTATTGTAAATCAGTAGAAGCGTAATTTAATAGAGATTTGAATTATTTGATTAAATAAAATGGTTGTTAGTGAAAAAATAAAATTTATTATGAAAATTTAAAATGGTACCAAAGCGACAAAAACTTTTCGTACATAAAAAAATAAATAACGACCAGATAATATTTTAAATAAAAGATAATATTTTAAATAAAAAAATAAAATGCCTAGCCACTTTAATAATCTGTTAGTCGAATTCCAGCCCACACCATAATCATTCCGCCCTGGTACGGATGAACTTCCTGAGGATTCTGGAGTCGGCTCTGGCGACCAGGAACTCGCCAAAAGCGCAGTCTTCTTGAATCGGGATGGAATCCAATTATTTCTGAATTTGTCTGTGTCAAGGATTCCTAAAACAAACAGTTCTCAATAAAATTTATGTAAGATTTTTTATCAACATTTTTATTTAGGTAAATAGTTTTATTTGTATGTCTTACCTGACTGATGTGAGATGATTTCACGAGATGTCAAGATCAGTGGCGATTCATTAATTTGTACCGATGTACTAGGTCCTGTTTCAACTTCCATTGCTACGGGATCCTACAATTACGTATTTTGTATTAAAAATAAATAAATAAATTTGCACTCGATTATATTTCCGACTGGGATAATTAGAAGAATGATATCGCATCAATGATATTTTTAATATAATATCATTGTATCGGATATATCAAGTGAACATATTTCTGAATGTTATACCTGTCTTCATGTTAGATTACTGTTGATGGTGAGCGGTTTTTTTAATTTGCAGTATTGCGCTATGTCCTTCTTCGCAGACTTCCATAAGTATTTCCTGTAATGTAATAAATCAAGTTTTAATTTGAACGGGATACTATTTATTGCCAATAAAATACCTTAATTATATCATAATATATCAAGACCATTTCATCTGTTCTATCCATAACAAATAATGTAGGAACAGCATGTACTCTAAGTGACGACTTAAAGAACATGCTACATCCATTTCATAGGTTCATTACCAAATGAATACAAAGTAAAATGTTTGGAGCATATTATGTGGCTGTGCTGTTTGGAGTCCAATTTAGTCTACCAATACAATTTATCCATTTTTTTTTCACATCGTCTAGGAAATCTGTAAAAGAAAAGTATCGACAACATTATTTACGTCACTATGGCTGATCAAGATAACCCCAAAACAATTTCCGAATATTCGCTAATAACTTCTATTGGAATAAATATTACGACTGGTTTCAGCTATATAGTGACACAGCAATATTTGTTATGTATTTATATTCGTTTATCAGATCTTAGGCAACAAGAAATTGAGCAAAAACTTACCGATGGAAGGTCAATATTTGTTGTTCATTTTATTTTCGCAATGAATGGGACTTGCAGCCCCCAACCACACAAGAAATTGCTCCACAGCGTCCACACACTCACTATTTGTAGTTAAACAAAGAATTCATGCAATCTAACAGTAGAAATATTATTAAAACATCGCAAAACCATGGAATATTACGACAGATACGTAAACAATGAACACGCGAATAAGTCAGCTAGTTCAATGAACGAACTGTCAGACATTGAAACAAAGTACTATCAAATTTGGCCGCGTCATACTATAACTTTTTTAACCAAATGACAATTGATCTTGTGACCATGCCAAGAAAGTAAAACAAAGAGTAAAACATTTATCTCTTTCCCACATCCTTTATCGTACCTAATAATAGAACGGGAATAAAGGTAGTTACAGAATTCTGTTTTTAGCCTTCCTTCTATGCTTTGTTATTGTTCTGAGGGTAAAACGGAATAACCTCGGAGTGAAATTCCTACATTATCTGTGGTAAACCCTGAGTAATTAATAGTGATCTGTGAAGGTAAACTGTAAATTTTATTGTGTAAAAGTAAAATTTTTGAAACTTTAGGATTATTTTCTCAAAAGCTAGTCGTTTGCGCAGTGTAGGTAATATTTTACGAAAGTATTTTATTGGAAGACATCAACACTTTGTAAAATTGTGAAGTTCCAGACGCGCGGGCGTTAAAGTACAGTAGACCCCTTGTGAGTTTCAAAAATCTGCTAGAATTTTGAATTAAGCATTTACTTTGGATGATGTCAGAGGCCGTAATTCTTAACTACAACGCCTATTATAAAAAATCATCAAACATGCTCCTGCAACTTCTTCCCCATATCCTCCAGCTCTGCTAAGTCTGTAGCGCAGTTGATGGGAACTAATGTTGCAAAGCTTTTAGCCACACCCCCCGCTCCCCGCACCTGTCCTCATACAATACCCCTCATTATACCTCGCATAAACAACAAACGGTTGTTTGGAAACTTCTAGAAAAATGTCTTGAAGACTAAGTTAGCTAATTAGTTTTAGAACTAACGTGTTCGTGTCTTCTGGTAAGGAGATGCTTGAGAGGACAAATAAACAATAATACACCACGCCTGTATGTTCCCCAGAGAATTAGGGCCCTCGCCCACGGTGACTTTTTGTAGCGATGCTATCGCGCGTTTACGAAATACGCGACTGCATCGCTACTAACGCGCGTTAGTCGCATTTGCAACGCGCTACTAACGCGCTACCGTATCGCGACTGTATCGATGCAAACGCGCGACCGTGTCGGACGACATCGGGGAGAGACCAGAGGGAGGGTGGCGCGTGAGTGGAGAACCGAGCTTTCGTTGCCTACGCTTCGGCTGCTTACGTAAAAGCATGTTGCCTCAACGGAGTCCATCTTGCAGCTGTAGCGATCGCAGGTATTTTTGTGCCGTTACTGAATCGCGTTTGCATCGCGACAGAAGCGCGCCAGTATCGCGTTTGCCATAATCACCGGTAAATGTGATTTATTTCTTACTTTTACCTCGACTTTTGGTAATTATTATAATGATAGACAATTATTAATAATTTTCTTTTAATCACACTTACCGTAACATATAATAAAAATCCGGGCGCGAAGAGATTGCTGTCTTCGCCCGCTGTGGCAAAGCATAGTCACCCATGCGAGGCTGAGGCTGCAAGCTGAAGCTGCGGAGGTGAGCACGGATGCCTATCCTTTGGGGCTGCACTTCTCGCAGCGCCGGAGACGTTGCAGAAGCAACTCTAAAGTGTTTTGAGGTTTATGTTACAATAATTTACTTTTTTCAAGAACGGTAGGCCTGTACACTGTAATTGGAATGAAATCATTTATCTAAATGACCTACCAAAATACCCTATGGTAAATAAATGGCCTAAGCATCAGCCAGCCAGTACGTTAAATGTTGTATTATACGTATCGGCTGAATATCATTTATTCAGGCCGTTGAATGAATGGCGGCGTTTAGCGAAATGGGTAGGCGGTTGACCAAACGGCTAATTCAACCAGTTGGCTGCAACATGTTCTTGACATAAATATATGTGATATTTTTTAGGATCGTTCCAAAGTTAACAACATAAATTATCTTACTTATACCTTATATCTTACTCATACCTATTATTAACGTTTTGTCTCGGATCAGTGGTAATTATGCAGTTTTAATTACATTACTAAAAAATAACAGTCTGTGAGTTTTTGTGTAATCTGTGGCAGATATAACTGCTGCTGTTAAATTATCTAACTTAGTTTATATATTAGGAGTATGTACAGTGGGCTACATCAATTAGGTGCCCCAGTTGTATTAAAAAAATAATACAACTGGGGCACCCAATTGATGCAGCCCACTGTACATAAAACTTAAACAATTAAAAAAAAACTAAAATAATAAAAGATAAATGCACATTTCAATACCTATGGGAGTCCGCTGCGCGCGCGCTTGTCGTACGGTCGCATGTCTTAAAGCAAAGTTCGATAGTGTAAACAACACCTTTTAATTAGCTCGCACTTCCGTATAGGTAACCAAGTCGTAAAAATGGTTCAATGCAAAAAGTGTAAACTATTTGTGTCTCTAACCAAAGATGACACAGTGAAGTGTAAAGGTGCCTGTGAAGCGGTGTATCACAGAAAATGTGTGCAAAACAATAGGCAGTTCCAGTTAACGTCGACCTGTGATGACTGCCAGCAAGCTAAAAGTAGCCCCGTACAGGCGAAGCCAGCACAAGATCCAAAACTTGTAATAAATGCTAATGAAGCATCAGGCGAGAATGTACTGGCTGAAATAAATAAAAAGTTGGAGGTACTTTACAGTGTTGAGAAAAAAATTATTGATCTTACTGCCAACGTTGAATTCTATTCCGAAATGTACCAAACTTTGATAGAATATAAGGAAGAATCTCAAAAAAAAATCAAGTCTTTAGAGAATAAAAACGTATATCTGGAGAAGTGCAATAAAGCCCTGGAAGAAAGAGTACAGGAGTTGGAGATTAGGGAGAAAGGAAAGAATATAGAAATACACGGATTAGAGATGAACAGTCAGGAAAATATTAAATCAGTGGTAGGAAACGTAGCTCAAATACTAAACTTGAATCCAAATGATATCGATGATGCACAGAGGGTAGGCCAAATAAAACCCGGCGACACAAAACCCAAAATTGTATTGGTTGCACTTCGCTCTAAAAGCGCCCGAAACGAATGGATATCAGCGAGAAAGGAAAACAAGATTACGAATAATAAAGTCTACGCTAATGGCAGCGATAAGAGAATATTCATTAATGAAAATTTGCCTAAGCATAAGCGTCAACTTCTATGGATTGTAAGAAACCAACTAAAGCCAAAGGGTTTTCAGTACATTTGGGTTCAAGACTGTAATATTCTTGTTAAAAAGAATAATGAAGAAAAAAAGATCTACAATATAAGATTGGAAGAAGACTTGAAACAGTTCGAAGGATGTAAATAAATACGCGCAATTGGCGCGGCGAGTACACACTAGGTGAATTCTTCTCAAGATTAACATTCGATCGAACATGCGATTTACCCAATGATGTTGCATTTAAAAGATACTATGACATACCATCATTAAATAATGATGTACCTTGCAATGAAGGGTGCTATCATATTTTTCATTTGAACATAAGGTCAATTCGGAAACACTTTAATGAATTATTAGTCTTGTTGGAACAAAATAAATATAAAATGGATATAGTAATACTAAGTGAAATAAATATCAAGCGGGAGGAACTATCATTCTATCAAATATCAGGATATAATACATACATACACACAAGAGAAACTACCAAAGGGGGAGGAATATTGATATACGCAAGAGAAAGCCTTAACTTTGATGCTCAAAGAGTGGAGACGGAAGCCGTAGAGATGCTGCATGGCCAGCTTAGGACAGAAAAAACCATAACGCATATAATTTCTTTATACAGACCACCTAACAAAAATAAGTTACTCTTCATAGAACAATTAGAGACTATCGTCAGATCTATATCTGCATTGGAAAACGTTATTGTGATTGGTGACACAAATATAGACATTCTGAATGATGTAGTAAATCCAACTTCAACCAAGTACAAAAACACCTTGTGTGGATGCGGCCTACAGTGCGTAATACCTAGCGCAGAGATTACACGCGAGGCAATCGTGGACGGGCATCTTCAGACGTCGTGCTTGGACCATGTATGGGTGCGAGCGGGACGTAACGAGTCCGGTTCGTTGTCTTATGTGCTCGAGACGCACATCTCAGATCATCATGCCGTCGGACTGGCGTTGGCTACGAGTGTAAGCAATAATACGTGTTTAGAGGTGATTAGTGGTAACAAAACGCGAGAAGTTATTAGTGACAAACTTGTAAAACGGAAGCTAGATGCATATGACTGGACGCAACTACTCGAGGTGTCATGCCCATTAATGTTGTTTCAAAAATTGTGTGCAGTATTTTCCCAAATTTATAAGGAAAGTACGGTTACAGTCCCAAATTATGACAAAAGAGTAACACAGCCATGGATAGATAACCATTTATATAAAATGTTGTGTCGTAGAGACAATTTATTTAGAATATGGAAAGCGTCACCAAAAAACATGAATAAGCGATTAGAATATACAAAATTTAGAAATAAGGTAAATAAAATTGTAAATGAGGCAAGAAATAGGTATAAACAAGAAGAAATAAAAAAGTGCAATGGGGATTTTAGGAAAATATGGGTAAACATTAACCCATGGTTGGGTCGAAATAAAAGTAGTCTAGACGATGTGATATTGAGGCATTTAGGGAAAACTGATAGCATTTCTGAAATCTGTACAAACTTTGCGAAAACTTTTACTGAGGAAATTCAAGATATTAAACACATTTGTGACGTAACATTTTTTGATAGAAAGAATTATGTTAAGCCGAGTGAGGTGAGTTTTAGGTATATTCCCGTAAGTTCGTCAGACATAGAAAAAGTAATAAATATGTTGTCATGTGAAAAAGCACCAGGTCTGGATGAAGTGAGGGTAAAAGACATTAAATACCTACGGAAACAAGTAAGTCCTATTTTAGCAAAGTTCATGAACATGTGTTTGACTGAGAGTTTTTATCCTAATGAGTTAAAGAATGCAATTATACGCCCTATTTATAAGTCTGGCAGCCACCTGAAATATGTAAATTATAGACCCATAGCCATACTGTCTGTCATTGATAAAATTATAGAAAAAAATATTGTTAGCCAAATTAATAAATTCATAGAATGTCATGGTATATTGTCAGACATACAGTATGGGTTCCGGAAAGGGCGCAGCACTGTCTCGGCCCTAACAGCGTATAGTGAATATGTTAATGAGTGCCTAGACTCTGGTAAACAGCTGATAGCACTTTTTATTGATTATAAGAAGGCATTCGACACATTGGACCACGACATACTACTGCAGGCGATGGATGAATGCGGAATACGTGGTCCCACGAATAAATGGTTCAAAAACTATCTGACTAACAGGAAAATACGCACGATCATAGCTGGTGTGATAGGTGAGGAGGCAGGTGTGGATCTCGGTGTGCCGACCGGGTCAGTGTTCGGGCCAGTAGGTTATATAATGCACGTGAACAGTGTGTCACATATCTTTCCAATAATGGAGAACGTAGAAATTCGAGATTAGCAATTGAGCGAGAGAGCAATACGTAACATATCGTTAACATAGCCCTTAGCCCTTTCATGTCCTCCAAAAAAACCGCCAAGTTGGGGATCACCAGGCAAGGCAAGCGGCAACGTCAACGGCAAGGGAAGCGACCTGTTTACACATTCGCGTTGCCCATTATATTTCCCATTTCCTTGCAAGTTGTCGTGGAAATGGCCTGAATGTAAACGGGGTATAACAATCTACCGAGGCAAAAAAGAAAGCATAATCATAATAGCATAATCAGCCTATAATGTTCCTGCTGGAACAAAGGTCTCCTCTTTCTGCGAGAGGGAAATAAAATAAATAAATAAAATAAAATCTTTTATTTTCAGGCTTCGAATTCGAAGGGCCTGTAGCGAAAAAACAATCCAATGTTATTTTAACAGCTTTGACATTGTTGGGTTTATGCTCTTTGATTGTTTGGTAATTTGAAATTCCAAACAATGCGTTGGTTTTTCAATGCATTCTATGTTCCAACCATTCCAGAAAGTTCTTTTAAAGATTTAACTACAGTGATCAGTCTGTTGTGGACCAGGGGCCAAGTGAGCCGCCTCCCCCCCAGATGAGTGAATGGGGTGAAGTGAGTGTGGGGGGTAGTGAGTGAGTTAATGGGTGGGGGACTAATTTACAAACGTTGTGGTCTTTCCAATGTGAATTTATATAGTCGTTTCAAGTTGTAAAACAAAGTTTAATCGACTATGTAGTCTGTACCTACATTAATATTGATATTAAAATTCCAGGGCTAGATCCTGCTTACCCCGGCTACAGTCTTTCAAATAGTGACGGCCACCTCGCGAAAGGCGACGCTGCCTTCGTGGACGTCTTACACACGAACCCTGGAGTGTTCGGGTTTCTCCGGCCGATCGGTGACGTCGACTTCTATGCCAACCCTGGCAGTTGGATCCAGCCGGGATGCTGGGTTGATGAGTTGATCAAGAATCGGGAGTTTAGGTTTGTTTGTGAGTATAAGTTTCTTTTTCTAAAGTTGGATGTAGTAAAAATGCACACCATACCACCTTCAAAAAATTATAGATTATGTAGGTATAGACTTTTCCTCCAAAACCAAAAATACATTGAACGGACTGATTTTCTGGTCCCACACAACCTCCTTACTAGAAGAAGTACCTTGGTACTGTTTGTTTTAAAGCGATCTGAAATAATAGAAGTTTAATAAACTGTTAATATTAGTTACTTTTTAACTAAGTTGTTATCGCTGACAATAGATTCAGTAAAAAAAAAACTGAATAAGTACCAGAGTTCTTACAGTACGGCACAGGTGAACATAGACTTTATTGAATTAGTAAAAAGAGAGATTTGAGTGAGCACATAGGCTCATCCAATAAGAAGAAAACTGTTCCACTCTGCATCTCTTTTACTTTTTATTCACGGAATATTTAGAGCACTGCAGATGGAATTTACTAGTTCACTAGGGAAGCTCTTTCGACGAAGTACTATGTAGTTTTTTATTTCACTACTGAAAATAACAAACTTTTATGATCGTTTTAAAAACAGGTGTAAACAGGTGTCGAGTGTTTATGTATGCAGATGACATGTGTGTGACTTATGCTTCGAAGGATATAACGGAGGTACAACAATACGTACAAGATGACTTCGAACGTATCACCAAATGGGCGCATGATAACGGAATTATATTAAATCTATCCAAGGCAAAATGCATGCATATATACTCGCCACATAATATACGAGCTAAAACTGTACCCAGAGAGGATCTCGATATAATAGGTCATACATACGAGTGCCTGCATAATGATAAAGTTAATTGTGCATGTATGAGTTTAGAGTATGTAAGCACATTTAAATATTTAGGCCTTAGCATTGATTCAAATTTTAATTGGAAAACACATGTAACGGACATATGTAACAAGTTGAGATCTGTATTGGGAAAGTTCTATCAGTTGAACAATGTGGTGAATAAAAAAACGCTATTGATTGTATATTATGCACTTGCTGATTCACTAATCAGTTGTGGACTTGTTGTGTATGGGCGAACGTTCAAAACATACCTGCAAGACATACATAATTTACAGATAAGACTAATCAAGTTCCTAGTCAGCAAAAAGGTTAAGAAAAAATGTAACAAAGATTATGACAAAATATTTCCCATTTGTAAAATCCTACCAATAGATAAGAAAGTCGAATATTTGATAAGCCTGGAACACTATTATAGTGATGAGTATAAAATACCTGTTAAAAATAAATATAATACAAGAAGTGTAAGAGAGAAAAGACTAGTTCAACCGAAAACAACAAATTACTATGGGGAAAGAACATCAAAGTATTTAGTGCCCAAAGTATTTAATAAGATAGAAATGTTAAGACAAAACGTTAAATTAAGTAAAGGTATGTTAAAATCAAAATTAAGGAGTGTGTTTCTCGATAACGAGGATTCTACCTTTATCGAGAAATAAATTCACACCTTTTAGAGTACCTAAGCATAATTATTCTGTAGTTTTGCCTACCCCCAGGGGAGGGGGGCGTGACTTTGTGTATGTATGTATGCTCCATCGGTTTGGGTAAGTGAGTGGTGGTGGACGGGAAGGATCGCGTGTCTGGCTGGCCGACTGAACGTAGTGCCTGTCGCTTCGATTGTCGTGCTGCGCCGCGGTTATGCTCTTCAGTTTAGCAACGTTATATAACGATTTGTGAAGTTGCTGGATTGAGGACTGCAGCTGTGTCGTCAGTGTCGTGGCGTGGCGGTTGGAGTGGTGGGGGTTGCGTTTGGTCGACCGGCCGGACACCGTTTGTATGCCTTTATTTGATTGCCTGAACCGATGATTGTATTATTATTGTGTATTCTGTGATTCACTACAGGGGTTGGTCGGGCCGGCGCGGGCGGGTTGCGGACACGACACACGCTGATTGTGGCTCCTCCGCAGTCTGTCCGTGCCGGTGTGGCTAATCCATGAGTGGAATAGTGCATGACTGGTGTTAGTTTTAGTTTTGCTATTATGTATAAATAAGTATTGTGTAGTTAACAAGCGCTTCTCGCCATCAAACTTAAAAGTTTGGCGAGTAAAATTGTTTTTAATTAAAAATTTAATGTATGTTGGTAAAAAAAAAAAAAAAAAAAAAAAAAATAACAAAACAATATTTAATAATTACCAAGATAACATTTTCATTACAAAAAGACATCGAGTTTCTTAGCACTTAGCAACTTCTACAATTGGCTTACCACCTTCAGTAAGCCAAGCTGTTCCACTGGGAGCCTTCTGGTAAATTTCCACTGCAGCGTTGCCTACTGATTCCACTTTCTGCCATGCTTGAGCCTTCAGGAATTGGCCAAACTCCTTATCTTGACCCATATCCCAGGACGCCGGCTGCTCCGTCAACTTGGTTTCAGTAAATCCAGGACATATTGCCACTACTCTCACCCCAGTCCTCTCACAGTTGGCGACATGGCCCAAAGACTTTGTGAATCCCATAACTGCAAACTTCGAAGCTTGATAAATCGGCAGGAACTGGTCAACTCTGTAGCCGTATATAGAAGCAAGATTGATGATCGTGCCTCCGTTTCCTCCTCTGTCTTTTCTCATGTGGTCCCAGAAGGTCAGTCCCCACTCCACAACCGCAGTGACGTTGATGTCGATAGTCTTCTTAAGGGCGCGGTCGTTGAGTATTCCGGCGTTGTTGACGAGGATGTCTACTTTGTAAGTGTCAAAAATCCACTTGGAAACAGTAGCTATGTCTGTTGTGACATCACAGCGCAGGAACGCTGCTTTGTTGTTACCGTGTTTGGCTGTTAGTTTCTTGACCGCATCAGCTCCAAGTTTCTCGTTGATGTCGAGGAGGATGGTGATTCTGGCTCCCTTTTGAAGGTACTTGTCAGCGATCTCGTAGCCGATTCCTTCGGCTCCACCGGTGATCACGACAACTTTGTTTGTTAAGTTTCTCGCCATGTTGTTAGTTTATCGGTTGCAGTTTAACGACTAATAGATTACTGGACTGAACTCAGAATTTATATTGCACTGCTGTCATGACACTGAATGCGATAATTCTTGACAAACAAGCAATTAATTTGTTATTCACTTCGATGTTAGATCATGTTATTAAACCATTGGTAGATAATAGTTGAACTAAGTTATGGCCGCATAATAATATTTTATCTAGTCTTAATAATTATCGGTAGGTATGTCAGTTTACTAGTTAGTATAATTACATGGAGCAGTGGTGGCCCAGTGGTAACGGCCGCGACTTACGAGTTGTAGGTCGTAGGTTCGAACCCAGATAGGCGCTTTACTTGTAAGTTACGTGTAAGTTATTTCATCACCATCTGCTCTCAAAATGGTGAAGGGAAACATCGTGAGGAAACCGGCATGTTCTATAACCAAAAATTTAAAGACATGTGACATGTACCAAACTGCACTGGGCCCACATGGTGGATTACAGCCGACTTTCTCTCACCTAGGCCTGTTTCCCAACAGTGGGAACATTATAGGCTGATTATGATGATAATAACATAAATCTAATTATTCCTTATCAACAACAGTCATCTTCATCAAGAGTCCTCTTCTTTTTTAACCGACTTCCAAAAGGAGGAGGTTCTCAATTCGTCGGAACCTTTTTTTTATGTATGTTCCCCGATTACTCGAAAATGGCTGGACCGATTTGGATTTTTCTTTTTTTGTTCGAAAGGGTATACTTCCCAAGTGGTCCCATGATCATCAAGTCAGGATCTGACGATGGGATCCCATGGAAATCGAGGGAAACCCTAAAAATTTTATGGGCACACCTATATCGATTTCGATATTTTTTATAGTAACTCGTGCATTTGCTCTCGGAAAGTACCATTCGGTGAACTGGAACTGATGATGAAGACCACAGAGGGCCATCGGAAATACTCAATTATATCTAAGTATATCACAGGTTGCGATTCGATTACTTTAATATGGTTTATGCTCGTCAAAATGCATAATGGTAATGGTGACTTCACCATGAGCTCCAGTTCTCCTGGTTCTTACTAGGAGAACTCCTCAACAATTAACGTCCCTGCATCGGGAAAAGCAATATTTTGTAAAACGTGATGAGCAGTTGTCATTGGGTTATTGTAACTTAGATAAATTACAAACTGAACCACTAAAAAGTGAAAAATAAAAACTTTTTTACAAAAAAAAAACCGACTTCCAAAAAAAACACTACAAAGTGAAAAATAACTTTAATTTCGGAAGTCGGTGGCAAAAAACTAAAATACATATCCAAAGACACCGACTTCCGAAATTAAAGTTATTTTTCACTTTGTAGTGTTTTTTTTGGAAGTCGGTTTTTTTTTTGTAAAAAAGTTTTTATTTTTCACTTTTTAGTGGTTCAGTTTGTAATTTATCTAAGTTACAATAACCCAATGTCAACTGCTCATCACGTTTTACAAAATATTGCTTTTCCCGATGCAGGGACGTTAATTGTTGAGGAGTTCTCCTAGTAAGAACCAGGAGAACTGGAGCTCATGGTGAAGTCACCATTACCATTATGCATTTTGACGAGCCATTATCCATTTTTTACTCGATTTAAGGACCTTTGGTTTTTCATTAACGACTCGTTTGGGCCGGTTTTGTGTGTAGCTCTAGGTTAAATACCACAGACAGTTAGTAAAAAAGGTAAAAACACATTTATTTAAATTAGTCTGACAAAATTAAGCCTCATTTACATGGTGCATGTTTATTGCCTGTGGCATACCATCAAATTGAAGCAACAATTAACTGGCACCATCTAACCACCTCGTACAATTGTTGCTCAATACGGGCACGTTACCGTTCAAAACTGGTGTTGCTGTACGTGCAATAAAATCGCTCATGCATTTCTTGTTTATATAAGAAAATTTAAGTGTGTTTTTAAAATAAAATGTACAGTAAACGGCCATAAGTCCACTTACACCGCAATGACCATTATCGCCTGCGCTATACGGGCGGCCCTATACGGGCGGCCCTATACGGGCTGCGGCGCCGAAGAAGGTCATAAGTAAACTAATATTGCTATGTCATGTTTTTGTGAGATTGCTAATCGACTTCTGGCTGTTACTGTACGTAAAAACATTTTTAAACAAGCTTTTAGGTGAGCCATAGAACTAAAAAAACTATAAGAACTTTTCAATTCCTAGGGCCACCTTCCGAATCCACCATCATACTCTGGACTAGGTCCAACCAGTATATTTACTTGTCAAGATAATAAAACGATGTCAATCACAACGGGTCTTGCATAATTGAGAAATTCCTATGGTCACCTTTCGGCTCCTTCATCATACCCCGAACTCATAACCCTGAACTCATACCCTAGTTCCTGCTTAGCTCCATAGGAACAAGGAGTTTATCTCAACCTGGCTGGGTGTAAACCAATTTTATTCTCGTACATAGATTTGCAATCTCATCGAGCGATAAGCAATGTAAATATCTAAACGTATATGAGATTAGAATGCAAACGTTCTTAAAAATACGAGTACCTATTGTATATTGCCTCTTATTCCAATGGCTAGATCAGTGAAGGGTGACACGTTATTTTCTTCACGGCAACGTAAAACGATCCTAAATAATTTTATCACCAGTTTTTCTACAGAATCCACCTGTCTCTATAGACCATTCTTGCTTGGCAGCCTACAAGCCAGTTACTTATTTAAAGGTTAAAACACAAGACGCCGCCTACTTGCCGCCTACTTCTGTAATTACTTGTTTTCATCTGCATTGTCTTGTACAATCACGTTAAGCCGTTGGTCCCGGCTGTCATTCATGGATCTTTGACAGTCGTTACGAGTCATCAGAAGCCCGAAAGTCTGACAACCAGTCTTACCAAGGGGTATCGTATTACCCAGTAATTGGGTTGTGGAGGTCAGATAGGCAGTCGCTCCATATAAAATGCTGGTATTTAGCTGCATCGTGTTAGACTGGAAGCCGACCCTAACATAGTTGGGAAAAGGCAGGCAGATTGATTGTCTTAAACAAACATTTTAAACAATTCCCACCAATAAGATATAAGAAATCTATTTCCCGACGGCGGCGCGGCGATGTAAATCAGACGTCAAATGTTGTGATGTTTACACAAACCATTTTAATCTTATTAAATTACGATTGCTGTGACTTGCTTAAGGCCCTGGTTCCAAGCTTGGTTTATATCGGTGTGTAAGTGAAATGGCGTTATGGCTCTCTAGTTTGACACACGAGATAGAAGATTCTCACGCGCACCGGAATTATGTCGTAGAAGTGCAAATAAAATCGTATAATATTAGAAATGAACTATTTAATAAAAAGTAATCCATCACTGGATGCAGTTTGGAATTTGACATTTCATGGTATATTTTGAATTATAATTATAATTGCTAATGAAGGGATAAACAGCTTTTAAAGATTATTAGGAGGTATGTTTAAAGATTTTTTTGGTGCATTAGAGTATGTTTAATTATGTTTTGGCTTCCATCACTGTATGCGAAAAGGACTTGAAAATATCATATTTTTTTAAATGTCAAAATTATTTACGGTTTATGAGATACACAGCTTTAAAAAACCACCTTTTTGATCATTTTCAGGAAATCTGCGCCTTAAGGAAACCGGAATGTCCTAGAACCAAAAATTATAAAGACGTGGGACATCCAGCAACCCGCACTGGGCCGGTGTCGTTGCGGCCCACTCCCTGTCACAGAAAAGAGGCCTGTGTCCCAGCAGTGGGAATATTATTGGCTGATAGCTCAACGGAAAGGGCGTGTGGCAAACGGGCGAGCGGTCGAGTTGGATCCATGCATCCGTTGCATCGTTTACGTGACCCAGATGGATATACCTACCATGCAGTACTTAGATAAATGGTTCACCAGATAATTATTCTAATTTAAATGATTTGGATTAGTAATAATCTTTTTAAAAAAAAAACTGGCCAAGTACGTGTCGAAACACGCACAATATAGGATTCCGTAGTTGAGATGAATTTTATTCCAAGAACAAACTTAACTTTGCAGTTGAAAAAATGTTCTTCCATACATCGATATACGTCAAGGTCAATTTTTCAACGGCAAATGTAAGTTTGTAATCACAAAAAAAAAATTGTGTGATGAAACTACAAATTAAACATTTTTGGACTTTTTTCTTTGCTTATGCTGTATGATCATAGTTCTTACCAAATTTCATGATTCTAGATCAACGGGAAGTACCCAGTTTTCATTTATTTGCGAGTATCAAAATATGTCGCATAAATTTCCGTATTTTTTTATTGCATTAACTTAGAAGCTTGATTTTTTTAGAACTCTAAGGGACTGTAGACTTACGTATTTCATATTAATTTCAACTTGATACCTCCACGCGTTCCTATGAAAAAGTGTCTTGACAGACATACAGACGGGCGAACGGACAGACAGCGAAGTGATCCTGTAAGGGTTGCGTTTTGTCCTTTTGAGATACGGAACCCTATGTAACACCACAACGATTTCTCCTTGACCAAGGTTCCTGTGCGTACCTAACTACTCGTACTTGTATTATTATATCTCAAAATTTAAAATTTAATTATTGTGAATGTGAAGACTACGTGGATCATTGTTTTTTATTTATTTTATCCTTTTCTCAGTTTTAGTTACAGTCTGACAGTTTGAGTAATTTATGCGGCCTACCCAAATGTCTTTTCTTTGGTATTGTTCGTCGAATCGTTAAGCTCCTTAAGTTTTGAGTTGAGCTGTACGATTACTGACAAATGCGTGCACTGACTGGACAGGTCCACTCAATCTGTGTGGTTCTTTCATCAAAAGACCATTTCAGACTGCAATCTACATGGTCTTCACATGATCTGACCAAGATTATGTCTGGACTTTAAAAGAGACTGTGACCTCTGAGTTTGTTTCGGCGTTTCTTCTCAGAGTAGTCAGATAGGAAACGTCGAACTCATCTAGTTTAAAAAAAAATATGTTTGACGTGTAAAAGTGTTTGTACAAACCTACTTACAGAAAATAAATCATTTATCATTTATCATTTATCATTTACCACCTTCATTAAAACATCCATACTATATACTATAATACTATAATATTATAAATTCGAAAGTAACTCTGTCTGTCTGTCTGTCTGTCTGTCTGTCTGTCTGTCTGTCTGTCTGTCTGTCTGTCTGTTACCTTTTCACGCCTAAACCACTGAACGGATTTCGATAAAATTTGGCAAGGCTATAGATGGTATCCTGGGGACGGACATAGGCTACTTTTTTTTTCAAAAATAATCCTACAGGGGGTGATATAGGGGATGAAAGTTTGTATGGGAAACTCAGTATTTCTTAAGTTAGGGATGTGAAAATTAAAATGTATGCTTTTGTTAGGAAATAAAGAAATATGCGGTTCAGCGTTTTTGAAAAATCATCCCCTAAGGGGGTAAAATATAGTAAAATAGGGGTTGATTTTAAAATTTACAAAACTGCACGGATTTCGACAAAATTTGGCAAGGCTGTATATAGCATCCTGGGGAATGACATAGCATACTATTTTTTCAAAAATAGTATTACAGGGGGTGATATAGGGGATGAAAGTTTGTATGGGAAACTCAGTATTTCTTCAGTTAGGGATGTGAAAGTTAAAATGTATGCTTTTGGTAGGAAATAAAGAAATATGCGGTTCAGCGTTTTTGAAAAATCATCCCCTAAGGGGTTAAAGTAGGGGTTGATTTTAAAATTTACAAAACTGCACGGATTTCGATAAAATTTAGCAAGGCTTTATATAGCATCTTGGGGAAGGACATGGGCTACTTTTTGTCTTAAAAAATAATGCTACGGGGGGTGATATAGGGGATGAAAGTTTGTATGAGAAAATCAGTATGTCTTAAGTTAGGGATGTGAAAATTAAAATGTATGCTTTTGATAGGAAATAAAGAAATATGTTCAGCTTTTTTGAAAAATCATCCACTAAGGGGGTAAAATAGGGGTTGATTTTTAAATTTACAAAACTGCACGGATTTCAACAAAATTTGGCAAGGCTTTATATAGCATCCTGGGAAAGGAAATAGGATACTTTCAAAAACAATACTACAGGGGGTGATATAGGGTTCAGCGTTTTTGAAAAATCATCCACTAAGGGGGTAAAATAGGGGTTGATTTTAAAATTTACCAAACTGCACGGATTTCAACAAAATTTGGCAAGGCTTTATATAGCATCCTGGGAAAGGAAATAGGATACTTTCAAAAACAATACTACAGGGGGTGATATAGGGGATGAAAGTTTGTAAGGGAAACCCAGTATTTCTAAAGTTAGGGATAATAAATTCATGCTATTGGTAGGAAATTAAGAAATATGCGGTTCAGCGTTTTTGAAATATTATCCCCTAAGGGGGTAAAATAGGGGTTGATTTTAAAATTTACAAAACTGCACGGACGGCGATAAAATTTGGCAAGGCTTTATATAGCATCCTGGGGAAGGACATGAACTACTTTTTGTCTTAAAAATAATCCTACAGGGGGTGATATAGGGGATGAAAGTTTGTATGGAAACTCAGTATTTCTTAAGTTAGGGATGTGAAAATTAAAATGTATGCTTTTGATAGGAAACAAAGAAATATGCGGTTCAGCGTTTTTGAAAAATCATCCCCTTAGGGGGTAAAATAGGGGTTCATTTTAAAATTTACAAAACTGCACGGATGTCGATAAAATTTGGCAAGGCTTTATATAGCATCTTGGGAAAGGACACAGGAAACTTTCAAAAACAATACTACAAGGGGTGATATAAGGGATGAAAGATGGGAAACCCAGCATTTCTTAAGGTAGGGATATGAAAATAAAGAAATATGTGGTACAGCGTTTTTGAGAGGGTACAATAGGGGTTGACAAATGTTTGTGTAACTACCTCTTTTTAAGAGATTTAAGGGATTGGAAATGTAGTCATAGTTCGAATCTTGAGGTAACATTTAGTCTTTATTTCATTCGAAGTTTTTACGAGGAAATTATTTGAACGAGTGGACACTCGGACAAAAGTTATTTGTTATTAGAGCGTGACTGGCATAATAAATTTTAAGTAATTAACAAAGTGCCCCCCCCCCCCCCCCCCGCGTAAGTGTGCCTGTTTGAATGCGATAATGTCAAAAAGTACCGAACGGATTTTCATACGGTTTTCTCCAATGGACGGAGTGATTCAGTGTAATTCATTATGGTTTTGTGTAAATTGGCTGAAATATGACGACGACTGTTGAAGATGTCGGAAAAAATCATGCCGACTGGTACACACGGTAACGATTTATCGTAGCGATTTGAGTTTGTACAGTTATATCGGACGGCCCTATCTTTTCCACATGTACGTTCCCATGGGATATTTTCCGACATCCACGCGGGCGAAGCCGCGGGCAAAAGCTAGTAAAACTATATTTATGGTTGTTTTAAAAAGTGAACCAATATTTTAAGTTTTCGATACTACGCAGAACAAATTATTATGATTGGTCACAAAAACTGTACATTGCTATAATTTTTATCTAATTATTAAATTATCCTCTGGAAGCATAATAAAGTTTATCTACACCCATGCTATAAATCCTCTATAAAAGTTTCGGAAACAGTTAGCTTATTGCCAACATTAAAACAGCCAGTGTCATAGTAAACACGGTAACCATAATAGCATCCAAACGGGTGCTTTAATGTTGTACTGAATTTCATAATGCAACTCGTTTTCAAAAAAAGAACATTGTAATACACGCGCGTTTCACTACAACAGCGCCGTAATTAAAAAAAAGAACTTATTCGAATTCACATCGTATACTATGACGCCGGCTGCCATGTTCGATACGAGTATTAGTATTGCAAAAAACTGTTTCAGAACCTTTTATAGAGGATTGATAACATGGATGTAGATAAAGTCTTGTATGCAACTGTACAGAATTAGGCATTAAAACACTCATGTGATACTATTATCACACTCGGCTTCGCTTCGTGTGATAAACCCACATTCGTGTTTTATTACCCCTTATTATACGTCAGTTACATAAATAACTATTGTAAAATAAAAATGGTGGGATAAATTATAGTGGCAAGCTATGTATATAGACCTAACCTAATAACGTCATAGAGCAGAGGTCAAGCTTAGGGAATGAAAACATATTTATCACATCACAGTCATGCTTGAGTAACTTTGGAACAAATAAGCTTGATTGGAAATACTAGATTATTGATTTAAATTTTCAAAAAATATCACTGATAGTAAATTGGTTAGTGCCATCTAAAATTTGACGCCATTATATTATGGCGCTTCTTCACAATCGGCGATCATAAACTTTCATCCCCTTTATCACCCCCTTTAGGATTATTTTTGAGTCAAAGAGTAGCATATGTCCTTCCCCAAGGTGCCATCTATCTCCATGCCAAATTATATCTACATCCGCTCAGTGGTTTAGCTTAGTTTTTCAGGTAATCGTCTATTATAGCCGACTGTGAAGAGGCGCCATTACATTTAATTTGAAACCGCAAACTACATTCACAAGTTGAAATATCAAATTTTTATTCGATTAATTACTTGTTTTACACACTAAATAAAACTTTTAGTAGCCTTTATTCGTAAATTTTAACAATTCGTCATCGCCTTTCGAATCACCTCGAGATCGTATTAACTTTCTATGAGTAACTGATTCACCAGGGTTTACAGCATATAGTTAGTTTGTCATATTCGTCACTCATGGCGGCTTATTTATGGAACTTGAGTTATGGGTTTGCCACCTTCAATCAGCCACACGGTTCCACTTTCAGCTCTAGTAAACACTTCTACAGCAGCATGACCAACATCCTCAACCTTTTGCCAAGGAAACGAGTTTGCAAATTTGACTAGATCTTCAGGTAGGGTCTTTTGAAGTTCTGGATCTCGCAAATTTAAGGTAAGGCTAGTTTCAGTAAACCCTGGACATAAAGCCACAACACGAACACCCGTTTTGTTGAAATTGTCAATATGTCCCAAAGATTTTGTAAAGCCATTCACAGCGAATTTTGACGCTTGATAATCAGGAGCATATGGTACGGGTCTAAATCCAAATATTGATGATATTAACATGATGGTTCCGCCATTTCCACCACTATCCTTTCTCATGTGCTCTAAAAACTTCATGGACCATTCTATAACTGCGGTAACATTTACGTCAATCAGTTTTTTGTGATTTGTCGAGCTTGCAACGCCAGCGCTCACATCTACTACATCAACGGTTTTGTAATTATCAATTATAGTTTTCGAAACTTGTTCTAAGTCTGTAGTCACATCACATTTTATGAATTCAACTTTACCTTCTCCATATTTTTCTGTTAATGTATTGCTTGATTTGGTTCCTTGTACCTATAACATCAATATCCAGTAAAATAACAGCTTTAGCCTGGTGCAGCAGGAACTGGTCTGCTATGCCAGATCCAATGCCTTGAGCTCCTCCTGTCACAACCACTACTTTATTCTTGAATGAAGTTAACATTTTAGGTTGAACACAAATAGCGAACTGAACATTTACATGAGTCGAATACGTTATCATTTGAGTAAATTAGGACAGTAAAAATGTATGTTTCCTTTGTTAAAATGCTATCAGTTAGACCGACTATAAAATACAATACATATCATAACATTCGGTAGTGTTTACAATTAACGATCTTTCATTATGTATTAATATTTATTATTCACTAGCACTTCCCGCGCGGCTTCGCCCGCGTGGATGTCGGAAAATATCCTACGGGAACGTAGTACCGGGAATCTTTCCTTATTCCATATCTACATTATAACATTATAAAGGGAACCTCTGTCTAAAATTTCAGCTTTCTAGGTCTGGGCGTTGATGAGTCAGTCAATCAGTCAGTAAGGACTTCTCTTTTTATTTATATAGATTTTGATTTAACTTATACCTACATAAATTAATACGTTGTTGCAGATTTAATTCATCATCAATCAGTCAGTACTAGGAAAAAATGCAAAGATAACTAGATTTGTTTCTGATTTAGAAATTTAACTTAAATCGTGTTAAAAAGATAAATGTTAGCAGAAATTGGTAAGGGGGAAATAGTGGTCTAACTAAGTAGATATACCTCGCAGTGTTTTTAAAATGACCTATTATGAGATTGTAAATGTTGTATGTAAACAATGTACTAATTTATAAATCCAAAACACCAGGGGGTTTTGGGTTAGTTGCGAACCCCATAGGTTCACAACTAATAGACCGAGAGGTGACAGGATTTTTCGTAACGATCATGGATACGGTTAGATTTACTTCTATGGGTTGTGGAGTAGTCCCCTAATGTGAATGACGTCGGTCTGCCTGCTCTGAGTGGTTGCCACTTCGAGTTATAGCGCTTACAAGAGGCGTCATTGTTACGAAAAAAAAAACGATCAGGGAAATGGTCAGTTTTGGTACACATTCAAAGTATGGCGTCTCCGCAGATGAAAAAAGTTGGTCTGCCGGCTCTCACTGGTTGCATTTCAGAGCTATGATGCGCGCAACATTGTTGCAAAAATAAAACGATAAGAGAAATGGTCAGTTTTAGTACCCATTCGAAGTATGGTGTCTCCACAGGTGAAACGAGTTGGTCTGCCAGCTCTCAGTGGTAGTATTTCAGAGCAATCGTTGTGTATGCAAGACGCTTATTTTTAGAGAAAGCCTAAAAAATACATCAAAAAACGGGACAATAGGCGAATTTTTCAAGTGCACGCCGGCCGGTTTCGTACCCCCACCCTACACCTGCGCCCGCTGCGTGACCGTTTCCCCTGTAAAGGAATGGGGAAAAAGCTAGAGGTGTCAAGAGGTGTCAATAAGAGAAATGGTCAGTTTTAGTTCCTATTCAAAGTATGGTGTCTCCACAGGTGAAACGAGTTGGTCTGCCGGCTCTTAGTCGTTGTATTTCAGAGCATTGTTATATGCAAGGCGCTCAGTTATAGAAAAATTCAACTTAACGGTAATCAGTCAAATAAATAATGAAATCGAACAAATACAATTTTTAATAATTCAGCTTATTGCTTTGAGTAAATCACAGATAAATAATTTTGTAGAATAAATATGGCTGCAAAAAGTTTTGCCTCCAACTTATTCCACGTGTCAGTAAGCTACATACGTCGCAAACATTGACATAAGAAGTACAGAGTTCAGCTTAAAGTGAAAATATCCATCTTGTGTTATAGTTAACAAGCTCCCAGGGCACATGCGAACTAATTTACATGTAAACCGCTTACAACGACCGCAGACGTCGGGCTTAAACACGAGATAGAAAAGAAAAGTGTATTGATAGGCTTATATTATGAGTCTGATGCTTCTTAGGCGGAAAGTTATGGAAAAGAAAATATAAGGAGAGTAGTTGTATAATCCAACACATTGTCAGTTGTTGTATTGTTGTGTGAGTCGTTGGTTGAGTAGGTGAATATTGTGTTTCGAAGTCATAGTATATACAGATTTACTTCAATAAGAGCTATATAACTTTGTTGATAGTCTACAAAGTAAAAATTCGAAGTCATATTGTAACTATATACAGATTTGATTCAATAAGAGCTATATAACTTTTTTGATACTCAGTAAAAATTCGAAGTCATATAGTGTATACAGATTTGATTCAATAAGAGCTATATAACTTTTTTGATACTCCACAAAGTAAAAATTCGAAGTTATATAGTATATAGGGTGACTGGTAATTAGTGACCGATACCTAAACACATGATTGTGCTCATGATAACAAACAACTTTTACTATGGGACCAAACATGAAATCGCGAAAAAAAAATCAGGTGCTTCCTACATTTTGACGAGTTATGCGAACATGAATGTATGGGGCAGCTGATTTTTTTTTCGCGATTTCAGGTTTGGTCCCATAGTAAAAGTTGTTTGTTATCATGAGCACAATCATGGTGTTTAGGTATCGGTCACTAATTACCAGTCACCCTATATACAGATTTGATTCAATAAGAGATAAATAACTTTATTGATAGTCCACAAAGTAAAAAAACTTAAAAACATGCTTTTGTCATGCACTAAAAATGATAAAATAATTAAATAAATATATTAATTAATTTACTAGTAGCCACTGAAGAGTTCCAATATCCACCTCCTGGCTCCATCGTCAGATCAGCTCCAAGATACCAAATTATAGTATTGTAATCCGAACTATATATGCGTACAAAATTTTATTTCGATACGACAATATTATTATAACTAGGTTAAAATTGACTTCCATGATTTTTTTCATTGTTAGTTACAAGTGATGCTAATAAAAAACGTGTTAAAAATATAAATTAAAAGAGAATGGCCAAGATCAATTATTATTATAGTAGTGTTATAATATGTATAACGATAGCTCTTGTGACACTAAATAATGCTATAATCAAGAATTATCTTGAAAGCGGTGATAATGACATACCTATATATTTAAGAAAACGGACGTACGTCCAGAAAAAAAAATAGATAGGTAAGTGTTGAATAAACCCTGCATCGCTTCACCTACTGCTGTTTCGCTGACTCGCCACGTCAGAAGACGAGGGGCCTGACCTTAGATAATATACATCTAGATCGAGCCACCGCGTGGCCGGTCATGAGACAGCAATATTATACTTTTTCTAGGTTATGTGGTATGAGAAATGAGGTTTAACGTAAGAAATCTTCCATATTTTGGACTGAAACCCATGTCAATACATTCGCACTATGCAAAAACTGTCGAAAAATGTTAAATTAATCGACGCAAGATAAATTTTGTAACAGTGAAAGTACTTTGTTTGGCAACATTTTTAAATTTTGCCATGCAAAAATACGGCACGCCGTAAGGGACAGAAGATACGATGTTTTGTCTCAATTTTCCTAATTATTTCGTATATATTATGTGTCTCACTTCCACAGTTCACACTGTAATCATAGCAACGTCTAGATGTATAATGTCATTGGGCCTCACTGCAGCGTGAGGTAGCTATGATGCGTCTCTGATTCCTCAGCGCATTTTCTGCTTCTTTATTTTGGACACAAAAATGAAAATCGTTTATTGTATTAGGGTTGTTTTTTGTTAAACCTTACAGAATTATGTTTTATAAATAAATAACAGATTATTGTTTTATCAGAATAATAACTGCTTAAGTTAGGTTCTTTACGAAAAAGTGAGCCAGTAAATTCTAGAGCCACCACGTTTAATTATTTTTTTTAAGTACAGAAATCCTGCAAGTTTGAAGGCTGTTTTTTCGTAAATTTTTATAATGCAGACTTCATTAAGCCTCAAGCAATACGTTGAAAAGTATGAAAAATAACAAGGTGCTCAGATTATGACGAGTACACACTCGTTACTGTCACTTTTAATTGCTACAGACAGATGTCACTACCTGTCGTAGGGTTCGCAAAAAAAAGTGTTTCCTTTTAATATTTTTGGGTCGGACAAATGAATAATTTCATACTGAATGTAGGTAAGAGAGATAAGAGATAAGAGACATTTATTTGTAGAAACACGAGTATACATACAAGGCATGCAGGTTGTTATAAACAAAGAATATCCGTCATGTTCGGCCTTTGTGGCATACAAATATACAGGTTAGAAATTATAGGTATTTAAACAAAGCTAAAAACATTATCAAATTGTCACACAAACTAAAAATTAAAACTAAACAATAAATTACAAATTTGAATTAAATGTGAATTTGAATTTGTGTTTTTCTTTTACATGAAAAAGGTGTTTTTTTTTAATTTAATTAGAAAGTAGGTGTAGATACCTACATTGGCACATGAGAGGTTAGTTATATGAGTAGTGCGACTACTTCTACCAATTTTTTTAATACCTAGCCGCAGTCTGAATTTGGCCATTTTGCCCCCATACGTTGGATTGACAAAATGTGTACTTATAAATTACAAGTATTGCTCTTAGCCACCCCTCTAAAGAATACAGGCACAATGTTGTTTTATGTAATATAAATATGTAATAATAAATGATCTGTGTGTTGATTAATGATCAACTAATGTTGAAGGAAGTGATAAACAAGCCCAGTTTAGTACGAATAATGTTTCGTTCAGCCACGTTGTGAGCCATTTATAATCGGAAAGAAATCGTACCTAAATAACATATTGGGAAATTTCAACAACTTAAGCAACACACATACAATATGCTGTAAGTTTTCAATTCACCCAATTCACATACACACCCCCACACATTTACATTATACATACATACATTACACACATTTACACATCATCATCATTTTAAGAGCCATTTCACCAAATTTTAACAAATTTTTAATATTGCAGTCGTAGTAAAATAATGCGTTCATGATAAGTAAGCTCGGACATCAGGAGGCCGGAAAAAATGGCACAGGTCCTTCCTCGATGGGCGCTCGCGCTGTAATAATCGGTCCCCGCTTCAGCAACGTAATTTATTCTAATTTAGAGTGATGTTAATAACGTTATTATGTCTAAATAAATGAAGGGATTTTAATAAAACTTTAGAATTAGTTTTGTTAAAGAACAAAGTTTATTTTGACATATTTTTTTAAATTTAATTACGCGTTATTCAAACCAAAAAATCGCGATTAAATAGCGGTATAAAACGTAAAAATTGCCGCGAGACTTTATTTTTTTACTAATTAATGTTATAAATAATCGATATTCTAGTACATTAAAAGTCAACAAAATTATATGTCTGATGCTTTGTATTTTAAAAAATAAAATTTATGAGTATTAATGACAGATTTAGGAGTCTGAAATTGACTCTGCGATGATTTTTCTGCAAACTAGTTGTGGGAGATTAATCGCCACAAAGTAAACAAATAAGTTTTTGTAAATGTGTTACATTAACATTCAATACGAAAGATTGGTCTTTCTTTTAAATGTATTCAACAATGTCAGAGTTTTACCTAAAATGGTAAATTAGGCGACTAAAATCTTAGATATCCGCCCGAAAACGTGAAATGGCTCTTAAGTTTTACATTAGTTTTATTTAGCATTATACTTATTAGTGAAATATATTTCGCCTGTTACAATACAAGACCCATGTTAAAGGGACGAGCCAACAGCTATTTAACAAATACATATTATGCAGACGCAGGGTTGAACAGGGATCGAACCAGCCGGTCGATTCTGTAAAAATCTCACCGTGAAAACTTAGGTGAAGTGAGTTTGTTTTTGCTAGGAATTGACACTATTAACAGCTTTCTCCACGCTCACTTCTCCTAAGTTTTCAAGGTGAGATGGTTACAGAATCGCACTACTGGACCCATGCTTTGCAACTGTTCCTGTGATCACTATACCAAAGAGGTAATCCTAACAAAATCGGAATATTTATATTCGTTTCTTCAAAAGTATCGTTGCTGACTCTACATGAATGTTACAAAAAACAACTAACACTAACGAACTCCTCGATAACCTCTTCATTTTGATATAAGTCGGATAGCAATCAAAATCAGATCGGATAATAAAACAGATTCCGGAGGTTTCAGATGTTTAAATATTATTATTAGTTTCTGTTTGGAGTTTCATGGTTTTTCAGGACCGGAAGTTTTGATCATTCTAATCATCAAACTTTTTCTTCTTCTACCTAATAAAAATCTTAAATTCATTTATACACTGTGTCTGTCAGTGAATAAATGATTTTAAGATTTTTCGCACGCACAATCTTAAACACTCAGCCTACTAGAAGCAGTTGCATATACGAAACTGAGCATTGAGGAAGGATTTATGAAAATTCACCCCCTAAAAAGGTTAAATAGGGGATGAAAGTTTGCATGGAAGTAGGTACGTAATTTCTGAAGTTAGAAATCTGTTTATAAGAATATAATTAATATAAATTTTTGAGATGGGAAACTTCCTTGGGCGCACGGTTTGTTTAAAATAATTTTAACAGATAATCTCATTAATAAAGATAAAGTACCAAGAAAATCATTTCACAAAGATAATAATCACTCATTTTATAGCAATACTAGCTTTTGCCCGCGGCTTCGCCCGCGTGGAGGTCGGAAAATATACCATGGGAACGTACATGTGGAAAACATAGGGCCGTCCGATATAACTGTACAAACTCAAATCGCTACGTTATATCGTTACCGTGTATAGTAGGCATAAAGCTACCAGTCGGCATGATTTTTTCCGACATCTTCAACAGTCGTCGTCATATTTCAGCCACTTTACACAAAACCATAATGAATTACACTGAATCACTCCGTTCATTGGAGAAAACCGTATGAAAATCCGTTCGGTACTTTTTGACATTATCGCATTCAAACAGACACACTGGGGGACTTTGTTAATTACTTAAAATTTATTATGCCAGTCACGCTCTAATAACAAATAACTTTTGTCCGAGTGTCCACTCGTTCAAATAATTTCCTCGTAAAAACTTCGAATGAAATAAAGACTAAATGTTATCTCAAGATTCGAACTATGACTACATTTCCAATCCCTTAAATCTCTTAAAAAGAGGTAGTTACACAAACATTTGTCAACCCCTATTGTACCCCCTCAAAAACGCTGTACCACATATTTCTTTATTTCCTACCAAAAGCATAAATTTGAATTTTCATATCCCTACCTTAAGAAATGCTGGGTTTCCTATCTTTCACCCCTTATAATAATATCACCCCTTGTAGTATTGTTTTTGAAAGTTTCCTGTGTCCTTTACCAAGATGCTATATAAAGCCTTGCCAAATTTTGTCGAAATCCGTGCAGTTTTGTAAATTTTAAAATCAACCCCTATTTTACCCCCTTAGGGGATGATTTTTCAGAAACGCTGAACCGCATATTTCTTTATTTCCTATCAAAAGCATACATTTTAATTTTCACATCCCTAACTTAAGAAATACTGAGTTTCCATACAAACTTTCATCCCCTATATCACCCCCTGTAGGATTATTTTTAAGACAAAAAGTAGTTCATGTCCTTCCCCAGGATGCTATATAAAGCCTTGCCAAATTTGATCGACGTCCGTGCAGTTTTGTAAATTTTAAAATCAACCCCCATTGTACCCCCTTAGGGGATAATATTTCAAAAACGCTGAACCGCATATTTCTTAATTTCCTACCAATAGCATGAATTTGTTATCCCTAACTTTAGAAATACTGGGTTTCCCTTACAAACGTTCATCCCCTATATCACCCCCTGTAGTATTGTTTTTGAAAGTATCCTATTTCCTTTCCCAGGATGCTATATAAAGCCTTGCCAAATTTTGTTGAAATCCGTGCAGTTTTGTAAATTTTAAAATCAACCCCTATTTTACCCCCTTAGTGGATGATTTTTCAAAAACGCTGAACCGCATATTTCTTTATTTCCTATCAAAAGCATACATTTCAATTTTCACATCCCTAACTTAAGACATACTGATTTTCTCATATAAACTTTCATCCCCTATATCACCCCCTGTAGGATTATTTTTTAAGACAAAAAGTAGCCCATGTCCTTCCCCAAGATGCTATATAAAGCCTTGCCAAATTTTATCGAAATCCGTGCAGTTTTGTAAATTTTAAAATCAACCCCTATTAACCCCTTAGGGGATGATTTTTCAAAAACGCTGAACCGCATATTTCTTTATTTCCTACCAAAAGCATACATTTTAATTTTCACATCCCTAACTGAAGAAATACTGAGTTTCCCATACAAACTTTCATCCCCTATATCACCCCCTGTACTATTATTTTTGAAAAAAATAGTATGCTATGTCATTTCCCAGGATGCTATATACAGCATTGCCAAATTTTGTCGAAATCCGTGCAGTTTTGTAAATTTTAAAATCAACCCCTATTTTACTATATTTTACACCCTTAGGGGATGATTTTTCAAAAACGTTGAACCGCATATTTCTTAATTTCCTATCAAAAGCATACATTTTAATTTTCACATCCCTAACTTAAGAAATACTGAGTTTCCCATACAAACTTTCATCCCCTATATCACCCCCTGTAAGATTATTTTTGAAAAAAAAAGTAGCCTATGTCCGTCCCCAGGATACCATCTATAGCCTTGCCAAATTTTATCGAAATCCGTTCAGTGGTTTAGGCGTGAAAAGGTAACAGACAGACAGACAGACAGACAGACAGACAGACAGACAGAGTTACTTTCGAATTTATAATATTAGTATGGATTTAATTCATGGAGTCTAAGAAATCTTCATACAAATAATAAAAAAAAATATTTTGGAGGAGTTTTCCACGATTTTTAAGGTTCCGTACCTCAAAAAGAAAAAACGGAACCCTTATAGGATCATTTCGGTGTCCGTCAGTCTGTCAAGACCTTTTTCTCAGGAATGCGTAAAGTATCAAGTTGAAATTAATATCAAATAGGTCTATGGTCCCTTGAAGCTCTAAAAAAATCAAGCTTCTAAGTCAACGCAATGAAAAAATATGGCCATTTGTGCGACACATCTTGATATTCGCAAGTACCTAAATCAAAACCTATAAGGTACTTCCCGTTGACCTAGAATCATGAAAGGCAAGAAGCAAGGTCTCACAGCACAAATAAAGGAGAAAGTCCGTAAATCGTTAATTTGTAGTTTTTTCACTAATAGGATTTTTTTATTTTTTGCGATTACAAAAAAAATACCGTGACGCACAACATCAATGTATGAACATGTTTTTCAACTGTAATGCCAAGTGTGTTTTTGTAATGCTTTATTCAGAGTTAAAATAATATTTACGTAAATAATAACTTTTACCAAATTAATTAATAAAAAAAGAAAAAAAAATAAATAATTAAAATTAATTTATAAATTATCTAATTAATAAAAATAACAAAATTATATCCTAACTTATACATATAGACTATTCACAAACTAAAATATGGTGTCGAATAATTCCTCCGCATCGCTGTTGAGTACCCAAGAGACCGCGGGTGGCCTTGTCACGTTGGATGCTTAGCCTCTAAATTCTTTTCAACTATACGGAACCATTCATTGTGCGTGGTCCGACACGCGCTTGACCGGTTTTCTTTGCTTTGCAGACTCTTTCCAAATTACTTTCCTCACTAACTTATAAATATTAAGCAAGAAATGTACAAAATAAATGAGTGAGGAGGAGGAATTGAATTAGGATAGTTTTTCTTGGTGTCAAATATTCCAGCGCAAGTATTAGTTATCGGGATGTTTGCCCGCCCAGCGTCACTGTCACGGGGCGGCCTTGGGCGGGCGGGGGCACAAGTTACAAGAGATTTTTAGCTAGAACACTTTGAACACTTATTGGAATTTATTGAATTTATCGCGAAAAAAAATCTGCTGTTCCCTATATTTTGACGCATTATGCGAACATAAATGTACTGAACATATGATTTTTTTTTGCGATTTCCGGTTTGGTCCCATAGTAAAAGTTGTTCATAATGACGAGTACAATGACCCCTTAAAATATTGCCACTGTTTACACTTACACTGACTTACACCCTGTATTCTAGGAACATCTATACTTATTATAAAATAAAGTCGTTTTTCGTGTCTGGCTGTGACCGCGTTGCTCTTCTAAACTCCGCAAATAGATTTTGATGCGGTTTTCACCATAATATAGAGAATTTATCCTGAAAGGTTCGTGGTGTATAGTACATTAATGATAATTTTTAACCTTAAAGAAACCTTAAACCTTACCTTAAAGAAATCCCTCTGTCTTGTCAAGTCGTGAAAACCTTGCGAAGTAAGGGCGTGTTGCTATTTTACGATATAAAAAAACCGGTCAAGAGCGAGACGAACTCGCGCACCGAGGGTTCCGTTCTGATTTCTGAAAAAGTGTGCTATTTAGAGATATCGTTTTATTTTTCCTGTAATCTTTACATCAACTTCTATCACATAGAATAATTTCTGATTTTTATCTTTGCAAACTTCGGAGATAAGGTCGGGGGAACGGTATTTTTTTTAAATTTTTCATCAAAAGTCGAAAAATATGAGGCCTAAAAAAAATAAAAAAAATATTTGAGAATTTGCAAACAGCGCTCTTTCATATGATACTCCACATGCCCTAGTAGCCCCACTTTGAATTTTTAAGATCCCCTTTCAGTCCCTTTTACAAAAAAATATAAATATTTTTACTTCTTTCTTATTTGCAAAATAGTTGAGTAAATGTCATCTAAAACTATTCCAAATTTGAAGTGGATATAATTAGTAGTTCTTGAGATATCTAGCTGTGACAGACAGACAGACAGACAGACAGACTGAGTGACACCATAAGGGTTCCTTTTTTACCATTTTGGTACGGAACCCTAAAAAGGATAAGTTATTTCCTCCCAAAATCGCTTCAACATTTTCTCGTACCACAGCCGTCCCTAACTCCAGCAGCACCGAGATGAAGTTGATAAATGACTCGAAGGTAATCCAGCTTGTAATCTCCGCCGGTGGCTCCTGTAATTTTTCACCTTTTTCTATCTTTTAATCCGTAGCCGATCGCGCAATGGATGACGCGTCGCGCGTAATGAACTCGAAGATGCGCCAGGGTAATGAGGAGGGTCGGCTTACGCAGGCGCGGGGTGGAAGTGTGGCGTCAGGTTTGTTTATTTTGAAGGAGGTTCTTATTAGCTGTTTAAGGAAGTAGTTTATAAATAGCAGTCCATCAAATTTCTGTATTTCTTACCTTTAGATAATCATCGGTCATCATTTTTAGGGTTCCGTATCTCAAAAGGAAAAAACGGAACCCTTATACACTTCGTTGTCTGTCTGTCTGTCTGCTGTCTGTCTGTCAGTCTGTCAAGACTATGTTTATGGTTTCTTGAACCTCTACAAAAATCAACCTTCTAAGTCAACGCAGTAAAAAAATACGGCCATTTATGTGACATAATTTGATACTCGCAAGTAAATCAAAACCTATAGGGTACTTCCCGTTGATCTAAAATTATGAAATTTGGTATGAAGCAAGGTCTTACAGCACAAATAAAGAAAAAAGTCTGAAAATCGCCAATTTGTTATTTTATAACATAAGCTCTCAAAAGGAATAAATTTTCCTGGTTTTTGCAAAAATTTTCATTGATGCTCCTCCGCTCCTATTAGTCATAGCATGATGTGAGAAAACGTCACCGTCTGTGAACAAACAGAATTAGGATAAACCCCAGTTTACACCCGTTAAATTACTTCAAATTCTACTCTAGTACGTCACCATCTGTGTGTGTCATTTACGTGTGTTTAACGCCCGGAAATGCTAACTCTATTATAACACTATCGTCTCCGCCTGAGGGGACTTACTGAATTAGCATTTCTATATACGCTACCTGGATGGGTTCACACATACGACCTACTACATCTTGGAAGTAGGGCCCGTAACCACTGGGCCGCAACTGGGTCACCACTGCTCAACTGAAGATATCATAATTAGCCTATTCCCACGCTGGGTCACAGGCCTCTTCTTTTGTGAGTGAGAAACCCACCACGCGGGCCCAGTGCGGGTTAGTAGATGTCACATGTCTTCGAAGTTTTCGTTCTATGATATGCCGGTTTCCTCGTGTCCTTCACCGTTTTGAGAGCAGTGATGATGAAATAATTTACACAAAGTAAAGAACCTGCTTGGGTTCGAACCCACGACCTACAAGTCGTAAGTCACAGCCGTTACCACTGGGATACGACTGCTCTCACTGAGCAGCCAGCTCAATCCAGTTCCAGATCCAAGTTAAATCGCTTCATGTCTTCGTATTTGTCCAGCTTCAAATAACGCCAAACCCTAATACAATGCTGCCATAGGCACGAGACCGCCCATATTTTTTATGGATATTCATGAAAAATTATCGAAAACTAACTATAGGGGGGGAGGGTCTATCTTTAATAATTATTTATTAAGTTAGAGCTTTTAGAAATAATAAACAGAATCCAAAACGAGCCAATAAAATCGGAGATATTATGGCAAAAAATGTAAAGCAAGGTCACTCAAAAATAAAAAAAAATAATAACATGGAAAATATTAAAGATAGACCTCCCCGTTTTAAAGTCAATTATCGAAAGTTTTTCATGAATATTCAGAAAAATACAACCGGTCACATGCCCATGGGCGGCATTGTATATTTAGAATTTTTTCTTTATTACCTACTTCATTAATTTTCATGTAAATCTGTCTAGACTGGATTCGAGCGTAAACCTATGAATAATCATTAAAATATTCATGATCTCCAATAAAACAAAAGCTACATTCTTATTTAATAGTATCTTCAAAACGCTTGTTGTAAAATAATTGCCTTTAGTAAAATGACAGGCGTTTAATATTCATTGTTGTATGTACTTATAAATAAACAAAACTAATAAAGGCACGATTTTCAAAAGTACACAATGCTACCATTGCTGACCATTGCGTCCCACCAAATTTCTACATACAGGGTGTAAGGGACAGCCCTCCGCAAACTAACAGGGTGCATTCAGCTCCTCATTTTGAATCATATTCCACCGGAAATTTTCTCAGGAAAATTTTCATTTTTTTTTTTTTTAAATCAGTAACATTTTCATTATTTCAATGTAAAATTGCATTGTGTGTTCGCAGCACTCCATTTATGTAAAAAAAACTGCATAAAAACAATAGCAAAAAAAAAAACAGCAATGGATGTTGAAATACTCTAACCAACGACGCGTGAAATCAGCTGTTCACTTTCTGTCTAGCTACAGAGTTCATCGAACTCACCGCTTAACTATTACCTACCCCTCCCAACCAGTAATAGATGCTCCTGTTAACTGTGGAAACCTATATGTCTCATGTACTTACCTATTTTTGGTTATGTTGTTATTTTGTACCCCTTTTGTTTACCAATAAACCTATGAAGATGGAACGTTCGAGGAGCTTGTGGGTGTGCGGGGGCTGAAGTAGGTGGGCGCGGGGCAGGGGAGCGCGGGCGCACGGCGACGCGAGCCGATCCGCGACTAGTCGCCAATCCTATCAAGTCAGCACGCACGTACAACCTCCTCGTCCGCGACATTTCCAAAAATCTTTACGAGTGGATTCTTCATTACCTCCCCTACAAGCTGGTCTTCGAGCCTAATCTTGATGTTCCAAACTCCACCGAAATCGCGAGCTATGGTGAATACACGGAGGACAGCGAAGAAAAATAAAGAACTTTATGGGGAAATGTCTAAGGCTGCTGACGACATGGAAACTGCTGTTCAAGATGATTCCAGGCAACCAAACACTACAAGTGACTATGATAAGCAAGAAAAGGACCCAAAACAAGTCGAACAAACTGGAAAAGTAAAACCGAGTTCCAAAATAGGTCTACCCTCAAAGTCAGAAAAAATATCAAAGCCGATATCTCGATCAAAGTCCGCATCGTCATCAGTGTTAGCTAGAAGGAAAAGACTGGAATTAGAAGCAGCAGAAGCTAAGGCAAAAATACAAATGGAAATAATCGATAAAAGGTTGGCGGCCGATTTGGCCGAGCTAGAAGAAAACGTAGAATACAGTTCACAATCGGAAGGAAGAGAAGAAGGAGATCATACTAAAGTTGAAGTGGAGAAGTGGCTACAACGAAGTCATCGTGAATTGGAGGAGGAGGCTGCCCAGCCGCAGGATACAAATCTGGGTGACCTTCAGCTACCGCCGCCGGCGCAGCAGACAGCTGCCCAAGGTGGAACTAATGGAACAATTCACATGTTGGCAAGCGCTCTCAAGGATCTGGCCGCTGCTACCACAGCTAACGGATCGCATGCTCAAATGCTGAGCCGATTGAGTACACCTAAAGACTTACCTGGTTTTGGAGGTGGCCCGTTGGATTGGCTGCAGTTCAAGCAAGCATACGAAGACTCAACAAAAGTGTGTAACTTCAGCAATCAGGAAAACTTATGGAGACTACGGAAATGTTTACATGGAGCAGCCAAAAATGCTGTAACAGCACTGTAAATTAGTGCTACGTCCCCGGACGTTGTCATGTCTACGCTGGAGCTACAATTTGGAAATCCAGATATTATCATAGCTAAAATTGTATACGAGATCAACAAGCTTCAACCGATGGCCCAGGAATATCACAAAGAAATAGTAACGTTCTCTGTGAAAGTAAAAAACTATGTCGCTGCTGTGCTCGCTATTGGTCAAGATGAGTACCTGAAAGGAACAAACGTTATATCAATTATCCTGTCTAAATTACCTACAGTGCTTATCTCAAAATGGGCAGACTACAGTTATCCAATCATCAGCAGCGGTGATAAGCCTAAACTTGTTATATTATCCGAGTTTTTGAACCAAGAAGCTATCAAAATATCGAAAACATCAGTGAATTTAATATACAATCCCAGTGACTACAAACGTAAACAAAGTGATAACGTAAACAGAACTCATACGGTACTAGTGCAAAACTCTTCGGACAGTAACATTGCAAGTGACGATAAGTGCCGTTTTTGTAAAATAAATAAACACAAAATAATAGACTGCAAAAAGTTTAAAAAAGCGTTGCGTAAGGACAGATGGCAGTTTATAAAACGTAACGGTTTATGCTACAAGTGTCTAGTGTCGCGTCATAACCGTGACGCTTGCTCAGCACCCGTGTGTGATAAGGATAATTGTGGACAATCGCACCATCAACTTCTGCATTTCTCTGATGTGCGCGGTGATGAGCAGTGTCAGCCGCCCGTTGCGCCAACTCCTGCGGCGCCGGCGGCGGCGTCGACCTCAGCCTCAGAGTTGCCTAGCGAGGCTGTCGCCCACGTTAACGATAACAGTTATAGTCAAGTGTTACTAAAGACAGTGCCTATAAATATACACGGACCTTATGGAACAGTGAGCACGGTGGCCTTATTGGACGATGGTTCCACTGTGACGATAGTTAGTGACGAACTGATGGTGAAGTTAGGTATACGCGGACGTAAACAAACATTAAAAGTGCGTAGCGCATGGGACGGTAGCGAACTTATGTGCGATAGCGAAATAGTGGACTTAAGTGTATCAAACAGTGACGGTACGATGTTTAAATTGCAAGCACGTACTACCAAAAGACTTAACTTACCTACGCAATTTATATCGCTTGACAAACTTAAGTGCAGTGAGGCAATTAATAATATAAAACACAAATTATGTTTTGGACAATGCAAACCGGAAATACTAATAGGACAAGACAATTATTATTTGTTATTGCCTCTGGAAGTTATTCGAGACAATCCTACCGAACCATACCTAACTCGTACTCCACTGGGTTGGTGTTTACATGGCCGTACATACTTGAATATGAACTGTCGAAGCACGCATTCAACTTTGTTTTTATCTGAAAACGACGAAACTGACGATTTACATGAAGAAGTCCGGCGCTCGTTTTCAATAGAAGGTATATCAAGAAAACCTCGTTGTTATCAAGCGAGCGTACGCAAGAACGAGACGGTGATAGTTGCACCGAATGTACCGGATAGCGAGTCGTCGCCGGCACCGGCACACGCGCAGCGGCAGCCCATTAGTACAAAAACAAATGAATCACGCGCGCTTGCCTCCGCTACGAGATTAAGTTATACAAACCTACAGCTACATATATTCAGCGATAGCTCAACTGACGCTATGACCGCCGTGGCGTTCTGGCGCTGGCAAGATAATGACGCTCAAACTAAATTAGCGTTCATTTCGAGTAAGTGCAGAGTAGCACCACTGAAACATACGTCTGTACCACGATTAGTACTGCAGGCGGCGCTCCTTGCTGCTCGGCTTGCGGATACTATAACGAAAGAACACAGAAATATGTTACCAATAGAAAGGTATTTCTGGTGCGACTTGTCAACGGTTCTATATTGGATTAGAAACAATGCTCGAGATTATAAAGCGTTTGTGGCGCACCGGCTTGGCGAAATTGTCGAGTTCACACAAATAAAGGAATGGCATTTTATACCTACTAAAATGAATATAGCCGACATCGCCACGAGAGATACCTGTGAATTAGACATGTTACAAAATGAATGGTTATATGGCCCCGAGTTCTTGTATAAGGGAAAAGAGACATGGCCAGCGGATGTACAACCGGAAGTCAGCACCGATGTCCTGGAACGGGTTTCTCTCGTCGTCACTGAGAAGTACTCACCTGCTGTGCCGGAACCCGAGAGATTTTCATCCTGGCTACGCCTCCTAAAAAGTACTTGTATGGTATTATTATTTATTGATAAACGCAAAAAACTTACCAGTGCAATCGATGGTGATATGATGTGGAGAGCAGAACGCCTGTTGATCATGCAGAAATTCGCTGAAGACCTGGAACACCTGAAACAGAAAGAAACATTAAATCGAAAAAGTAAGCTACTCACCTTAACTCCTGTGACTGATGAGTACGGAGTTTTACGCGTTGGAAGCCGCATCGACCAGGCACCTGGAATACCACCTGAAACCAAATATCCAGTAATACTTGACGGCCGCAACTACGTCGCACAGTTAATGGTCAAGCACCACCACGTGAAGGCCGCCCATGGCAGTCAGGAAGTTCTCGTCAATAATAATCTGAAACCAAGACTGGTATGTTGCGTCGGTCAGCCGCACGCACCGCTCGAATCCCGACGGAAGATGAGTGCTGACGCACTGGGGTGGGGGATGTTAACTGTGGAAACCTATATGTCTCATGTACTTACCTATTTTTGGTTATGTTGTTATTTTGTACCCCTTTTGTTTACCAATAAACCTATGAAGATGGAACGTTCGAGGAGCTTGTGGGTGTGCGGGGGCTGAAGTAGGTGGGCGCGGGGCAGGGGAGCGCGGGCGCACGGCGACGCGAGCCGATCCGCGACTAGTCGCCAATCCTATCAAGTCAGCACGCACGTACAACCTCCTCGTCCGCGACATTTCCAAAAATCTTTACGAGTGGATTCTTCATTACCTCCCCTACAGCTCCGATTTGTGCACAAAAACACAAACAAATCAAGTTTATTGGATTCCCTTAACGTTCCTGAAAAAATTTCATGTACCGGTCATCTTAGTATGACATACTGAATTCACCCTATCAGTTTGCGGAGGGCTGTCCCTTACACCCTGTATATACGAGTACCTTTGTAATGTAGGTAGGTGTATTTTTTATGATAATTTTAATGGTCTTTATAATTTTATTGTATTCTATCTATCTATAATAAATTTTGCTGAATAGTTTATCCCCACTTTTCCATGGGTGGAATAAAACCATGTTCTGAATCTGATCTGTTTTAAAACCCTGAATAAGATTTTCTCCAGTTTAATTTTCTTGAACACAAATCACGCATAATTATCATCCTTGTATTCCCCGAAGGAGTAGTCAGAGGTGTGAGCCAAATCAAGTGGAATTAAGTTCTAAAAAACTATATTTGTAACAAGATTAGTTGTCTGTTTGTATGTACTTTGCACCTTTAGATAGGGGAGAGGGTGGCAAGATGGGGTACTTAAGGTTTACAGATCAGTAAAAGAAAAAACTACATAGTGAGACAGTCATATTTATTTTTTAATTAACAACTAGTTAATACTCTTCTAATATCTGGTGACATTAGGAACTTTTAGCTATCCATTTTAGAAAAAAAAAAATCAAAATAAAAAAAAGGTGTTTTACCCCGTCTTGCCCCATGGTGCTGGTAAGATGGGGTACCCCCCTGAGGTAAGATGGGGTGATGAGAATTATCAGAGAGAAAGATGATTATTTGGACTGGCAGAACACGCAGACGTAGATGGCTTCGTCATCATCATCCTAAATTCCTGCACAGCTATCATGTGACCATCTTCCACAATGTGAGTATAATATCCACTCTTCAATGGAAGCGGAATATACTGGTGTAATCATCACCCCATCTCGCCTGCCGAGCCATTTTCTACCAATAATCAAAGAAAAAAAAAACAGTCGGCAATCTCAAGGAAACACAATGCCTACCATAATATAGGTTAGTATAATCGTCAATCACAGCCACACCTCACCGGCTACCATTATTTAACACCCCACAGTCACGTGTCAAACCAGAAGAAAATATGATAAGCAATTTGCAGTAAAACAGTTTTTTAAGATTTTTTCGAACAATTAATGGCCTGACGACTGTCAAGTGTCATGGCAGGCATCGAACGATGCATGAACGAGCGTGATTAGTCAGTTTATACAGTGAATTTTGCTGGGTACCCCGTCTTACCCGCTACCCCGTCTTACCTCCTTCTCCCCTACTAGAGGTCATCGCTAGAAGGTATGTAAAGGTGCAAAAGGTGTATCAATACTGTCGGACGTAAACAGCACACTAGCCTTACTAATGACAGTAAATAAACATACATACCTACTTACGTACATAGTTCTAAGCTTATATGATGATGATGAAACTAACTAACTATTAAGTTAAACTAGTCATCAATATAAGGTGGCAGAGATGTCGACGCGCAACCTGTTACAATAGATTCAGTAAACACAGGATCACCTGCTGGGCTAATCTAAAAATTGCCCCAAAATTTGCCGGCGTTTTGAAGTCCATAGGGAACACATCGATTTTATAGATACTTATAGAAGATTTTTATAGATACTTAAACAACAAAAAACTTATATTTTCAGTGCAACAAGCTACGAAATACTTTTCGTAGGCAACAAGGTATATTTTCATTGCAACAAGCTACAACATACTTATTCGTAGGCAACAAGGTATATTTCATTGTAAGGTAACACACACAGGTCACTAAACTAATAAAAATAAAACACCAACTTGTATAATCACGCACTTAAGGTGAGCGTCCATTGGTCCGCGCCGGCCGCACCGCACGCACGGCACGCAACGGATTTTGGTTTGCTCTGTATGAATTCATATAGCACTGCGTCCACTATCGCTACCGGCCGCACCGAACGCCGGCATATATGAGCAAAAAAGGCGATGCGTGCCGGTGACGTCATAAGGAATGCCGGTGACGTCACCGGCACGGAACGCATTTTTGAACTCATCGTATCTGTCAGTGTCATCCTACTGATTCTAGGGATTGACGAAGTATAACATTTACAATGTTTTTTTATCTAGACTAGTCCTTATATGCATAAAGACCTTAGAGCATTTAACCTATGGAGATCTTAGAGCATTTAACTATGGAGATGGCAAGCAGCGAATCACCGAACAACATTTTCTGCCACTTTATGCGGGGGGCGAGGAAAACACATACAGCACACTACGAAAATTTGACAGTGCTAGTGATGTGACACAAACAATGAGTGATATTTCATTACATGAATGAATGAATAAATGTTCATTCATTTTAATTTCTTGTATGTATACGCACGGCTACAGATCACGCTATACAGGGTTATTGGTAAAACACCAGCAACCTCTTTAGGGGTCATTGATAAATGATAAATGATAAATGATAAATGATTTATTTTCTGTAAGTAGGTTTGTACAAACACTTTTACACGTCAAACATATTTTTTTTAAACTAGATGAGTTCGACGTTTCCTATCTGACTACTCTGAGAAGAAACGCCGAAACAAACTCAGAGGTCACAGTCTCTTTTAAAGTCCAGACATAATCTTGGTCAGATCATGTGAAGACCATGTAGATTGCAGTCAGAAATGGTCTTTTGATGAAAGAACCACACAGATTGAGTGGACCTGTCGAGTCAGTGCACGCATTTGTCAGTAATCGTGCAGCTCAACTCAAAACTTAAGGAGCTTAACGATTCGACGAACAATACCAAAGAAAAGACATTTGGGTAGGCCGCATAAATTACTCAAACTGTCAGACTATAACTAAAACTGAGAAAAGGATAAAATAAATAAAAAACAATGATCCACGTAGTCTTCACATTCACAATAGTATAACAAACAAAATATTCATGTCATTGTATAGAATATGTAAAAAGGTATTTAAATCAACATTAATAGTGTAAATTTATTGGAGCAGCTCAAACCCAAGCCTTTTTGTCCTCAATATAGTCTTTGACAGTATAAAAGGCTTTCTGACAAAGTTTCCGCTTTATACAATTTTTGAATTTATTAAGGCTTAGTTCTTGAATGTGGCTAGGTAGTTTATTATAAAAACGTATACATTGGCAACTAAACGAACCACTTATTTTCTTCAGCCTGGTTGTAGGAACAACAAATTTGTGTTTGTTTCTAGTATTCACATTATGGACGTCACTGTATTTTTTAAACAAATTGATATTTTTATGAGCATACAAAAGATTTTCATAGATATACTGAGAAGGCACAGTCATTATATTAATTTCTTTAAATTTATCTCTGAGGGAGTGTCTGGGACTTAATTTGTAAATTGAACGAATAGCCCTTTTTTGTAAAACAAAAATTGTCTGAATATCGGCGGCATTTCCCCACAACAGAATACCGTACGACATCACACTATGAAAATAACTAAAGTAAACTAAACGGGCTGTCTCTAAACAAGTTAAATCACGAATTTTCCTAACGGCGTATGCTGCAGCGCTAAGCTTTTTCGACAATTTATCTATATGGGGGCCCCATTGAAGTTTGGCATCCAAAGTTATGCCCAAGAACACTGTGGTATCTTCGGGAATCAACTCTTCACCCTTTATGAGAACACTAGTTTTTACTTGTCTAACATGAGGTATAGTGAACTTAATACACTTAGTTTTTTTCTCGTTAAGAAGTAGGTTATTAACATTAAACCAGTTAACTACTTTTGCGAGGGCGCTATTTACATTGTCAGTAACCAGCTGCTGACGTTTGAGTTTAAATAAAAGTGAAGTGTCATCTGCAAACAACACTATATCATGATTATCCTTTATGAGGTAAGGCAAGTCATTAATATAAATAAGAAACAAAAACGGGCCAAGAATTGAGCCTTGGGGGACCCCCATTGTTACTACGGATCCGGGTGATCTTTTCCCGTTAACATCAACTCTTTGAATCCTATCACTTAAGTAAGAAGTGAGAAGATCCAGAGAGGCGTTCCGGATTCCGTAGTGATGCAGTTTCCTGATTAATGTTTCATGAAGAACGCAGTCGAATGCCTTGGACAAATCACAAAAAATGCCCAAAACATCGCATTTATCCTCCCATGCATTATAAACATGACCTAAAAGTTCAACACCGGCATCAGTAGTCGAACGACCCCTTGTAAAACCAAACTGTTTGTTATGTAATAATTTATGTTTATTAAAAAATCTATGCAGTTGATCTAAAATAACTTTTTCAAAAATTTTACTAAAAGTAGGTAGCACTGAAATAGGTCTATAATTAGTAGGGTCAGATGTACTACCCGATTTAAACAACGGTATTATTTTACTATATTTCATAAGATCAGGAAACTCACCACGGTCAATACAATTGTTAAAAATAACTGCTAAAGTAGGTGCTACAATGTTTATAATTGATTTAGCAACGTCCACAGAATTACCCCATAGATCAGCAGTCTTTTTAATATTTAACGTGTGAAAGGTTTTAATTATGTCTCTACAGGTAACATATTGGAATTTAAACTCAGAATCACAAACTGAAACGTTTTCTTTAAGTAAAGACTCTGCAGCAGTGGATGACCTTAGAGATTTAGTAGTTGATACGGGAATCTCAGCGAAGAACTTTTCAAAGGCCGCGGCGACTTGGGAATCTGATTTAATTATGTTGTCATCAATAGCAAGGCTGTAGTCACTACTTCGGTTGCTTGACCTTCCTGTTTCGCTATTAATGATATTCCATGTCATTTTTATTACATTACTACTATTTTTAATTTTTGTACTCAAGTAACATTGTACTCATCATTATGAACAACTTTTAATGAAGGACCAAACCTGAAATCGCGAAAAAAAAATCAGCTGCTCCCTACATTTTGACGAGTTTGATGTAGATAAAAATGTACTGAACAGCTGATTTTTTTTTTCGCGATTTCGTGTTTGGGCCCATAGTAAAAGTTGTTCATAATGATGAGTACAATGACCCTTTAAGAGGTTGCTGGTGTTTTACCAATAACCCTGTATATTTCCAGTATAAGCTGATCTCGCATTGTATAGGATTTCCTTATAATTAGAGATCAGTGTAAACTGGAAATGTATATAGCTTGATGTGTAGTCGTGTGTACCTACACAAAAATACGCAATATGATTAATGCCTGCGAAACTACGTAGGTAGCCAGTAATGACCAAAAAATGTATAGTGCTTTAGAAAAAGAACGATTGTATTTATTTATAGAGTCAAATATTTTTTCAAATAACATATTGCTGGACCAGCCGGTCGATTCAGTAAAAATCTCACCGTGAAAACTTAAGTGAAGTAAGTTTGTTTTTGCTAGGAATTGACACTATTGACAGCTCACTCGACGCTCACTTCACCTAAGTTTTCACGGTGAGATGGTTACAGAATCGCACTGCAGTGCCTTTCCCTATCATTCTGCATTTAGGGTCGGCAATTCGGGATACATACTGAGCCCCGTTTTATAATGCGGGCTTATTGTAGGTATACGTGTCAAAAAAGTAGGAAGTGTAGAATATAAATAATAAAACAACACAGCCAATTTTATTATTTCGTTAAAAATAACACTTTTATTTTTATTTATTTATTATTTATTAAAACTTTATGCACAAGTAAAAAAATACTATACAAAGGCGAACTTAATGCCTTAGGCATTTTCTACCAGTCAACCTTAGGGTGATGCAGAGACAAAACATGGTAGGTGCAACACAAGGGATAGATAACTGGCAAAAGAATAAATACTAATAAATACACGTCTTTTACCCGTTCGGTTTCTTTTTTTTACAACTATTTGAGTTCGGTGTTTACTAGCTAACTAATTAAATAAACTAAATGAGGTGTTTGATATTTTAGTAGGAAAACATGCGAGTGTTTCATAGCCATAGTCTAGTTCATAGCGGCTTCATAGCCATGGGCTAGTTCATAGTGGCTTCATAGCCATAGTCTAGTTCAATGACATTAAACATCTAGACGTTGCCATGATTACAGTGTGAAGCGTGGAAGTGAGACACATATATACGAAATTTTATTATTATCTCCTCACCGCTGTCACTGCGGTGAAGTTGTCAACAGCCTCGGACACCACGGCCTGTCTTGCAGCCAAATTGCGGGTCGCTTAGCGCGGCACGCTAACATCAATGACATCATCCGACGAGCCCCTGTCACCGTCGGCGTTCCAGCTGTATTAGAACCCAATGGCTTGGCACGCGACGATGGCAAGAGACCGGACGGCATGTCATTATTTCCATGGAAGGTGGGTAGGCCTTTAGTGTGGGACGCAACGTGTGTCGATACTCTTGCGCCATCCCACCTTCATGGCTCGGCGTGCTGTGCTGACACTGCTGCTGCGGCTGCGGAAAACCTCAAGCGGCGGAAGTATAATAACCTTATCGGTAATTATATTTTTGAGCGGTTTGGGGTTTGAAAGCGGTGGAATAATTATTAAATTATTCCACCGCGGATTAATTTTTTTTCAAATTGCATGAGCTGCAAAAACTCACATTCGAAACGAACTAACTGTTATTTTTTAATAGCCTAAGCCTACAAAAGAAAAGAATTTAAATCGACTCACAAAGAACTGAAATTAATATTTTATAAATAATATTTTTTTAAATTTCAACCTGACTTATCCAGATACATTCACAAAAAAAAAAACTGAACTATGTTTACTGAACATACTGACTGAAAAAATCATTTATTGTATCAATCATTCATTCACGTTGTCCCTGCACTATGCAAATTCCTTTAATTTCTCCCTGTAGGTACTACGTTTGCGCTACCAACGTACCACTGTATTTTTCTATCGCAATGTCAACAACGATTATTTCGACATTGTACTTAAATAAAAGTATTTGAATGTATTATTTATACTAACATGTGGTAATAAACACCATGGTTTCGCAAATTTGAAGTGGCAGATCGCTTTTCGCACGAGGAAACTGCATAATTCACCATTTTTTGGGAGCACTTTCTTGCGACACAATACGATACACAATGACAGCTGTCGCCAAATGAATTAGTTTTATATAACGTGCATGGCCATATGGCCAGTCGACTTTGGCAGAGGGGTTCGCTCAGCTATGCCATCTCCATAGGTTAAATGCTCTAAGATGGAGATGGCATAGCTGAGCGAACCCCTCTGCCAAAGTCGATTGGCCATATGGCCATGCACGTTATATAAAACTAATTAATTCGCCGACTGCTGTCATTGTGTATCGTATTGTGTCGCAAGAAAGTGCTCCCAAAAAATGGTTAATTGTGCAGTTTCCTCGTGCAAAAAGCGATCTGCCACTTCAAATTTGCGAAACCATGGTGTTTCTTACCACATACAAGTATAAATTATACATTCAAACAGTTTTATTTAAGTATAATGTCGAAATAATCGTTGTTGACATTACGATAGAAAAATACAGTGGTACGTTGGTAGCGCAAACGTAGTACAGGTAAGAATTTGCATAGTGCAGGGACAACGTGAATCAATGATTGATAAAATAAATGATTTTTTCAGTCATTATGTTCAGTAACCAGTTTTTTTTTTGTAATGTATCTGGTTAAGTCAGGTTGAAATAAAAAATATATATATTACATAATATTAATTTCAGTTCTTTGTGAGTCGATTTAAATTCTTTTCTTTTGTAGTTTTAGGCTAATAAAAAATAACAGTTTGTTCGTTTCGAATGTGAGTTTTTGCAGCTCATGCAATTTGAAAAAAATTAATCCGCACTGGAATAATTTAATAACTATTCCACCGCGGACCGTAGGTAGAAGGTACTTACTAGTAGGTTTTTTCAAGGCTGTTATGAAAACGTAGTACACACGGCTATACATCAAGCTATACATTTCCAGTTTACACTAATCTCTCATTGTAAGGAAATCCTATGCAGTGCGAGATCACCTTATACTGGATATGTATAGCTTGATCTGTAGCCGTGCGTGCGTACACAATCAAATTAATAGACATGATTTTCCTTTGATTCTATTGGCACTTATTTAAACTGATTACTTCTATTCTATATTTTTCTTCAACAGATTTCCAAAAGATCCCGTACTATGACAAAATTGGAGGATATTTTGCGGTAATACAGAAACTTGGGGACCCACGCGTACTAGTGCAATCTGTTCGGAACATTTTATGTCGTGTAATTTTAAACAACTTGCAAATAATAGAAGGAAGCTAATTGAGGGTACGATACCCACTTTAAAAAACATTCTTGGCACGGAAGAACCGCCTGCAAAATTAAAGATTTTAGTAGGACCGTTTTATTATTGGCAACACTTCTGAAATGTCAGAATTCCGTCGAATTAAAGATCAGACTGTAGTCGTCATTATTCAGACATATGAATATGAAGTAAACATGCGTGTGTGGCTTCATAGCCAAAGCCTGCACCCGCATGTTTTCCTACTAAAATATCAAACACATCATTTAGTTTCTTTAATTAGTTAGTTATGAAACACCGAACTCAAATAGTTTTAAAAAACAAAAAATGGACGAGTAAAAGTGTTATTTTTAACAAAATAATAAAATTGGCTGTGTTATTTTATTATTTATATTCTACCCTTCCCACTTTTTGACACGTATACCTACGTTAAGCCCGCATTATAAAACGGGGCTCAAGTATGTATCCCGAATTGTGGCTCCACTGTACTATCACACACGCGCGTCCGAAACTTCACATTGGTGAATCACTTGGGTTAGTGACCATTACCTCTATTGCTTGAGAATAATTTTGGTTAGGTTGGGTTAGGTTAGAACAGTGACCCTTAACGCGTAGCTAGTATATAAAATCGCCGGTTGTGTTTGTACAGTGGTTCCCGAATTTCTAAATGCAGAATGATAGGGAAGGTCCAGCAATATCAAAATGTTATTTGAAAAAAATATTTGACTAAAAAATAAATACAATCGTTCTTTTTCTAAAGCACTATTAATTGTTTTGTCATTACTGGCTACCTACGTAGTTTCGCAGGCATGAATCATATTGCGTATTTTTGTGTACAGACGCCAGCACGTCAAGCTACTACAATCTTTATAAATCTAAAGTATTAGGTTCAAGGTTGATTGGGAAAATTTGACAGTTTCGGGTGGCTTGACCTGTACACACAAGAAAATAAAACGAATTAACATTTTATTTATTCATTCATTCATGTAATGAAATAGCAGGTTAAGCTACGCTTGCCGGGGTTGGTCAGTGAATGAGTGACCATCTTTACATACCGAGACTCCTCCGTGCCTCGGAAAGCACGTTAAGCTGTTGGTCCCGGCTGTCATTCGTGGTTCTTTGACAGTCGTTACGGGTCATCAGAAGCCCGAAAGTCTGACAACCAGTCTTACCAAGGGGTATCGTATTACCAAGTAACCGGGTTGTAGAGGTCAGACAGGCAGTCTCTCTATGTAAAATACTGGTATTCAGCTGCATCCGGTTAGACTGGAAGCCGACCCCAACATAGTTGGGAAAAGGCTAGGCAGATTGATTTTTGATTCATGTAATGAAATACCACTGATTGTTTGTGTCCCATCACTAGCACTTTGTGTTTGTTGTCATAGGACAGTTGCGTAGATACGCACAAATTTGTCAATGTTGCAATGTGTATGTGTTTTTTTATTGTGTGGCTATTATTCTTTCGTGTGCGTTCGTAACAACACGAAGCATGTATCTGTGTGTGGTTGTCAAATTTTTGTAGTGTGCTGTATGTGTTTTCCTCGCCCCCCGCATAAAGTGGCAGAAAATGTTGTTCGGTGATTCGCTGCTTGCCATCTCCATAGGTTAAATGCTCTAAGATAAAGACTAGTCTATACAACATTAGTTTTTGTTTATACTAAACCCGAAAAGGGGTCATTCTACTCATCATTTTGAACAATTTTTTCTACGGAACCAACCTTGAAATCGTGAAACAAAAATCTGCTGTTCAGTACATTTATCTACATCAAACTCGTCAAAGTCAGCTGTTCAGTACATTTTGACGAGTTTGATGTAGATAAATGTACTGAACAGCAGATTTTTTTTTTCAATGATGAGTACAATGACCCCTTTTCGGGTTTAGTATAAACAAAAACTAATGTTGTATAAACAAATTAAAAACAAAATTGAGTTTCTGGTTTCTGACTGCATTTCTGTTGTGCTTTATTATCAAAATTAAAAAATAATAATAATGTTTAGACTCGTGCTCATAGACATGAGCGGCACGCGTCAACGGCAGAGGCAACTGCCATAGACTATACACTAATACCTGGAATAGATGTGCAACTCTACGAATTTGAATGTAAGTTGTAAATTACGTGAAAAATAGATGGCACTGATACCAACTAGACAATTAATTCTATTATCCGCTAGATGGCAGTATACTTAATTGCAAATGGATATAGGTACTAGGTAGGTGCCATGTATTTATTTGTATTTAGGTAGGAATTTATTTTAAATAAAAGAACAATTCCCTTAATAATATTTACTTCTTTTTATTTTTGTAAACACTACGTTTATGTGTACATACATTAAAATAGCGTTCTGCTTTGACTTTTACGTTATCCCCCGATCAAAATTGCTAATTTTCCAGATAAAATTCTGTTTACACCTGTGCACGATTCTTGTAATAGCCCGATTAACAATAAAATCTAGCTTATTATTTTTATGCAACGTGCAGGTTAGAAGTCACAAATTGATTTAACCACTATTTTTCAATATTTTCTTTTTTTTTTTTCACATCCAAAATAGCGTTTTTCTGCATGTTTTTAGTCTGCATGTAACCAACAATATCCAAATCGAGTACACAACCGCAGGTTGAGAAAGCGGGGTCAATCAGTAGGAAAGTATCATGAAGTCCAGGGACGGAAGCAGCCTATGGGTCAATCGGTGAACAAAGTATCAGGGTCGAAAACAGAGTTAACAGTAAAGCCAGGTCTCACAAAATCCAACAATCAATGCAAATCTCTCGAGAAATCCGAAAATAGTTATAAGCAGTAACGAACGAACGACAGCACGGAAACTTCAAAAAACTTTGAAATTTGAATTGTGTCAAGTGCCAATCTGTCATCTTGTTATTGCAAGTTATTATTATTAAAAGCTCCATCTATCAAGCAATAGTATACTTTTTATTAAAAGTTTTCAAAACGTGAACTATGGATGTCGCCACCTTCCATACATTTAATATTTACTGTCAGATGTATGATGGTTTCACCCCCCTGGCAACTGCAGTCATCTTTTGCGAACAAGCAACACTGATAATCTTCGTCAATCTCCATGACAACGCGCGACGTCTACTGACAACAACAAAAACACTCGGAATAAATAAAAATGGTGGACGCATGACACCGGCAAATCCGTTCCGGCCGGCCGGGGCGGACCAGGTGGACAGTGGACGCATGCCATCGGCAAATCCGTTCAATCCGTTGCGTGCCGTGCGGGCGGTGCGGCCGGCGCGGACCAGTGGACGCTCAGCTTTAGCCGACGTTCGCACGGACGTAAAATATCGCGGCGATTTTTTTTCGCGCACGGATTTTCAACGCTCTGCTTAGCTCCGAGAATTGAAAATCCAACAGTGTGTTTTTTCGACGTGCTGGGATTCACTCTATTGTTATTTGGTTGGATTCTCGAAGCTCGGCTCAACACAGAGAGTTGAAAATCCAGTGCGCGATAAAATCCCGCGGCGATATTTTTACGTCGCGAACGTCGGCTAACTAGTACAGCGCGGCGGCGGTTGGGTAGGAAGAGCGCAAGCGATGCGCTTACCGCGCTTCCCACTTACCGGTCGCCCCACCAGTATGCAGCCTTTTTAGGGTTCCGTACCAAAATGGTAAAAAAGGAACCCTTATGGTGTGACTCAGTCTGTCTGTCTGTCTGTCACAGCTGGATATCTCAAGAACTACTAAAGTTATCAACTTGAAATTTGGAATAGTTTTAGATGACATTTAACCAACTATTTTGAAAATAAGAATGAATTAAAAATATTTATATTTTTTTTGTAACAGGGACTGAAAGGGGGTCTTAAAAATTCAAAGTGAGGCTACTAGGGCATGTGGGGTATCATATGAAAGAGCGCTATTTGCACGTTCTCAAACATTTTTTTTTATTTTTTTTTAGGCCGCATAGTTTTTGACTTTTGATGAAAAATGTAAAAAAAAAACCGTTCCCCCCCTTATCTCCAAAGTTTGCAAAGATAAAAATCTGAAATTATTCTATGTGATAGAAGTTTATGTAAAGATTACAGGAAAAATAAAACGATGTCTCTAAATAGCACACTTTTTCAGAAATCGGAACGGAACCCTCGGTGCGCGAGTCCGACTCGCTCTTGACCGGTTTTTATTTTTTGTGCACCTGTGTTCCTTCAGTTGCCTATGCCAGGGCCACGGTATCTCTTTCGAACAACCCGCGACACCGACGGCATCGCCCCCGTCGGACCTCATCACTGCTGACAACTCTATAAGGATCCCGAATCATCCTAGCCATCATAATATCTGTGGTAATACACGATACCTACAATCAATCTTTGCGATCAATCGCACTCATTGTACGTATGATAACATTATAATAATCAGTAGAAAATCCGGTTTGGTCACTGTGCAAGCAAAAATCGACTTTGTAGCCATACAATGACATAATTATATGTACACTAGCTTTTGTCCGCGGCATCGATCGCGTTAATTTAGAATTTGACAATCAATTCGGGTTGTAGGTACACTGCTTGTAATATGATTCGAAAGATAAGTGGCGCCATCTACTATCATAAGAAAGTTTTTGCTGTTTTCCTCGGGTACAGTATTTTTTTCGGGATGAAAGGTACATAACATAGATATAATCTGTTATTCGATAACGCAAAAATGGCCAAACGGATTTGGATGAAATTTGGCACACAGATAGGTTTATAAACTGGATTGACACATATAATACTTTCTATCCCGGTAGTAGGTTCCCGTGGGATAATATTCGACATCCACGCGGGTGTTATATTACATAGTTAAAAGTTTCGATAACTCAACGGCTGAACGGATTTGGATGAAATTTGGTAGGTAGATACATTAGGACCAGGATTAATAATTATATGCTACTTTTTATTCCGAAATAACGTGAACGAAGAACAGGCAACGGCTAGTGTTTAATAAAAGTAGTTTTTTCGACAATTTTCACTTTTCCGGAACGTATAAATAGTTCGAAAATGGGTAGGAATTGGAAAAAGTATATAGGTACTTAATACTTAGGTAAAAAATTTATGATCTTTCATTACATAGAAGATACTCTTTCGTTACGACGCTGACGCACCGTTTTAAAGATATTAGCGAAAAATTCAAAAGTGGGAACTTTTATCTCCCCCGCCACTCCGGCGCACCTTTCTGAAGAAATCGCTTACGTCCCAGCTGACGCACTCTACAACCCCTTTGTGGAGTGGACAACATAAACCATCCGGAATAAATTCTCAATGATGATGGTAAAAACCGCATCAAAATCCGTTGCGTAGTTTAGAAGAACAACGCGGTCATACAGACAGGTACGAAAAGGTACTTTAATTTATAATATGTACACACATAGCACACAACGATAATAATATCATCAAAACAAAGGTTACTTAAGCGGCGTAACAACAACACATTACATAAAACCTGTTCCGGAATCTATGTAGTATATAATACGAGTATCAACCGGTATAGATAGTACGAGTATTAGAATACCAAACGATATTTTGTATGTTTTGCATTCCGCGGAAATCGCCGGTCAACATCACTTGGTTTCGGAGTGAGTAACGTTATTGTAGATTAGTTAGTGAATTAGTAACGAATAAAAGTGTTTTATTTTTTTAAAATATGTTTGTTGTAGTGATGTTAAGGAAAACTAAAGTATAACTGGTTCAAAGTATCTGATTTATTGGCAAATATTGTGAAATAATGTGTATTTTGTCGATGATTCTACGCAACTACTACAATTTATACACCCAAGGTAACTTCCCCGGCATTGACGGGCAGGAGATTGACTTTATTAAACTTTTCGATTCAATTTTAACTTTTCTTGATTTTCAAATCAATTTTGCTTCTTAAATCATTCCGGTGCGGATATCGAGTTTGTCAAATGGTTGGCTTTTCAATTTATTTAATGAATCTGTGTGTTTACTACTAATACTTACTTTATCTAAACTATGATGTCATAGAGTTTTAAATATTGAATTGTATCAATCAAAACAAACCACTCAGTACACAATTTGCTTTATCTATGAAGCACCTAGATATAGCAATTGTGTACTGTTTTGGTTGATACAATTCAATATTTTTATCTACACTTAAACCTTGAATTAAGTACCTACGGTCGCTCTGTAAATAAATACGGGTCCGTCCTTGGGTAACCGCGCACTAGAACTGTTGCCTACTGGTTTAAGGCTGCTCCTTTCTAAAATACGGCGAAACTAAGTAACTTTGTAACCATCTTTTACAGTAACTATAGCATCTTTCTGATAGGAAAAATACACAGTAATCTACAATACATAAGAAGTGATCTCATGTGTCCCGAAATCTATTTTAGTTTGTAGAACTAAGGAAAAAAAAACCTAAATCCAGGTCTATTTCGGTGCCGCTGGGGTCGCGGGTTGTTTGAAGGAGATACCGCGGCCCTGGCATAGGCAACTGCAGGAACACGGGTGGGTTTTAGTCAGTAAAAGTCTGACACGCCCTGCCGCTCCACCCAGAGCGGGAGAAGTTATTTGATGATTTCCCACCTTCAAAAAAAAAAAAAGGTCTATTTCGGTCTATTTTTTCGAGTCGTTACCATATTACTCCTACAGTTTTCATTAAAAGTGTTTATAAATTTATACAGTTCTTTACAAACTTATAAGGAATGATTTCTTGTCATTACTTTTTTAGTTTAATCAACAGATTTTTTGTAAATCGATAATTACTTCATATTTTGCAAGCGTTGTGTCATCGCGCTTCTCTTTCTTTTCTATGCAGTCCGACAGTGACCGCGCTTTTTGCGACTGAGATATCGAAGCGCGTCGTTTCGCCCGTTTCCTATGAAGATACCTGTGCTAATAGTTAATGTGTGCAGCTCAAATGAGTAGACAGCCACAGTTCTACCATGTTCGAAAATCCTATCAATATCGTTATGTAACCGGTTGGCAAGTACCTACCTACAATTTCCATGAAATCATTCATCATCAGCATCAATAATCATCATCATTCAAGTCAAATGCTGGCCACTGTAAGACTCTAGCCTTCCAGAATCTCCACCACGACCAAATCATACTTATTGTGTGGTCTAATCTGCCTAGCCTTTTCCCAAATATGTTGAGGTCGGCTTTCAGTCTAATCAAATGCAGCTGAATACCAGTTTATTACATGGAGCGACTGCCTACCTGACCTTCACAACCCAGTAACTGGTAATACGATAACCCTTGGTAAGACTGGTTGTCAGACTTTCGGGCTTCTGACGACCCGTAACGACTGTCAAAGATCCACGAATGACAGCCGGGACCAACGGCTTAACATGCTTTTCGAGGCACGGAGGAGTCTCGGTATGTAGAGATGGTCACCCATCCACGGACCAACCCCGGCAAGCATACCTACCTTAACCTGATGGATTGACCCGTGCGGCTGTTATTACTTAGCCACGAGCTCCTCAAACTCAAAGCATTCATTTCAATTAAATCAATTAGGAGGCACTTTTGAATTGATAAGTTTTCGGTTAGTCAGAAAAATGAAGCTGCTATTTCAAAGCGTAGTAGGTTCCTATGGGGAAGAAGGGGCAAGAAACCCCAAGGCTACTTCTTTGAACCAAAATATTGTACCTACGTATTTCTTTACAGATAATCAATCTGCCTAGGCTTTTCCCAACTATGTTGGGGTCGGCTTCCAGTCAAATTATTTTTGAAATAATTATATTCAAATAATATATAATAATAAATATAATAAATAATAATAATATTATTATATTCCCCACCGCAGTATCTCTACGTTGACGTCGTGGTGGGGCTTGCGCCCCACCGCAGTATCTCTACGTTGACGTCGTGGTGGGGCTTGCGTGCTCCGAATTCTAGGTCTGTGCCTGTAGAGTTTACTCTGCCGGGACAGATCTAGGATGAGGAGCCAGACCAAGAGAGATACAGAAACCCGCAGGGCAGCATGTGGCGAGCTGTTGGGCAGTAGCGACCCCACGGACCCTATCTCCCGGGAGAAGTCTTGTTCCTCACCTCTCGCTTGCCTTTATTGGCCGGCTGGAGTGAACAATGACGGGAACAGTGCTCCTACCTCATTCTTGCCTTTATTGGCTGGCTTGAGTGGAGATTCGCAAGAGCAAACGTGTTCGGAGGAAGGAAGTATTCCAGTAAGTGCTTGTAGGGATCTTGACCATCTTCCGGGCTCTGGGATTGTTCTGAGAACCGTGAAATACCTCTCCACTCCTCACAAGCACCTCAGGACATGTTGCTCCCTTGCCGCTACGACACTATGTGCTAGCGACCGTTTTCGGGGGCCAATATTGAGTGTGCAAGTCACCCCCTGCCATTTTTTTTTTCCGTGTATAATAAAACATTGATCAGGCAGGGGCCATAGTCCTTTCATAGTTCTAGGTAACCAGTCCACAGCCACCCAAACCCATAGGCCAATTTGTTTTGTTTCCATGTTCTGCAATAGTCCTGCACCAACCGGGGGTTGTCCTTGGGTGCACTTGCATAGTGTATACAGGGATAATCGTCGGTTGGTGCCTCCTCATAATTTAAAATTGTCTAAGGGGCCTCTGCGAGTTGGCTTCGGCCCCTCGTACGCCTTCCAAAAGTCCGGGACCGCAGGGTCCCGAGATATGTCAAAGACACTTTAATAATAATAATATAATTATATTTATTTTTTTATTATTTTTATTTCTTTACAGATAATGATAGCCCTAATATGGCTCGGCGTGATCATCACAGCAGCGGTGCTGTACATGCGGCAGGCCTACTCGCGGTTCAGCCGGTACGGCGTGAAGCACTTCACGATAGTCCCACCGGTGGGCAACCTGATGAACGAGCTGATGCGGAAAAAACATATCGCTGAATCGTTGAACGATATGTATCATAGTTTTCCGGAAGAGAGGTATGTGAACGTACATTACTGTTTCTCATTTCACTGTGAAAATATTTAATCTCTGTATTACAATCTCTCTTACAACTGACGGGTTTGTGTATTTACCTAATACGTAAGTCTTCCATGCAAAATTCTCACCATTATCAACTCTTAATATTTCTTCTTCAGAAACCTTGTTACCCTTGTTTGTTGCAACCTTGTTGTGTTGTTGTTGTTTGTTATACGGCATGTACAGGGTGATTTTTTGTGGGTGAAAAGTGGGCGTGGATGGCCAAATTCGAAATTATAAGGAATATTGTAATGCTGAATGCATTACCTACAATCCATGAAACGTCAAATCCAGCTATATATTGAAAACAATGATCATTATTTTGAACAATTAATCAGTTAAGTACCTAGGTAACATAACAAAAATAAAAAAAGTATTTTGTTAAAAATGAGCTTTATACCGTTTGCCGTACTAATGTCATTACTTCCCAGAATTCGATCCTTATTAGTGACACTATCGAATGGTGTAACAGTGTGTTTTTTTTTCAAAATCAAGGGGTTCGATTCCTGTTTAGAAACATTGATTTTTCAAAAAACAAATGATGCAGTTTTGGTTTTCATCAATATTCCACCGAACGGCACTTTACTAAATTTTGTTTCAGTGCACTTAGTGGAAGTGTTTAGGTGACGTTCTAGGAAGTGCCGTTCAAATCAGTGACCTAAGTGGACCCCAACTACCTCAAAATCGAGCCCGAGACTCCTTTGACTACTTTTCGCTATTTCTCATAGTTTCAGATATGGCCATCCATGCCCACTTGAAAAATTCACCCTGTATATTATTATAATTATAACCTAGTCTTGTTATAGTTTTTGATCCTACGCCGCCGTAGGCCTAGCCTACCCACGTCAGCGCCCACTGAGTAGCAAAATAGTCGACCAGTTTTCATTAAAAAATATAAAAATGAACCAAATCACAACTGGAATAGAGTTTCTTAATGCGCGAAGTTTCTGCACTCCTGGAGGGACAGTATTGCGCTGTGGATTAAAAAAAAATCCTGCCGACTACATTATAATCTACTTGATAAAATTCTTAACTTTCTAGGTTTGTAGGCAGATACGAGTTCATGAAGGGTGTAGTGATGATTCGAGACATAGAGCTGGTGAAGAAGATCGCAGTCAAAGACTTCGAGCACTTCCTCGATCATCGCATGCTGGTGGACGACTCTGTGGAGCCTCTGTTTGGCAGGAACCTGTTCTCTTTGAGAGGTATGAGATTTACTTACAGTTTTAGACTGTAAAGAAAGAAAATGGCGTATATAAAAAAATATCATGTTTGTGCCTAAATTCCACAGTACAGCGTAATGTCAAAATGGCGACCGAGAACATTACAACGTTGAGCAAGAGAAAATTAATGTATCAGTAAGCATATTGTTGTTGCAGATTTATTATACTACAGCTTCTAAAGTGTTTGAAAAGTGGTAACTTAAGAACGAAAAAATAAAAGTTAAATAAACAAATACGGAAGTCAGACAGAAGAAAAAAAATATAAATGATTATAAATACTATAAGACAATCTCACAATCTCCTAAATGTTTTTTTACAGGTCAAGAATGGAAAGACATGCGTTCCACGTTGAGTCCAGCGTTCACCAGCTCCAAGATGCGAGCCATGGTTCCTTTCATGATGGAGGTTAGCGACCAGATGTTAGAAACTCTGAAGAAGCAGATCAAGGAATCTGAAGGTAAGTTTAAAGAAGTATTCAGATGAAATTAGTTATAAAACTCTTCTCTTCTTTTCCCAACGTATGTTGGGGTCCGCCTGCAGTCTAACCGGATACAGCTGAATGCCAGTATTGTACATGGAGCGATTGCCTATCTGATCCCCACAATTCATTTACTAGATAATATGATACCCCTTAGTAAGACTGGTTTTCGAACTGTAACGACTGGCAAAGATCTAAAATGACAGCCGGGACCAAGAGCTTAGAGATGACTTATGCTAGACTGACAAGCGTGCGAGCCACGTCTGTGTCTGCTCAATTTCTAGGGACCAAGACTCGGAAGACACACGAACGCTGCACGGTATAGCATAAACTGCTCCATTTAAAAAGTTCGTGAACTTTGGTCCGCCCGCCCCTCGTGCTTGCCACGGCTCTCGCCCTGTACGGTCTAGCATAAATCATCCTTTAACTTTCTTTCTTAGATACGGATGAGTCTTGGTATGTAATTGAATAATTAATTAATTGTCTTTAATTTTATTCATAATTGCACCCGGAACGACCACGGTGCGACCTCGGCAAGCCTTCACCGACCCGCGCTTCTGTTATTATAGCCATAGTATTATAACCATATTTTGATTTAAAAGAGTGTCCGTGGAGTCTCTTGCCCGTTCTTCTCCATAGAGATCTACGTTTTGGAATGGGCAACTAGCTTCAACTTTCTGACTTACTGACCGACTCTTTGACAATTTAAAAGTGCCTGTAATTGGTTTAGTTGAAATAAATGCTTTGAGTTTGAGTTTGACTTATCACTGAACTTATCAGTTATTTAAATTCTGCAGTTGATTATGTGGACGTGGACACCAAGGACCTGATGACGCGATACGCCAATGACGTCATCGCCTCCTGTGCCTTCGGCCTGAAGTTGAACTCCCATGCTGAGAGGGATAACGATTTCTACTCTGTGGGCTATGAAACTGCTACTTCTGGCTTTAAAAGAGTCCTGATCGTCTTGGGGTATACTTCCTTCCCAGCACTTATGAAGGTAAGTTAAAACAATTAATATTGGGCTCTATTAAAATAGGTTCCACGAATGGCCCCTGGACAGTCAACCCTACTGCCATCTTGTAAACTGACTAAAATTTTAATTAATAGGCTGGTATTATATGTATTGTAAAACATTGTCCATCAATCCTTTCCCAACTATGTTGGGGTCGGCTCCCAGTCTAACCGGATGCAGCTGAATATCTGTATTTTACAGCTACTGCCTATCGGACCTCCACAACCCAGTAACTGGGTAATACGATACCCCTTGGTAGACTGGTTGTCAGACTTTCGGGCTTCTGACGACCCGTAACGACTGTCAAAGATCCACGAATGACAGCCGGGATCAACGGCTTAACGTGCTTTCCGAGGCACGGAGTAGTCCGGTATGCAAAGATGGTCACCCATCCACTGACCAACCCCGGCAAGCGTAGCTTAACCTGACGGATCGACCCGTGCGGCTGTTATTACGTTAGCCACGAGCTCCTCTTGCAACAATAATTTATAATTAACACCCAAGTTTGGTAATTTAACCATGGCAAACAATAATGATACATTAGGAAATATTATTGTCACTAGAATAATAACCTAAGAAAAATAGCAAGAATCTTTTTAATTTCCTTTAAATTCATCGATGGATGGAGTTTCTATTATATACTTTGGTAAGTGCGCGGTGCCATTCTGAAAATGCTTCTGGTATATAGGTATATAGGCCATCTTGTTAGATTTACAACAAAGAACATCGGCAAAATTTCTATAGAAGCTGGACCTGAGTTTTATTTTCAGTATATAGAAGCAAATTATAGTGAGATTTGATTGTTTTATGTAGTAAACACCATCCCTTTCGAAAATAATATCTAAATGGCCAAGATATTTCAATAATGCAAAAAATATTTTTGAGGTTATCGGTGTCCGGAAATCAAAAGCACAGAATAATCGTCACAAGCGGTACCTAGTTATCAGTCTGTAAAACAATGCCAAGGTCAAACAACGGCCCTGGCATAGGCAACTGAAGGAACACGGGTGGGTTTTAGTCAGTAAAAGTCTGACACGCCCTTCCGCTCCACCCAGAGCGGGAGAAGTTATTTGATGATTTCCCACCCTCAAAAAAAAAAAAAAGGTCAAACAACAGAAGGAAATCCAAAACAGTACAGTACGTATCACAATATTCACACTAACAACAACAACACAACAATGCGAGATCGCCGGGTGCAAAGACTACACACTACAGTATATTATAATGTCCAATTGACACCCGTTGTAATTGACAGTATTGACACTGTCAATCCATGGCGCGCGTCGATGACATATTATGACGTTCCGTTGTACATAATTGAACAAAATGCTGATACTTACCTATGAACCCACATAATTATTTTTATGACAAGAATCCAATACATAATAAAAACAGCACTAGTTGGTTTGATACACAAGTATATAGAATTGAATTACATCTAATAACTATTCAGAAAAACGTGAATAATTATAATATTTGAGTACTAAATCATTTCTTAAGCAAAATGAATCGTCAAAGGTGCGTTCTGAACATGTTATTCTAAATAATTTGCAAATTATGCTATTAAAAATAATTTGTTTGTGCTTTTTTTTCTGGCGACTTAAATATCTATTTCTTATGTTTTTTAAGACCTTAAAAAATACTAGATTTTTTCATATATATGGCATATCTGTACACCACCGCCTCGTAGTCAGGTACGATTTGGCCGTCCTTCTTTTATCACTATGCCGCTTTCTTCTGTACTTATTAAAAAGATGTTTGTATTAGTTCTTGCGAAGATAGCAATCTCATAAGCTAGAGCAAGTCATGTATCATATCTGTCTTACATTCATAAGTATTCTACAAGGTAATAATGATAGATAACAGTATCAGGAATAAGCCTATCGAACGATATTTGATATGGTTATTGGTGATCATGACATGCGAGTTTTTTTTTTTTTTTGTGAACTGGAAATCATCAAGTGACTTCTCCCACTCTGTGTCAGACTTTTACTGACTAAAACCCACTCGTGTTCCTTCAGTTGCCTATGCCAGAGCCACGGTATCTCTTTCAAATAACCCACGACCCTGGCGGCATCAGCCCTATCGGAATCTCTTTGAGGCGAAATATTTTAATCTTTTTAAATGCAAGGAAAATAGTTTCTGATAATTTAAAGGCTGTTGTATTACGGAGTCATTATAATAATCAAATATGTATCTAGAATATGCAATTAGATAACTTTTTGTATCCATTATAAGCCAAAGAATCAGCATTGCCATGCAACTTGGCAATTCTGCCCGCCTTTTGGGCACTTTTCCTATTAACAGCGATATTGGATGAATTTATTGATGCTTTTCGGAGTACTTGTACATACATAATAAACCGCCGAAAAACGCCGAAAACGCCGGGAGGGGACGCCCTAAGAAGACATATAGTGACCTTACTGGTGATGTTCTTCAGAAAGGTCAAGTGCGTAGTACTCGCAACCGGGCGGCGTGCGTGTGTGACCAGAGGGGCAATTCTCGTACCTAAAAACGTTCACAATCTCATGCCAGCGTCAATCAAAATGTCAAAAATGAAGGTAAACGCTATACAATTTCTGTCAGATTGAGTCTTGAGATGATATTGCGAACGTTGTTAAAAATACGAGAATTGCCCCTCAGATGTCGCACGCTTAATGGAACATTGACCCATTAGTAGATAGGTCAGAAAAAATAGATAAAGTACCCGTCACGAGAAGCTATAAATTATGTAAACAAGTGTTCAGGAGTTCACAACATTTGGACCAACAAAAAAAATGAATTTGTTTAAGATTTAATAAATTATTAAGTAACAAATATTAATTAACATATATTATTTAAGAATAATTATTCGTCAGATTCAAATGTTTCCATTTCTGTGTCAGAATCAGTGACATGTAACTCGTACGCATTCGAAACTCGAATGACGCGTTTATTTCAAAATGGCGTCCCGATAGTTTACAATCCCTGCGACGGACGCGTTCCGGTACCAAGAAACACAAACGATAGCGCTTTGCGTCGTTAAAATATGATCCGACTCAATTAAATAGGTTGTTACTTTCATATAACCCGTCTATATTTCATGTCGATTGAATATGGTCAATTTATTATTATCTCGCAGTATAAAATGTTTGCTTAGTAAAAGATGTTTGTTTACATAATTTATAGCTTGTCGTGACGGGTACTTTAGAACTTATTACAGGTTTTTTTTATTATTCAGATCTCATCAATAGTTAATTATAGACGTTCAAAATACAAGCATTAATGATGAATAAATCAGTTTTATTTTTATGCATCAACAAATAGGATAAGTCCTCTTAGCAAGATCTTCTTTTGCGATTTCCCAAAAGTCGCGTGCGATTGTATGAACGTAAATGAAAGATCGTACCAGGTGGCGTTCTGTAGTTTCTGCCTACCCCCGTGGGAAGAGGCGTGAGTTTATTATGTATGTTTGTACGTGTATCTGCATACTTAAAATCTATAAAAAAATGAACATCTCCCTTGGTCTCGCCATAACTTTAAAATTAAAAAATTAAAATAGAATTTATTGAAGTATATAGTAAAAGTAAGATTTACATTAATTACAATTGAGGAAAATTTTATTCTAACAGTAATGTAGACCTGCGTGATCTAGGTTTATGAAAACCTTTGTTTCAGGCCATCAATTAGAAGCTAAATTAAAAAGAACTTGAAAAGAACTTGAGAACGGCTTGACCGATTTGATATTTTTTTTTGTTTTATTCTTCTGTGGCGGCATCTACATCGCCACATACGAACTACGCATCACAAAGACATGACGTCACGCAATCCTGCATCGCGCAATTAGAGTTTACCACGCGACTAGCATAGATACAACGTCCCGACATCAACCGTCGGGCAGTAGCCCACCAGACATGACACCGGTCTGGTCGGAGGATGAGTGAACTTTACACCCTGTTCCTCATGCCTCCAAACTGGTGACCCCGAGCATGAACGTCAGCGCAGCCTTCGTGCAACTCCTTCAGCGTGACGTCATCAGCATCACTTCCTCAAGCTTTCGAGCGGCGAGTCACACAGCCAGCCAGTATCCACTGCCATAACCTGAGAACGGCTTGACCGATTTGAATTTTTTTTTTGTTTTATTCTTCTCTTTACGTTTAAAAGAAAAAAAAAATAGGAAAAAAAATTTTTTTTTTTTTTTGACAGCACAACGTCTGGCGAGTTGGCGAGTAAGCTAATACATAATATATTTTTGTGTTAGCTTGTAAATATACACTGTAAACAATTGTTTTGTTACAGAAATTCAACGTCAAACTGTTTTCTGAGGCCACGACGAACTTCTTCCAAAGTATAGTAATGAGTACCATGGCCGAGCGACAGAAGAAGAATATATTCAGACCTGACATGATCCATCTTCTCATGGAAGCTAAGAAAGGTACCTACCTAAGGAAGCTCATTGTTTTGAAGCAATCAATGCCATTCTACGGATAATAGGAAAATATTTACTTCACTTCATTTGAATAATGAAGTAGGTTAAATATTTTGCCCATTAAACGTAACGACTGTCAAAGATCCATGAATGACTGCCGGGACCAACGGCTTAACGTGCTTTCCGAGGCACGGAGGAATCTCAGTATGTAAAGATGGTCACCCATCCACTGACCAACCCCGGTAAGTGTAGCTTAACCTGACGGATCGACCCGTGCGGCTGTTATTACTTAGCCACGAGCTCCTCAATGATTAAATATCAAAATAAAGGTAAAAATATATTTGATCAGATTTTGTTTTTATATGTTTATAGTTATTTATGCAACTGACGTATAATAAGGGGTATTAAAACACGAATGTGGGTTTATCACATGGGTGTTTTAATACCTAATTATGTACAGTTGCATACAAGACTTTATCTACATCCATGTTATGAATCCTCTATAAAAGGTTCTGAAACAGTTTTTTGCAATACTAATACTCGTATCGAACATGGCGGCCGGCGTCATAGTATACGACGTGAATTCAAATATAAGTTCTTTTTTTAAATTACGGTGCTGTTGTAGTGAAACGCGCTTGCATTACAATGTTTTTTTTTTAAAACGAGTTGCATTATGAAATTCTGTACAACATTATAACACCCGTTTTGATGATATTATGGTTACTATGACACTGGTTGTTTTAATGTTGGCAATAAGCCAACTGTTTCAGAAACTTTTATAGAGGAGTTATATCATGGGTGTAGATAAAACATTTAATAATACAGTAATTACACGATTCTCTCTTTAATAAATTAACGTTTGTAAAAATATCGTTGTTTTAGAACATCGATTTCATTCGGTTATAAAACGGTTTAGAACGGTCACAACTCTACGGCCACGAGCCTAAAGACATGACATTGTAATAACGTCCTGTCGGAATATTCATCTATGATGAATTCGTGTTTTTGAGTGCATTTTTCCAATATAAAGTAAAAGTTGGTGCATACGGTTGATACTCATTGTTATAGTCTAGTCTAGATAACATAGTAATTAATTAGGTTTACGAATTTGACTTTTCGATTTCTTACGTAGACGTTCATACAAAGTTACCGCGGCATGTATATCTATATCTATAAAAGGAAAGCGTTACTGACTGACTGACTGACTGACTGACTGACTGACTGATCTATCAACACACAGCTGAAACCACTGAACGGATTGGGCTGAAATTTGGAACACAGGTAGCTATTATGACCTAGGCATCCGCTAAGAAAGGGTTTTTGGAAATTCGACCTTTAAGGGGATAAAAAGGGGGGATATTGTTTGTATGAAAAATCTTATTCCTTGAGTTAATAAACTTGAAACTTGGCACGAATATTTATGTAAGTAAATTATGATTTTTGTGATTTTTTGTTTTTCTAAACTACCCCCTAAAGGGGAACTGGGGGGTCTCAAAGTTTGTATGGAAAAATTTTAACGCGCAATCCGATTAACTCAAAACTCAGTATTTATACTTAAAACCAAAAATAAAGAATAATGTGTGTCAGGGTATTTCGAAAATCTACCTCTAACGGGGTGAAAAGGGGTAGTCAATTTCACAGGGGAGGATTTTACTGCGTGGCTTGATTAACTCGAAAATTGGTGTAAATAATCTTTGAGTCAAGCCATGGAAATATCTCAAACCATTTTTTTAAATTCCACCCCTGTGGGGGTGAAAACAGGGAATACAATTTACATGAAAAATGTTATTCATTTGGTTTTAATTGACTTGAAACTTGGCACAAATATTTGCCTAAGTTTGTCATTATTAGTTTTTATAAACTACCCTGGAGGGAGGGTTAGAGGGGGAGGGGCAAGGGAGGGGTGGTGAGGAGGGTGAGGGGGAGGATGATGGACGCAGGGAGAAAGGGCAGGAATTGGTGAGGAGAGGAGGAAGACATGGTAAGGCTGAGGGGTGGGGAGGGGTTGGTGAGCCGGAGGTGGAGGAGAAGGGGAGAGGGAGGGGACGGAGTGGTGAGAGAGAGAGAGCGAAGGGGAAGTGGTGAAGGGGGTGTGAGAGTGAGTGAGAGGGGGAGGGAGAGGTAGCGGAAGGGAATGTGGTGAAGGAACGAGCTAAACTCTGGAACTACCCTACCAGTCGGACTTTAAAAAATCTTTTTGCATTAATGATAGCCCAAATCTTATAGAAAGCATATTTAACATCACTCTAGGACCCTTAGGTGCCGAGCAAAAAGAAAAAAAGTCTGAAAGAACGCTAAGTGAAAACGAAGTAATAGCGCGGGTAGGCAATGCGATGCGACGGGGTGGGTCGAGCAAAAAATAAATTTCACGCGGACGAAGTCGCGGGCAGAAGCTAGTTAATGTATAATGAGAAACGTCCAAACGTACTTTTTAGATTGCGTAGATCTGATAAGCTTTCATCAAGTTTTACAGCTACTAAAGTATCTATTGCTTAACAAAAATCCTATACCTACTCAATATTAAATTATGAATATTTGTATAAATAAATATTTGTAATCACGTTCTCAAAAACGCCTATTTAAAGGGGTTTACGGAGGCGAAAAATCAATCTATCTATAGGTCTCATATCGGGGAAAATTCGTTTTCTATATTTTCACCCGAGCAAGCTCGGTCGACTAGGTACTCATATATTAGCGCCACAGTTATTCTATCACCTGAAGCAAGATCGAAACAATACTTAGTGTGATCGATAATGAACCGACAAATCTTATCCATTTCCAAGCGTCTCGTGTGACAACTGGCCTTCATAATATTATTATTAACAACAACAGGATGTTCCATGTCATACTGAATCTAATAATAGATAGATAATGAAACGTAGTAGGTACTTATAGTTTACCTAAATCGAATACAATTTCAATGTCCAACAAAAACTTTACCAAGGTCTAAAATAACATGGTGTTGACGGCATCAGTCAAAATGCTATTATTATTTTAAGTGGTAGACCGAGGGTAGACGTTTGATAATTGCGATGAGGTAAAAATAAAATAAAAATATAAATATCCTCGGACATTTCACACAACGCCATCTAGTCCCAAGCTAAGCAACCTAATGCTTGTGTTATGGTAACGAGATGGCTGATAAACTACTTATATACATTTTTTTTGTAAATACATACATATTATAGATAGAAAAACACAAAGGTATGAGGTATTATGTTACACAAAAATACGTGCAGTTTTTTTAACTGTATAATAAAAACCGGTCAAGTGCGTATTGGACTATGCACAATGAAGGATTCCGTAGTTCGGATGAAATTATCCCAAGAGCAAACTTAATAATCTGAAAAACATGTTCTCCCATACATTCCAACAGTACATGTGAGTTTGTACTCACAATATTGAGAGATTTACCATGTTATTTTAAGACCACAAACTTATTAAAGGTTTTCCTGTATTATACAAGTATAGAACTGTCTTCTGTATTTTATTAAAAATTTTAGACTCAGTAGTTTCGGATATAAGGGGCTATGTAATTACAGCTGCACGGGTCGATCCATTGGGTCAAGCTACGCTTGCCGGGGTTGGTCAGTGGATGGGTGACCATCTTTACATACCGAGACTACTCCGTGCCTCGGAAAGCACGTTAAGCCGTTGGTCCCGGCTGTCATTCGTGGATCTTTGACAGTCGTTACGGGTCGTCAGAAGCCCGAAAGTCTGACAACCAGTCTTATCAAGGAGTATCGTATTACCCAGTTACTGGGTTGTGGAGGTCAGGCAGGCAGTCGCTCCATGTAAAATACTGGTATTCAGCTGCATCCGGTTAGACTGGAAGCCGACCCCAACATAGTTGGGAAAAGGCTAGGCAATTTTAGTTTCGGATATAAGGGGGTGGGGGTGTTGAATGGTCAATTTTCAACTATTTTCATAAATGACTTTAAAAAGATTTATTTTAAAATTATAACAAAATATGTTTGAGATACTCATAGTAAGCCCTTTCATTTGATATGTCACGCGGTACCTACAGTTTGCAAAACTGTTTTTTTTTTCTTACTTGCCCCCTAAAAGTGACCCCTATATTCAAAATTGATTTATTTACTTTAGCCTTATGTGTTTGGGTCACAGAAATCCATATGTGTACCAAATTTCAACTTAATCCGTCTATTAGATTCGGAGCAAATTGGCTGTGACAGGCGGACAGACAGACACTTTTTCCCTTTTGAGGTACAGAATCCTAAAAAGCAAGAATACTGGCTCATTTCACATCGCGATGGCAGCGGCACGGCGAAATAATTTTAAACTATATCTACATACTTAAAAGACCAGTACGCTTGATAGGCTTGAAAAGGTAGCGGGGCCGCGCGCGTCTGCCCGAGAACGCCGCGGGGCCGGCTTCATAGTAAAGGCTCATAGAGTCACCAGTATTCAAGAATGATACTATGAGGTCTCACCGGGATTCGGTCGAGGTCCACCTGCTCAGTTCACCTGGGTGGACCACGGGCACTTTTTCTTGCCGGTGGATCACCTAAATGATGAGGAATATGCAAATAATTTATCACTTGTTCGAGCTACGCTGCTCACCAAGTGAGCCTCCTAACTGTGTGGCTTCGGCCTAAAGCACTGCTGAGTACACATCAAGTCCACACTTTTGTTCCTCGCTATGTTTCTGATATAATATATTATTCATATATTTATTTGTACAAAACGGCTTGACATATATAAGTAAATGGCTTATCTTTCAGGAAAACTGACCCATGAAGAGAAATCTGATGAGAAAGCGAGCACTGGATTCGCCACAGTTGAGGAATCAGAGGTTGGAAAAGTAAATAATAATAGAGGTCAGTATTACAAAGTTCCAGGGAATAAATTTTGTAACTTAGAATAATAATCTGAAGGATTTGATGATGAGAAGAAAAAGGAGCAGGGGTAGCTCGGTATGGGCACGCCACAATAGCGGCGATAAGTCCCCTCTTTGAGGAGTGGTTAGAGAGGCGCCACGGCGTCCTCACCTTCCGCCTGACGCAGGTCCTCACCGGACACGGTTGTTTCGGGAGGTTCCTGTTTCGCATAAGGCGGGAGGAAACGCTCGGGTGTTTCCATTGTGCGGATCGCCCGGAGGACACGGTGGAGCATACAGTCTGCCCGGCTTGGGCAGAGCACCGCCGTGTTCTCACGGAGGCGATCGGCGGCGGCGATCTCTCGCGTCCGAGCCTGGTCCAGGCCATGGTGCGGAGCGAGAGTGCATGGGAGGCCGTCACCTCCTTCTGCGAAGCAGTGATGCTCGCGAAGGAGGAGGCGGAACGCGTGAGGGAGAGGCAGCCTCACGCCCTCAGTCGTCGCAGGAGACGCCCTGGGCGGCGGGAATCGCGGGGCGATTTCCGGCCACCGTAGGCGCGGGCCTGCGGACGGTGAGCAGCGGGTAGCTCGCCGTCCGGTAAGGACCAGGCCCGAGTCGACGGCGCGTTGTGTTGCGCGAGGCGCGCGTGGCCTCAAAGAGATGTCAGCAAGTGACGGGGCCCAATAGGGCCGACGCCGCTGGGGTCGCGGGTTGTCTGAAGGGGTTACCGCGGCCCTGGCATAGGCAACTGAAGGAACACGGGTGGGTTTTAGTCAGTAAAAGTCTGACACGCCCTCCCGCTCCACCCAGAGCGGGAGAAGTTATTTGATGATTTCCCACCCTCAAAAAAAAAAAAAAAAAAAAAAAAACAACCTTTCCACACTTAACACGACCCACTCCCTCTCATAGAAAGGAAGCTGGAGTCCCAGCAGTGGGAACAGTATTCATGGCACATATGTATAATTTAATCATCAATATACTTACAAACTACGTCAGCAAAACATTAACACAGAAACAATTTGTGACAAAACTGCTGCAAGGTGACAGGCCCAGCCGATACCTCACAGCAGTGGTTCACAAACGTGCAATCTAGCCTCCTTGCTACCATAGAAAAAGATGCTGTTGGTGCTGCCCCGCACCCTACTAACCAGGGATGCGCACCGCTTCCGCATCACAGTGTAGAAGCAGTCCACGCGAGCTTCAGCAAACATCTCTGATGCGCTGCAGTGTCGAGGCAACCTCATCAGCACCCTGAATGCCTTATTGTATCGAACGTGAAGGGCGCCAACATACAGGTGGACTATGTTCCTTAGTAAAAATTAAACTTTTAACAGAATTACACATTTACAGAATGGTCTGATACCGACTTGACTGCCCAAGCCATCCTATTCTTCCTTGCTGGCTTCGAAACAATATCAACAGCGATGTCGTTCCTGCTGTACGAGCTGGCAGTGAACCCTGACGTGCAGGAGCGGCTGGTGGAAGAGATCAAGGACAGTGAGACTAAGAACGGTGGCAAGTTCGACTTCAACTCCATACAGAACCTGCCTTACCTTGACATGGTTATTTCAGGTAAGAATTACTTTGGAAGAGCATTTTGAGAGCCTTATTCAGATAAAATACCTGAGGGCCTAGACAAAACAGTGGGAATTGGTTTCAAACCGTTTCGTATTCTATGACGAATTTCAACAGAATTGATACAGGCTTTTTGGTAGCTGATGTCAATTCAATACATATTTGACTTTTCCGTCACGTTATTGTTGATAGTGACCTTATTGGAAATGTCAGGTGCGTAGTACTCGCAACCGGCGTGCGTGTATGACCAGATGTAGGAACGTAAATGAGGCAAAAGGAGTATGTGCATCGTAGCAGGAGGCGTTCTGTAGTTTCTGCCTACCCCCGTGGGAAGAAGGGATGAGTTTATATATGTATGTTATCGATGATAGTACCTATGTCCCTCTGGATACGGCTTAAGGTACTTTAACAGCTAATTGCCACACTAAAAGGGCCCCAGCAGACCTCCGTCGCTAAACCGCGAAACCGCATGAGCGTAGCGGAACATCATACGACTCGAATGATAACTGTCTCAGTTGATTTGAACTACTGTGGTTTCGCTGCTATGGTTTCGTGGCGGAGGTGTGCTAATAAGGCCCACAGAGACGTTCGATAAACTTCCAAAAATGATTGATGAACTAATAAGGCTATTTTATACTATTTTTCATAAAGCTGTTTCTTATTTCCAGAGGTGTTGAGACTGTGGCCACCAGCCCCTGCACTGGACAGACTGTGCACCAAAGACTACAACTTGGGGAAAGCCAACGCCAAAGCTGATGAGGACTACATTGTAAGTTGCCGTAGAGTTACTTATTTAGGGATCATAACGAAGTCAAAGACTGCGTTCTTCCTGGAAATGTGGTCAGAATTAGATAAGATGAATACGTCTCTATTTGCCTTAAGCATGGTATACCTAAAGGTGTTACAGTCTTAGGCGTATTTTTTAAACTATCTTTTACTTTGTCCCACTGATTGACAGAAGCCACGCCTTTTTTCCAAACTTCTCTATCATTTGCGCTTTCTAGCTACGTTTTGCCTTGTCCATATTCTTGTCTATATCCATTGTTACTATTACCTACTCATATTGTTTTTTTTTTCTTTAGATCCGAAAAGGAGAAGCCGCAAACATCCCGATGTGGGCTATCCACCATAACCCCGAGTTCTTCCCGGACCCCTACAAGTTCGACCCTGAACGATTCTCGGACCAGAACAAGCACAAAATTAAGCCGTTCACATACTTACCGTTTGGACTTGGACCTAGAAACTGTATTGGTAAATATAAAATCAAATGATTCACAATATTTTTAGCGCAAATCTGAGTAGTTTGGAGATCAAAGTATTTGCCCAGCAGTGGTTTATTAACTGCTGTAGCATCATCATCATCATCATCATTCTCCTGCCCTTATTCCTATCTATTTGGGTTCGACGCAACATGTCCCTTTTCCATACTTCTCTATTAGTCGTCAACTCGGTAGTCACCCCCTTTCTAGCCATGTCATCTTTCACACAGTCCATCCATCGTTTCTTTGGTCGTTCCCTGCTCTTATAACCATCGACAATCAAACTCAAAACTTTCCTCACGACATTCTTCTCATTCCTGCGCATCACATGGCCTTCTCCCGCTCTGGGTGGAGCGGAAGGGCGTGTCAGAATTTTACTGACTAAAACCCACCCGTGTTCCTTCAGTTGCCTGTGCCAGGGCCACGGTATCTTCTTCAAACTACCAGCGACATCACATGGCGTACCATAACAACCGCTTTCCGCACAACTTTTCAGTTACCGGTGCCATTTTGAAACGTCCTCTTAGTACTCATTTCTTATTCTATCCATTCGTGTAACACCACATCATCTCATCTCAGATGCATGCATTTGCTTTTCATTCATCTCTTTTGTGGCCCAACATTCTGATTTATACACGACAGTGAGGTCTAGACAGTGAGGTTTTATATTTATCTTCCCCTTAAGTTTAACTTTAACTGCTTCAGCATATACACACTTAAATAAAATGGGTCGCCCCATATTTCAGCAATCAGTAAAATGCACTATGGATTACTATTTGGTTTGGCCCAACCTTCACCTGCTTTCAAGGTTAATAATATAATACATCAAAGCTATTTCAGCCATACATATTCATATCAAATCCGAAGGTTACCTACCTTGGAAGAATTGAACTATTCAGAATTCTGACATGCGAAATTGGCACAGAACCGTCTAGGAGTCAGACTATTTTAAATATACATGTGTCTTAACCATCTATATAGGATTTAGAGGCAATATTTCATATTCTGGCTTTATATTTAAGCGAGCCAAATACATATTACTTACAGATTTAGGTATGAAAATGGTATTTTCAACGATGGAATATTAGAAATTCTGGAACCTAGATGGTTTTTAAGGTTCCGCACCAAAATGGTAAAAAAGGAACCCTCATGGTGTCACTCAGTCTGTCTGTCTGTCTGTCTGTCTGTCTGTCTGTCACTGCTGGATATCTCAAGAACTACTAATGCTATCAACTTGAAATCTAGAGTAGTTTTAGATGACGTTGACCCAACTATTTTGCAAATAAGAAAGAAATTAAAATATTTATAGTTTTTTTGCAACAGGGACTGAAAGGGGGTCTTAAAAAATCAAAGTGGGGCTGCTAGGGCATGTGTGGTATCATATAAAAGAGCGCTGTTTGCACATTTTCAAACATTTTTTTATTTTTTTTAGGCCCCATAGTTTGCGACTTTTGATGAAAAATGTAAAAAAAATACCGTTCCCCCCCCCCCTTATCTCCGAAGTTTGCAAAGCGAATAATCTGAAATTATTCTATGTGATAGAAGTTTATGTAAAGATTACAGAAAAAATAAAACGATGTCTCTAAATAGCACAGTTTTTCAGAAATCGGAACGTCCGACTCGCTCTTTACAGGTTTTGTTTTATTCTGAGCAATGTTTTGTGAATATCAATAAAGTATGTGAATATTGAATGGCTATGGAGGTGCTGAAGCGTTATATTATTATGAAATTGGTTTCTAAATCTGTAATAACCATACCCTGCCAGGCGTGGTTAGTCCATTACATTACGCATTGTATTTCCAGGAGGGGTAAGTAGAGGTCTTTGATAACCTCTTCGAAGTAACGTAGTACACATAGATTTTGTTAATGATAGAACGTGAAACTAATGTACAATGCGTACCACGAAAGATGATACTCGACGGCCGCAGTACCGCGCCTCTCGCGCTCTTTCCGCCGCCCCGGTGACGCTCGGTCCCTTCTCGCCTCAGTAGACCTCATTCCGCTAAAGAGGCATCAGAATCAGAGAATTATAATCTACTGCGCAAGTCAAACTACATGGTGTGTCAAGTCTCATCTTTCGTGGCACGCATTGTAAATACTGAATTTGTGCCCATGTATCGAGTTGTTACTGATATTTTTTTAATGAACAACTTGAGGCCAGACATGGTTTTGAACCCAGGATCCCTCGCCTTTTTAACTTTCACGCCCTCACGCCCCTAGTCGCCGCAGGAGACGCCCTGGGCGGCGGGCAATAGCTGATTCCCGGCCACCGTAGGCGCGGGCTTGCGGACGGCGAGCAATGGGTAGCTCGCCGTCCGGTAAGGACCAGGCCCGGGTCGACGGCGTATTGTGTTCCACGCGCGCCTCAAAGAGATGTCAGCAGTGATGGGGTCCGATAGGGCCGATGCCGCCGGGGTCGCGGGTTGTTCGAAAGAGATACCGTGGCCTTGGCACAGGCAACTGAAGGAACACGAGTGGGTTTTAGTTAGTAAAAGTCTGCCCCGAGCTGAGATGATTTCCCATCCATAAAAAAAGGACCCCTCGCCTTGCATACTCCTACCCTTGTGACCGCTACACCAAATGGTTAGCAGAGATTTTTATTCAGCAGTTGACATAGAAGCTAATAATGATGATAATAATTATTTTGTTTCCAGGCTCTAGATTCGCTCTCTGCGAGATCAAAGTGATGGCCTACCAGCTCTTCCAGCAAATGGAAGTATCCCCCTGTGAGAAGACCCAGATACCAGCCGTTCTAGCTAGGGACACCTTCAACTTGAAGATACAAGGGGGAGAATATGTACGGTTCAGAGTTAGGCAGTGAAAAATTATGAATATAGTTTCGTTGACAGATTATGAAAACGTCTTTAATTAATCTTCTGATTGGTCTTAAATTATTTTTCAAAATACAAAATTATCAATCTGCATAGCCTTTTCCCAACTATGTTGGGGTCGGCTCCCAGTCCAACCGGATGCAGCTGAATACCAGTATTTTACATGGAGCGACTGCCTATCTGACCTTCACAACCCAGTTACTGGGTAGTGGGCACGATACCTAGTGGTTGTCAGGCTAGTCTTCTGACTAGGTACCCTCAATGACTGTCAAAGATAGTCGGCACCAACTGCTTTGTCGGCACCAACTGCTTTTTTTTGGCGTGTTTTTCCGAGGCAGAGGGGTCGCGACATATTACGGATGATCACCCATCCGAAGGATTTTTGAAAAGTCATCTCTTATATAGAAGTGCCGTGCCGTGAGTTTTTGCCGATGAATGCCATTTGGCACGCGGCTTGTCGTTATATATTTTTTTAGGGTTTCCTACCAAAATGGTAAAAGGAACCCATATGGTGCGACTCAATCTGTTTGTCTGTCTGTCCGTCTGTCACAGCTGGATATCTCAAGAACTGCTGTCAACTTGAAATTTGGAACAGTTCAACTATTTTTCAAATAAGAAAGAAATATTTTTTCTTTTGAAAGGAAGTCATAAAAATTCGAAGTGGGGTTACTAGGGCATGTGGGGTATCATATGACAGAACGCTGTTTGCACAGTCTCAATTTTTTTTTCTTTTTTTAGGCAGCATAGTTTTCGAGTTTTGATGAAAAATGTTAAAAACATACCGTTCGCCCCTTATATCCAAAGTTTGCATAGAGAAAAATCTGAAATTATTCTATGTGATAGAAGTTTATGTAAAGATTACAGGGAAAATAAAACGATGTCTGGGTTTCGTTCCGATTTCTGAAAAAGTGTGTTTTCAGAAATCGGAACGAAACCCTCGTTGCACGAGTCTGACTCGCTCTTGACCGGTTTATTAATAGCCGTATGACCGTGTCGGCTCAAAAGACCAGAAGAATGGTTAAAACTTGAAACGGAAAGCATAAAAATAACATAAGCCAACATCAAAACGAATACCTAGGTACAAAAATTTTTAAACTTTTTAAAAATTTTAAACTTAGATACCAAATCGAAGCCCAAAAATATTGCATATAATTAAAACTAGAGTCCTGTCTTTCATCTTCTATACAGATTTACTGTGAGCGCAATGTGCATAATTTAACTTCATAACTTTCTACCGCGGAGAGCACTTTCGAACTAATTTACATACAATTTTATAGACGTGTTTAAATTATGGTCTGAAATGTGTGGGAATTGAATCTCGGGGTTTTAGTATCGGTTGTTGAACATTGAGACAGCTTTGACTATTTCTAGAGGAGGGAAGTTTATTGTAAGATGTCATGACAAACTTGCAAAAATTAAGCTGAATTATTTCTAGAAATCCGGTAATTCAACAATATTTCCCGATTTTATTCAATTTTGCAGTTCAAATAGTTACCTACCTACCTATATATAAATACCTCACAATTTACTAAGTGTTTCTTTTTGGGTTTTTGTAATGTACCTTTGCATTTTCGGCGGGTCAGCTTGTTTTTGTTTATATATAGCGAGTTTCAGAAACCCATTAAGTTTCGGATCGAGAAAACATAAAAGACCGTTAAAAGCAATTTAATATTTGTGGGTTCTGTGAAAAAGTATTTTTTTTTCAATAACACAATTTGCAACAAGTGCTTACCTATATTAAAGATTGGGCACTTGTATAGCTTTCAATATTGTAATGAAAAGAAGGACTTTATAAACAGATTTTAATTTTAATAAAATTCTCCTGGTAGGTACGATGCTTAGTTTAAAAGGTCTTAAATCCACCACAACCGTAATAAATTAGCTTAAACTTATACTTCCGCAAAGACCTCGACATTTACCATAATTTTAAAATTCAAATTCGAAAACCAAATTCCCACAAAAGCGCCAAAATATACAGGGTTATTGGTAAAACACCAGCAACCGCTTAAGGAGTCATTATACTCATCATTATGAACAACTTTTACTATGGGACCAAACCTGATATCGCGAAAAAAAAATCAGCTGTAGTACATTTTATCTATATCAAACTTGTAAAAATGTAGGGAGCAGCTGATTTTTTCTTCGCGATTTCAGGTTTGGTCCCATAGTAAAAGTTGTTCATAATGATGGGTACAATGACCCTTTAAGAGGTTGCTGGTTTTTAGGGTTCCGTACCTCAAAAGGAAAAAACGGAACCCTTATAGGATCACTCGTGTGTCTGTCTGTCCGTCTGTCACAGCCAATTTGCTCCGAACCTAATGGACCGATTCAGTTGAAATTTGGTAAACATACGGATTTCTGTGACCCAAACACGTATGGCTAAAGTAAATAAATGAATTTTGAGTATGGAGGTCACATTTAGGGGGCAAATAAGAAAATTAAAAAAAAAAGTTTTGCAAAATGTACTGTGTGACATATCAAATAAAAGGGCTTACTATGAGGGTTCCAAATATATTTTTTTTATGATTTTAAAATCAATAGTTTTAAAGTTATTTAAGAAAGTAGACGAAAATTGACCATTCCCCCCCTTATCTCCGAAACTACTGAGCCTAAAATTTTGAAAAAAAATACAGAAAATAGTTCTATACCTGTAGATTACAGGAAAACCTATAAGAAGTTTGTGGTCTTAACATAACATGGTAAATCTTTCAATATTATGAGTACAAACTTACATTTACTGTTGGAATGTATGGGTGAACATGTTTTCAACTACAATGTTAAGTTTGTTCTTGGGATAATTTCATCCCAACTACGGAACCCTTCATTGTGCGTAGTCCGACACGCACTTGGCCGGTTTTTTACCAATAATCCTGTAAGTCATACTTCAGCCTTACGGCGGGTTGCATACTTAATGAGCTACCTAACATCAGTATATTACATTTACGCGACAAACGTTGGTCGCGTTTCCAATCAAGCGTGTGTGGCCGCCCTTACACCCAATAACTACGTTAGAGCAGTATTAGAGCTTGCGGTGAGACTCGATAATCCAACGGGTTGAGGTGCTATGACGCAACTTGTAGAAGCTACCGTAGCGCGATTGTAGGGTAGCAGTTGCACTATGATTTTTTTTTAAGTAGATTTTTTTGAAAGCTACCTTTTTATTAGGGTTCCGTACCAAAATGGTAAAAAAGGAACTCTTATGGTGTGACTAAGTCTGAATGTCTGTCGGTCTGTCCGTCTGTCACAGCTGGATAAGAACTACTAATGTATAATGCTGTCAATTTGAAATTTGAAACAGTTTTGATGACTTTTGCATAACTATTTTGCAAACAAAAAAGAAGTTTTTTTTTTGCAACAGGGACTGGAAGGGGTCTTAAAAATTCGCAAAGTAGGGCATGTGGGGCATCATAATGAAAAATGTTTGCACATTCTACACTACCTTCTACACAAGCTGGAAAACATGGGAATCAGGAGTCTACCATTAAAACTCTTCCGGGACTACTTATCTGATCGGTTCCAGAGGGTTAAAATAGTTGACTATGCTAGTGACCTGTCACTTTTGGTCTACCACAGGGAAGTGGGATCGGGCCCTCCCTCTTCCTTGCGTACATATCTCTAAATAGCACACTTTTTCAGAAATCGGAACGGAATCCTCGGTGCGCGCGAGTCCGACTCGCTTTTGACCGATTTTTTTTATTTTTAAAGACGAGATTTTTTCGAGACGTCACCAAGCGGTTGATCGATGTGAGGATGCCTATGTTTGGGCCAAAGAATCAGCATTGCCATAAAACGTGGCAATGAATCAGCATTGCCATACAACGTGGCAATGTATCAGAATTGCCATACAACGTGGCAATGCTGCCAGCCTTTTGGTTACTTTTCCTGTTGACAGCGATGCGGACGAATTTTTGATACCCTAGGATTCTTTCCCCTCCTTTTTTATATCCATGTACAAAATACAATTATTTTAAGACTGGGTTATATTTATTGGAAATATTAATCTTTAATAATAGTCAAGTAATCTGTGGAGGTGCAAACATCCTAACATGGCACTGCTAAAACTGATGTACTTAAGAAAAAGTCTATGTCGACAAATTATCAAGTGACTATTGGATATTGGAACTATTATTCTCGATTTTTCGATATTTTTGCGAGGAATGTGAGGCAGGGTTCAAAATAATTATGCAAGTGGGTATATTCAAGGTTACTTAAGCAATTTGTTGCTTTCGTCAATCTACGAATATGATGATACGAAGTGCAGAAGTTTACGTAAGCAAAAATCATAACCCTCCTTTTTGCTTCGCCTTAGGCCTCATTTTACGGAGACGCGGGGCGTCGTGCGGCGCGGTGCGCGGGGCGGCCCGCACTAAATTCAAACATAGGGCGTTCTATGAGAGCGTTTACGGAGGAGCGATTAAGATTTCATACACTCGAATGGCCCGCAGCCCGCACCGCGCTCCGCGCCGCGCGACGCCCCGCGTCTCCGTAAATGAGTACTTAGTCGGGTAAAAAGCTATACATTTCCAGTATAAGCTGACCTCTCATTATACGAAGTATAGCTTGATTTATAGCCGTGTGTTCAACACAAAAAATACAATATTATTTGTAGCAACAACTTTATTTCTAGAAACATTTTAAATTGTACGTCCCTCTTTGAAAGGAATAGTGTTGGCCGCTTGTTATATTATTCTATGCATGTCGTAAAATGTAACAGAGGATAAAGAATGAGATAAGATGTGCTGCAGACAATGAAACTGCGACTAGACGCCATTTTAACTGGATTGTTGGTTGATGCAATTTTCTTTATTGGCTTTTTGACCTTGGGATGGCATAAACATTTAAAAGGTTATAAAACATTGTACCTAGTGAATTACGACAGTAATGTTTGTGCCTTCTCTATATATAAGAATCCATTGCCCTATAGTGGGGCAATAATAGGCTAAAGAAAAGTACTTAACAAGAAAATTAATTAAACACTACAAAACATAAAATGGGTATCATATAAAATATCATATATAATATCATCATCATAAAGTGATATTATCACTTTCTGTGATCTCTTTCAGGCAACCTTGGAATGGACAGTGTTTGCCTGGACATAAAATGGTGCAAATAAAAACTTTTTACAAAAAAAAAAAAAACAATCGTCTTCAAAAAAAAAGTAGGTAGGTACTACAGAGTGAAAAATAACTTTAATTTCGGAAGTCAGTGTCTTCGGATCTGTATTTTGGTTTTTTGCCACCGACTTCCGAAATTAAAGTTATTTTTCACTTTGTAGTGTTTTTTTTGGAAGTCAGTTAGTTTTTTTTTTTTTAAAGATTTTACTTTTCACTTTTTAGTGGGTTGTAATTAATTTATTTATATAGGCTAAAAATCAACTTGATCACCTTTTACGAATTATATTGCTTTTCCCGATGTAGGGATGTTAATTGTTGAGGAGTTCTCATAGTAAGAACCAGGAGAACTGGATCTCATGGTGAAGTCACCATCACCATATGCATTGTAACGAGCTTAAATTGCTTAACAACCATAATAAAGTAATCGAATCGCAACTTGTAAAATCCTTAGCTATAGGTAATTGAGTAGTTCCGATCGCTATCTTGGGTCTTCATCATCAGTTCCACTTCACCAAATGGTGCTTTTCGAGAGCAAATGCACGAGTTAATAAAAAAAAATACCCAAATCGCTATAGGTGTACCTATAATATTTGAGGGTTTCCCTGGATTTCCATGAGATCCCCTCATCAGATTCTGACTTAGTGACAATGGGATCACTTCGAAAGCATACCCTCTCAAACAAAAAAAAGAATTTTGCAATACCGTTTTTACCGTTTTTGAACACAAATTGAATTGAATTTATGTCGGAGTTATGCCCGAACATACGTAAAAAAAATATATATACCTGACTGAATTGAGAATCTCTTCCTTTCTTGAAGTCGGTTAATAAGAATTAATGGTCTCATTAATTTTATAATCAAGTTCAGCAATATCTACACTCTAAAGAGTGATGGAAACTGTGATGGTAGACTATTATCATTCTTTTTTAGGGTTCCGTACCAAAGTGGTAAAAAAGGAACCCTTATGGTGTGACTCAGTCTGTCTGTCTGTTTGTCTGTCTGTCTGTCACAGCTGGATATCTCAGGAACTACTGATGCTATCAACTTGAAATTTGACGTTTACCCAACTATTTTGCAAATAGGAAACAAATAAAAATGTTTATATTTTTTTTGCAACAGGGACTGAAAGGGGGTCTTAAAAATTCAAAGTGGGGCTACTAGGACATGTGGGGTATCATATTATGAAAGAATTTTGTTTGCACATTCTCAAACTATTTTTATTTTTCTTAGGCCGCATAGTTTTCGACTTTTGATGAAAAATGTCAAAAATAATACCGTTCCCCCCCCCCTATCTCCGAAGTTTGCAAAGAGAAAAATCTGAAATTATTCTATGTGATAGAAATTTATGTAAAGATTACAGGAAAAATAAAACGATGTCTCTAAATAGCACACTTTTTCAGAAATCGGAACTGAACCCTCGGTGCGCGAGTGCGACTCGCTCTTGACCGGTTTTTAGGGTTCCGTACCAAAATGGTAAAAAAGGAACCCTTATGGTGTGACTCAGTCTGTCTGTCTGTCTGTTTGTCTGTCTGTCTGTCTGTCTGTCTGTCACAGCTGGATATCTCAAGAACTACTAGTGCTATCAACTTGAAATTTGGAACAGTTTTAGATGACGTTTACCCAACTATTTTGCAAATAAGAAAGAAATAAAAATATATGTATTTTTTTTGCAACATGGGGTGAAAAGGGGTCTTATAAATTCAAAGTGGAGCTACTAGGTCATGTGGGGTATCATATGAAAGAGCGCTGTTTGCACATTCTCAAACATATTTTGTAGGAAATCTAGGTTCTAACACTTTAATAAAACGAGTTATGGGCTATTTAAAGTATAAAGATTATTATTAGCCAATTAAAAGTCACTAGGAAGTTTATACGTCCGTCTTTCTTAAGGCGCTAACGAGAAGTGAAGTAATAATAATGTTGGGTAGTATTTATATAATAAGGAGGTACCTACAGTGTATCGATTATTACAGAATCGACTAAAGATTGATTTTTGTAAATAATTAAATCAATTAAATCAACACGCCCCCTCAAAAATTAATCTACCAATTATACAAACAAAATAAATCAAAGTACCTAATACCTAATTGACCGGAACATATTCACTTCCTAGTGTTTGCTGGGAAATCCACATGGTCCAACATTTGCTGCCAAGGATTAAGGAAAACCCAGAAAACCTTAATCAAACCATTTCATTAAATTATTCTTAATAATAATTAAATTAATCATAAATCATATTATTATGTAGAATCACTGAACATTCAATCAGTATCTTATTCTAAGCCCATTGTACTTCTCATCTCTTGAAAAGTGATAGCGGGTAATGCCTTGGTCAGAACATCTGCCAACTGCTGAACTATTAGAATGTAATTTTATTTTATTACATTTTTCTCAATCTGTTCCTTAGAAAAATGATACTTTATATCTATGTGTTTTGTACGTTTGTGATTGGTTGGATTATTTGCAATGCAGCCATTGTTATCCTCATAGAATATGATAGATTTAATGATATCTATTTTAGTACTAACTGCTAGTGATTTAAGCCCTAAAGCCTCCCATGACAGTTTCATACAATGCCATACAATCTGCCTCAGTTGAAGAGGCAGCAACTGACATTTGTTTCTTTGTACTCCAGGTTTGCTTGCAGCTTGAAATACCCAGTTGTACTTTTCCTGTCATTTGAATCACTGCCACCCCAATCTGAATATACGTAGCCACATATAATGTTAGTGTAGGCACATCTTTTACCTATAACTTAATATTAAATCAACAGTACCGCAGCACTCTTTTTAGACACTGCCAGAGTTCTTTACTATTTTTGTTCGTATACCTACTCAGTATATTAACGCTTGTAAGTAATTAAATCTGGACGAGTGCATAACATGACATACATTAAACATTCTTTATCGTTTCAACATGATCATTATATTTTTCTTCAGAGTTTAATGCGTCATAATTAAGTTTATTTTTCATTGGTGTATTGACAGGTTTACAATCGTGCATATTAAATTTATTTAATACCGTTTATATGTTTGCACTTTGATTTAATGCTATTTCATAAAATTAAAATTATTTCATCATCATCATTAATTTCATTCATCGTCATTTTAAATTAACTCATAATTTTTTTTTTATTATTTCAATATCAGCGCATACTACAACTAAATCACCTATATATAAAACGACAAATATTTTTATGTACATCTCCATTGTCTAGCATATCTTGACACATATTCGAATGAAGAATTTTGAAAACCGTCTTCTTTATGAGATAGATCGAAAACTTCAAACCAACATTTAGCTGCCTGCATTTTTCAGCCCGTAAAACACTTTATTTAATTTACACACATAATTATCTAAACCACGGACTTTTATATAAATATCTTCCTTTATTTCGTCATTTAGGAAGGTAGTTTTGACATCCCTAAGACGAACTAGCAAATTAAATTGATTCGCAAAAGTAAGATACATCTGAAACTAGCAGCTATTCATGCTGATCAATCTGCCTAGCCTTTTCCCAACTATGTTGGGGTCGGCTTCCAGTCTAACCGGATGCAGCTGAATACCAGTATTTTACATGGAGCGACTGCCTGTCTGACCTCCACAACCCAGTAACTGGGTAATACGATACCCCTTGGTAAGACTGGTTGTCAGACTTTCGGGCTTCTGACGACCCGTAACGACTGTCAAAGATCCAAGATCCAAGCTATTCATGCTGATACTAGTGCGAAAGTTTCATTAGGTATAGTCCGTGTCCGTCCGACCTTGCAACAAGTTGTTTTTTTTTTTATCATAAAGGTTTTCTAAATTCGTCATTTTTTATAGGAAACATCCATTTACAATAAATTGACAATGTTTTTATTTTCAGGTGTTGGTATTAAAGTCTAAGTATTATTTAGCTTTAGAGAATTTAGTTCGTCCCTACTGCACTTTCCCACTGAGATCTGTTTTGATCTCTTCAAATTAATTTGGTATTTTACATAGAATAGACTGAGCACACAAAATGGCGATCATCATCATCGTCTTCATTATACGACATAGGTGGACGACTTTTGAACCTATTGCATCATCTAACGTCAGGATTTTATTTGTGTTTTCTTTTGGTGAAGATGGGTTATCAAAAAGTTTATCATTTATTTCCTCCGATTCAATTTTATATTATCATGGTTTAATTTGCGAACTTTACTAGGACACTCGTGCTCATCAGATTTAGACCATAGACGTATCTGATTTAGAATTGTCAGAGTTATGAGACTTGACCGGCACTGACTTGGATATTACATCATCAGCTTTGCCGTGAGAATTTTTTTAATATTCCCTTCAGACTTGAGGTCTGGCCTGGATTGAAGAAATCCAGTCTCATTAATAATAACATCCCTGACTAATTTTTCGCACTCTGGGTTCCAAACTTTATAGCGTTTGGTTCATAACCCACAAGTATCCCTTTCCATGATTTTCTATTAAACTTGGCCTTACTGCTTTTATAATGAACGTAAACAGTTGAACCAACTACCTTCAAATATTTTTTTTTTTTATTCGAGGTTTTATATCATGCCACATTTCGAATGGTGTTTTTGAAAACTTTCAAAGTTTTAATTGGGGTCAAATAATCAAATAAACAAGAGTTGATACTGCGTATCGCCCCAAAACACTTTGTCTAATTTAGCACCGCTTATCATGAAACGAACTTTTCCAGTAAGTAATGGTTCCGACCATACGTTCAGAAACACCATTCAACTGTGGTATTCTCGGAATTTTTAAATGTTATGATATCCCTCTCTCTACACAATAACCTTTCATTTCAATCGATAGATATTCGCCACCATTATCGCAGCATAAGTTGACTAATTTTAAATTAAACTTAGCCTCGCTTTTAGCCACGAAATCTTTAAAAACAGAAAACACGTCTGATTTATAGGTGGGTTAAACAGTACGTAACAAAGTACCTAATTCGTATACCTACTCATTAAGAAAAAGTACAAAGTAGTTTTTTTTTATTTGTCGTTAGTTGGGGGTTTAAACAGTAACAATAGTCCACAAATATCTGAGTGCACAATAAATAATAGCTGTTTAACATGACTTTTATTTTTGACCTGATATGAACGGAAATCGCCTTTGTTTCCTATTTATACAGGCCTCACCTCCGTGGGCCTCAAACAATTTATCATCCAGGCTCGCATAACAGTTTCAATTTGGCTGGTGTCATCAACCATTTTATTATTATTTTTTTAATTTCGATTTATTTTTTACTAATTATGACCAAAGCCATAATTTGTACATACTGCACACTTGAGAAACACGTTGACACTTATTTACAGATGCCATTAAGTCTACAGCAATTAAATTATTTTTCAACATACCTTGCATGATAGTTTTATTAACCTTACGTATTTGGGCTCCTCGCTGGTCGATAATGACTGTCAACCCTGCTCCTTGCATTTTCGTTAAGAACAACAGGTGGTACCGCAGCACAGAAGAGCACGTCCTCCAAAACTTCTTGAACGCCCATGTTGCTGGTCACATACATCGTTCCCTGAAATAAATTCACCATTTTTAGCAATAGAAATTTTAATGGCGTTTGCAAGACGGTGTGACTAATGAAAAGATCTTCCCTGTTTATAATATGGTCTGATGCTCCAGAAAAGTAACTTTGCTTCCATCATGATCCGCTTGATAGTCTGCCATCATAAAAGCAAAGCCAGAAAAATTGCTCGACGTGGATGTTTCACTGATCTCAACTGCCTGGACCGTCCTTCTCATATCCGTATTTTCTGCTGCTGTCGTTTTTCACATGCTCCTTGCGGCTACAATGACAACACTTCATGAACTGAGACTTATTCTTCTGCTTGTTAACCTTCTAGTTGAATTCCTTTTATTATTTTGAGAATTATCGAATTTTGTTTTTCGAAATTTCTGTCCATTTTCCCTTTCAAATTGCAAAACTTTTGATACTGGTATCACTGGACTCATTTTTAGACTTGACTTCCTGATCCAAAAGCCTTGGTTTAACGAATGCTAGCATTAAATTATCCTCCGATAAAGTTTCGATCGCAGTTATCACGCCATCATAAGATGGGGGTAGGTTGATTAACAAATGAGCTACCTCGCGTGGCGTGGTTTGGCTGCGGCGTGCCGGATAACAATTCGATGATCAAATCATCAAAAATTGTTATTTTCTTTATGAGTATGCCGTCACCTACTTGACGATAACATTGGAACTTTTTTTTATCACGTCCATTTCACTTAACAATGCCCGTATTTTTTATTTAAATTTTAACCACTTATATCGCAGTAAAAACGTAACCTGGTCCCATAACCTGTAGGAAATCTAGGTTCTAACACTTTAATAAAACGAGTTATGGGCTATTTAAAGTATAAAGATTATTATTAGCCAATTAAAAGTCACTAGGAAGTTTATACGTCCGTCTTTCTTAAGGCGCTAACGAGAAGTGAAGTAATAATAATGTTGGGTAGTATTTATATAATAAGGAGGTACCTACAGTGTATCGATTATTACAGAATCTAAAGATTGATTTTTGTAAATAATTAAATCAATTAAATCAACATATTTTTTTTAGGCCGCACAGTGTTCGAGTTTTGATGAAAAATGTAAAAAAAAATACCGTTCCCCCCCTTATCTCCGAAGTTTGCAAAGAGAACAATCTGAAAATATTCTATGTAATAGAAGTTTATGTAAAGATTACAGGAAAAATAAAACGATGTCTCTAAATAGCACAATTTTTCGGAAATCGGAACGGAACCCTCGGTGCGCGAGTCCGACTCGCTCTTGCCCGGTTTTTTTTTTAAAGAGTGTCCGTGGAGATTCTTGTCGGTTCTTCTCTATAGGAACCTACTACGCTTTAAAAAGGGCAACTAACTTCATCTTTCAAACTGACCGACTCCTTGGCAATTCAAAAATGCCTATAAACGAATTTAATTGATCTAAATTCTTTGAGGCTGATTTAGAGTTTTGAGTTTAAAGAATGAAGAGAAAGACGATAATAATATCATCGACACCATCACTAGACTAACAGCTATCTAAGTCATTCGGTAAAATAATATCACAATATAACACTTTGAGCGGAGCGACGTTATAATACGTAAAATTTGATAAACGCTATTTGACACAACGTTTAATCACGTCAGCAAAAAATATGTCTTTCTTTAAAGAACGTGTATAAACGGCTGCGGCCTATACCAATTCCTTCAAGCTACGTCATCGCGCCGTATCACTTTAAATTTTCGGACTGCTAGCGCCGCTCCACGTTAGTTTTGTTGTACCTACACTTTTTAAGGCTACTCACACACATACATTATAATTACGCGTACATTCGCAACGTCGACGTGTAGTCACGGTTGTCTTCATATTATCTTTGCTTGTATGAAAAACCAGAACGTCACTAATCGTCATATATTTTGTATGAGAAAATAGTGTGCCGCGTAACAAACATTTGAATCAAACTCAAAACTCAAACTCAAAGCATTTATTTCAAATAAACCAATTACAGGCACTTTTGAATTGTCAAAGGGTCGGTCTTGGGTCGGTCAGTCAGAAAAATGAAGCTAGATTGCCCATTCCAAAGCGTAGATCCTATGGAGAAGAACGGGCAAGAAACTCCACGGACACTCTTTTAAAATCAAATATTTTGCAAAATATTGGTTACATCGTTCATATTGAAAATATACATGTGAGAACAGAAAGACGTGCACGTTAAAAGCGTCCGTAATAAAAAAAAAAAGATAAAAACTAAAAACAACTAAATAAAAAAAATAAAAATAAGCCATGGCAGCTAAGAGACGACCAGTCCCAACTGACGGCGCCCGTTCACGAACATGACGCATGGATCAGCACCAATTAGCTCGCATACGCAGATGCTCAGCTGAAAGTGTTAAACAAGCCTTATCCTATCAATTATAGTCTACAAAATCACAAAGCAATCAGTTGCCGTTGCTAACTGCACAATCAGTCGTCCGAGGCAGGTTGCTCTAAATTATATTGATGTTCTCCTATTCAACTGTCGACGTCGGGCTCTTGCCACTCTGCACGGATCCCCACAAAAAGGCCCCTGAGGGTCCCGTACACCACACTACGTCGTATTCAGGTGGCGGGTTAATATTAAAACCGAGTGAGGAAGTGTAGAATTTAGTCAGATGTAATTGGAAGCAGAAATCATATTAAGTTCATAACACATTAAATAAGTAATTAATCTGTGGGTTTGTACCTCATACGTGGTGGAATTATTAAATTAAATTGTTTTTTTCATACTAAACATGACGGGTTATCTGATACTGAGCCATTTTAATGGATTCAGAGAAAAGGGTCAGTAGGGGAATGACTGGTAGAATGATAATTCTGTAGTCTGTCGATTTGTCCTGTAGATTTTGACAGGCCTGCTTCTGGGACACTTAGTTTAAAACCTGGTTTAAACCAATTTGAATACAAACACTGACTAACTAAGAGACGAAAACGAAATAAAGAAAAACATACATAATAAGAAAGATTTTGTGAAAAGTAATTTCAAAACTTAATCCGGTTACGTCATGATGTGTTTCCAAAATGAAAAATAATTAATTTTATTTAAAGTTACTTTCCCGTAGTTTTAAAATAATCGATATAATAACAGCAATAACTAACCCGACAAGTCTTAAACTATTGACAAGCTGCGAGCTCATCTATTTCCTTTACTTCAGTTACAATTTGCGAGAAAAATGAGTGCAATTTCTCACAGATTCTCAATACGGAAACAAGATATACACTGATATTGTTCGAAGTACGTTCCGTTGATGCGGAAGTAAAGAGAAAATTTAAAATGGTTTATGGGAGCCACTTACTTGAACGAGTCAGGGCTGAATAAAAACTGAATGGATCCAAGCATTTTATATATTATCTTCGTGCATCGCAGTTCAAATCTTTTGTCTGAAATGATTTTATTATGATCAGTGAAGGTCAGTCGGTGGATGGCCGTTAATTATTAGCAAATCTTTAAGATAACATGTTGAGTCCTTCCACCTTAGGTCCTAGATGTCCTACAAAACCTTGTGACTAATTCATTTTGACTGGTAGTGTTGAATATGTGCTCCAGATATGCTGCTGGTGGTCTTGACTTTTTACTAAAACTACTTGATTCAGATGATGACTGTATTTCTTAGACAGATAGATACTGATTTCAATAGGAGACGACTGATAATGTGCGCAGTAGAGGGGGGGGGGGGTGAAGATCGCGATCGCGGTGTGGTGTGTGACCCGATGTGACGTCAGGAACAGGTAGCAAGCACCCCGAAATGGTGGAATATCTAAATCGGTCTGACCTTTAGAATCAATATAGTCCAGCTGTCATTGGGTTGCAAATGTCAGAGGGTGTGAATTACTTATATGTGCTGCCACGTCTAGTCTAGGCCGAATGCTGATTCTTTTAAATGGCAAGACTTTTTCTCCCTTCCTAATTGTTTCTTAATAAAACAATCAGGAAGATAGAAATAGTCTGGTATGAAAAGATATGATCGTTAATAAGAAGAAGCCATTGATCATACATCACACAGGATGGACCGATGACCTTGTGAAGGCCGCTGGATGCGAGAAGCATAGAACCGGTGGATGTAGCGACGCTGGAGGAAGGCCTATGTCTAGCTGCAGTGGACGTCTTTCGGTTGAAATGATAATGATGAACATATAAAGCTATTATTATGTTGTTTATCATGTGAGGAGCTCGTGGTTATGTAATAACAGCCGATCCATCAGGTTAAGCTACGCTTACCGGAGTTGGTCCGTGGATGGGTGACCATCTTTACATACAGAGACTCCTTCATGCCTCGGAAAGCACGTTAAGCCGTTGGTCCCGGCTGTCATTCGTGGATCTTTGACAGTCATTACTGGTCGTCAGAAGCTCGGAAGTTTGACAACCAGTCTTACCAAGGGGTATCGTATTACGCAGTTACTAGGTTATGGAGGTCAGATAGGCAGTCGCTCCATGTAAAATACTGGTATTAACTGCATCCGGTTAGACTGGAAGCCGACCCCAACATAGTTGGAAAAAGGCTAGGCAGATTTGATTATGTTGTTTAGTACTTGTGAAGTACTGGACACTAAGAATACTAAACCTGCTAGCGTCTAAAAATTACCTCTTTACAATTTCCTCTCAAATACTCCAAAATAAATGGCTGCTATCTTGCTCACTGCTCGCTCGCCGGGGAGCGATACGCGCTAACATTAATCACAATCATTCAATAGCGAGCCAGATTCGTCTCGTTCGAATGGATGCGCTGCCGCAGCTCATTAATCCGCATTTTTAACGTATATTCCCCTCAGCGTGGCGTGAGTTGTGGGGGTAGTGAGGGCGTTTATAATGTGGTAAGTGATAATGAACCCTCAATAATGTATAGGGGCTTAAACGAGTTCGCTCCCTTGTTTATTTTCAGTTGTTGGATGGCAGAAAAACCCTGGCTCAACTGATTGGTAAGTAATCAGTTCACCATCTGACATCTACGATGTTGGAGGCCGGGGGGCTTTCTATGAGCTCTTATAGCAGGGCAGAAGTTGAAAGTTTCCAGTGAGAGCGAGTGACAGTGCTATAGGTCGTATATAGCTCCGTCACTCTCCCTCACTCACGCGTTCAACTTCTGCCCTGCTATAAGAGCTCATAATAAGCAAATATATATAAATATGTAGGGTATACTAGTTTCTTAGATATACGTTAACGACTGCTGCGTCAGTCCAATATATGAGCTTGTTCGTATCGGTTGCGTTATTTCATCTCCACCCCCGCCCCCGTTACAACAGTTGGCGACGAGGTCAAAGTACAAGTGACGCGTAGATACATCGTATTTTAAAAATTATGTCAAAAGTATCAGCTACAGTTTCGGTCGGCACATTAACAGTGTTTAACCATGAACATCAAGAGTGGCAATTGTACAAAGAACGATTAGAACAGTGGTTTCTTGCAAACGGAATTGGGGAAGATGAAGATAAAGCCGGTACTAAACGTCGAGCTATTCTGCTAAGCAACTGTTCGGAATCAAGTTACAAATTGATTCGCGATTTGGCTTTACCGCGGCAGGTCGGTACCTTGAGCTATGATGAAGTAGTTGCATTATTGGATGGACATTTCAAGCTAAAGAAGTGCACGTTCGCCGAAAGATACAAATTCCACAGTGCCACGCAACATGTCGGCGAAGGATTGCCAGAGTGGGCGGCACGAGTACGTGGTTTAGCAATACACTGCGGGTTCGTGGCGTCAGTCCTTGATGAACAGCTTCGCGATCGATTTGTGCTGGGCATGGCACCAGGCCCGGAGAGAGATAAATTATTTACCAAGGCGATGTCGGAGTTATCGCTCAGCAGGGCCTTGGAAATATCTGAAGGTGTACGCAGTGCGCGTATGGGGGCACAAGAAACAACTCGGCAAGCAGACAGGGGCACAACACTTCAAGTGATGAAGATGGACACGGCAGCACAGCTTGGCACAGCACGCGGCAGTAGCGCGCAGCGGCGCGGGCATGGGGCAGCAACACCCACAGCTAGCGGCGAGCGCGCTCGAGACGGCGGCGGCGGAGGCGGCAGCGGCTGCACAGCCTGCGGCTACGCAGGCCATCAGGCATCAACGTGTCGTTTTGTGCGGTATAAGTGCAAAAAGTGCGGCGAACAAGGACATCTTAAGCGAATGTGTAAACAAACTGTAAATAAACAACATTATGTCGAGTGCTGTGGGGATGAAGACGATGATGGTAAGCATGTGTGCTATAATATCCGCACTATTCGCGGTGAACCGATGCGGGAATCTGTTTGTGTCAATGATGTCAAGTTATCTTTTGAAATTGATACGGGTTCACCAGTTACCGTTATTTCTGAGCAAATGTATCTAAAACACTTTAGTAACATTAAAATGGAAGTCAGTGATGTTATTTTGCATAGTTACAACGGCGATAAGTTACACATTGTGGGTAAAATTAATCTCATGTTCGCTTATAACAACAAATCATTCACAATAGGAGTATATGTTGTACGGAATGGAGGGCCACCCTTGTTAGGCAGAGATTTCTTTTCTCGTTTTGACTTACAAATATGTTCAGTGAATAACTGCAACGATTTTTTATCAGGTAATTCTTCGAAATACCCACAGTTGTTTGGAAGTCAATTGGGTTGTTTTAAGGGCGTCAAGGTAGATTTACCATTAAAACCAGATGCAAAGCCGATTTTTTTTAAGGCTAGACCATTACCTTTTGCCCTACGGGAAAGCGTTGAAAAAGAACTTAACCGTCTTGTAAGTTTAGGTGTATTAGTACCAGTGAAATACGCGGAGTATGCAAGTCCAGTAGTACCTATTTTAAAGCGAGACGGTTCTATACGACTATGTGCCGACTACTCCGTCACTATCAATAAGCAGTTACTTGTCGATAAATATCCATTACCTAGGTATGACGAGCTATTTACTAAACTACACGGCGGCAAGTATTTCAGTAAATTAGACCTTTCGCATGCATATAACCAGTTATGTCTTAATGAGAAGTCACAAATGCTCACTTGCATAAATACACATAAAGGGTTATATAAGTATACTCGCTTAGTGTTTGGGCTGGCTAGTGCGCCGGCCATTTTTCAGCGTAACATGGAAGCGCTTCTATCAGGACTAGACGGAACTCTATTATTTTTAGATGATATTTTAGTGTGCGGGGTGGACAAAGATCAGATGATGAGTAGGTTAAATGAAGTTTTCCGTAGGTTACAGGAAGCGGGCCTAGTTTTAAACATAGAGAAATGCACTTTCTTTCAAGAATCCGTTTCCTACTTGGGGTTTGTCATTGACCGTAATGGTATACATAAATCACCGGAGAAAATTAAAGCTATTCTACAAAGTCAAACTCCTACCAATACGTCAGAATTAAAATCATTCCTAGGTATGGTTAACTACTACCGGAACTTTATTAAAAATGCTTCAACAATTTTAAGTCCTCTCCATGATTTGCTAAAAAAAAATGAGCCTTGGTCGTGGACCAAGGAACATGACGAAGCAGTGTCGTTCATTAAACGCGAATTAGTTTCAGAAACCACCTTGGCGCATTTTAATCCAGAAGCTTCGTTAATTGTAACGGTAGACGCGTCACCGAGCGGGTTAGGCGCCGTTTTATCACAGGTCGAAGATGGTGTAGAAAGACCTATTTCGTATATGTCCCGTTCACTTAATGCAGCAGAGAAACGCTACAGCCAAATCCAAAAAGAGGCTACTGCTATAATATTTGGAATAAGAAAATTCCACCAATACTTATATGGTCGAATCAAACCTTTTATTTTAAGAACTGACCATAAACCGTTAGTTTCAATTTTTAACCCGGAAAAGGGTATTCCCGAGATATCAGCAAATCGGTTACAGCGTTATGCTATTTTTCTGTCCGCATACAATTATACTATAGAATATGTAAGCAGTGTTCATAATTGTGCAGATTTCCTAAGTCGATCGGTAGCAGAAAAATTTAAAACGACTGACACACACTCAGTACGTGATGAGTCATTAGTCGATAAATCAAGTTATGTGCGTTTTGTTTACGAAGGTGAAAGATTTTTGTCGCTGACGGATATCAAGGATGCAGTTAAGCTAGATAAGGTTATAACAACCGTCATCGACTATTTGATAAATGGTTGGCCAAATAAAATAAAAGAACCATTAGTTAAGGATTATTATAGCCACCGGCTGGAATTATCGGTTGAAAATGGTTGTCTAATGAGGGGTCACAAGTTAGTGATTCCTAGAAGTCTGCGATACAAAGTGTTAAACGAGCTACACTCAGGTCACTTAGGAATCACAAAAGTGAAAGAAGAGGCACGAAATAGATTTTGGTGGCCGGGTATGTCTGCCGCCATTGAGCAGCACATCGGCGCGTGCGCCGTGTGTGAATCGCAGCGCGCCGCGCCCCCGCGCACCCCCCTCACACCATGGCCTTTCCCTGCGCAGCCGTGGCATCGTGTACATATAGATTTTTTAGGTCCGGTTAGCGGAAAAACATTTTTAATTATAGTGGACGCGTATTCAAATATAATAACGTATCTGGAGGCAAATGCGTTGTTATCTAAGTGTCAAAACGAATGGTTTTTTTTTGTCTATCTTTGTGACGTTTCCACAGCAATTTATGTAGCGCTTTATTTTTATTGTGTTATTTATTTGTGTGTTATGATTTTATGAATATTTCAACCGCTTTAAGTGAGCGTATTTAAAACTATTTTCTTTATTTATTTGGCATTGAGACGGAGGAGCTCGTGGCTAAGTGATAACAGCCGCACGGGTCGATCCGTCAGGTTAAGCTACGCTTGCCGGGGTTGGTCCGTGCATGGGTGACCATCTTTACATACCGAGATTCCTCCGTGCCTCGGAAAGCACGTTAAGCCGTTGATCCCGGCTGTTATTCGTGGATCTTTGACAGTCGTTACGGGTCGTCAGAAGCCCGAAAGTCTGACAACCAGTCTTACCAAGGGGTATCGTGTTACCCAGTTACTGGGTTGTGGAGGTCTGATAGGCAGTCGCTCCATGTAAAATACTGGTATTCAGCTGCATCCGGTTAGACTGGAAGCCGACCCCAACATAGTTGGGAAAAGGCTAGGCAGATTGATTTGGCATTGAGATAATTTCTACTCTAGATTTAAACTTTAGGTAGCCTGGGGGCGCTACTTAAAACATGTTTTCAACAAAAACAATAACCAGCATTTTGGTTGCAAAAATGTTCAACATTTAAAAACAAATAATCTCCCTAAACTCTCGCTCAAACTGCAGCCCCAACTCGTTGTATCGGAAGTTGGATGAGCCGCGAACAAAAACCTTCTGCTTGTAATACACGGACCGAAATAACGCTCCGAAAGGCACAGATTATACAATAAATATGCTGGTATAATGTATCACATATTTTTCATTCATATTTTACATCCTATCGCTTTGTATGCAGTCGAGTTCGCTGATTATGAATGGAAAGGTGTAGGTAATTGAGTTTCAGCTATAATTTCGTATTACCAACACTACTAAAAATATAAATAACTAGCGACCAGCCCCTGCTTCGCTCGGTCTTTAAGACTGGACAAAACACCGAGATTTCTTTGTAAGCTTAGTGTGTTATTAATTTTGTTTTATTTTTATTTTCCTTTATTGGCCAACCAACAATTGTTTACACTGATAAAATTTTAAGTAATTATATAATATCTAAGGTTAGTGTAACAATTAATTAAAGGTTAGCACCACATGCCCCATAAACTAATAAGATGTGCCGCAAGCACTGAATTATAATTAAAGATAAATATTTGAGTACTTAACTAAAATTAATATTAATAGGTCAATCCGAGTTAAAAGTCTAATTAATTAAAATCAGAATTACAATAAATTAAAAATCAGATTAAAATCACAACTACAATTAAAATCAAAATTAATTAAAATCCGAATCAAAAGTCAAATTAAAATCACAATTATTATTAAAATCAAATTTATTACACTATAATCATTGATGTATAAAATACATCACCATATCAATGACTATAATATAACTTTTGGAATAAATTCCCTAAATGATTCGTTTTGTAGTTTAGAAGAACAACGCAGTAATACAGACAGACACCAAAAGCAACCTTAATTTATAATAATTATGTTTAGATATAGATATGTATAGAGTACTGCCTCCTCTCAACACCTCTGAATAATATAATTGACAAGATTTTTTTTTTGCTTTTTGGTAATTTTGTGTCATAGTTTTTTCTGAGCAGTAATCTAACAAAGTCAAGATAGTTTTTCAATCATCCACCACAAATTCGTCTGGGTATAGATAATCAGTTCGAAGCCGGGTTACTCAATGACATCTTACCTCAGTGTATTTTACTCATGGACCTAATATACTATATAAACAGGACTGAGCTCTCCAAAAATCGTATCATACAAAAATTAACCTTAATAACTGCAGTTTAGGTTTACTTTTGATAGGATATCTTAGCTGAGGCAAAACGAGCCGAGAGAGAGGCCCCGAGTTGTGGAGTGTGTCCCTTTTGCTCAATTGCCAACAGATAAAAATGATAAAGATGGTAGAAAATTTTACCAACTACAAGTAGGTAAAATAAGTTACGTATATTTTTTTTTAGCATTTAGATTAGTTTTAAACAATTTTATTTATAGGTTTACAATCTGTATATCATAGTCAATAATTTTATAAGTAAGCTCCATGAGTAAAATAATCAAAATAATATAATTTTGATTAATGTTTGGTAGCTATCATATAATTACTCTGGTAACACTGAAATCTGACATCAATGGTTTCATGGCGGTTTTTTTCAATTTATATAGCGAAAATGGTGAGAAAGTGTTGCATCAAGAAATGTAAAAGTGAATGTTATGCTGGTTGTGGCATTTAATTTCACAGGTAAGGAACTTGTAAGGAATAACAAAGATTTAAATAAATCTCGATAAAAGACTTAAAATTGTTAGGTACTAAATAATAACAATTTTGAGTATAAGTAGTGTAACCATGCTCTAGACGTTTTGTAGACAGAAGACTTAGCGTCTTCTGTCTACAAAAGCTATAAGTAGTGTATTTCTGATTAAAACTATTAATATTAGGCGTATAATAAATACAATTTGTACTTATGTATCGCATGATTGAAATAGCATTATTTTTAAGTAGTTTACAGCTTTCCATCCAAAGAAGAAATTCAACAAATATGGTTGTATGTAATTCCAGAATCATTTTAGTTCCCTTTGCTTCAATTACATATTTACCCAAACCAGCTCTGTAGAGTAAACGAAAAAAGAGCAAGAAAGTACCATGGTCCCAGAACGAGATTCTACATGCCTACTTCATCATAAGCCACGTATACCTACGTGATCAAATTTGATGATTCGCCACAAGACGAATCTCACCAATATTGTAGTCCTTCCTTCTTGCCTCAAAACATGGGTAGGTACACGATTCAACACCGACACAGAACACAATAATGTTCAGTTTCATAAAGGAGCTTTCGAAAAAGGTCTATTTCTTTATATTATTTAATTACAATATGTTTGTAATACAAACAATAATTTGAAATCACTTATGGTCAACCAGACGCAAATTATCTCTGTATAAACGAATTTTCCTGTTTGTCATAAAAATGTTTGGTCACCCTATTAGAAGGAGATAACTGCCTCATGTGACATATCTCTCTCTGCTCGTGTTTTTGGTATGAGAGCTCAGTCCAGTTTGTATATTAGGTCCATGATTTTACTAATATAGTGTTTTCCTTCCAAATAGTTGTCTTTCATCTGAGGAGTTTCATTTATAACCTGTTGTCTGTGGTCGCATTTATTCTGTTGTCATATTTTCCTAAGTCGTCTCTTACCTCCACTGAGAATAATATTTTTGGAAACCAAAACTCCCTTAATTGTTCGACCTTCCAAAGTTATGAACAAATCGTAACCCGTCAAAGCTCAGGTACTCAAACACCGCGAAACAAACCCTGATACTTAAGCTACACAATTTAAACTTAAATAACGGTGGTTAAGTTAGCAAAGATACCTGGTACAAGTTGGCAGTTCCAACGTTCGGTAAGTGCGCTGTTTGGCCTTCCGCGTATTGTTTAAGGTTCCTAATGAACGACGGAGTCTTTGTGAATAGGAGCCGGCACTTGTATTTAGTGGTTAGAGACTTGGGTGATTAAAGACTTAGCTCTGGGGAAGGAAGCAAGAATCTTGGGAACCTATAAACAGAAGTGGCGGTAGGACTGTTCAGGATGCACTGTGGGATTCCGTGCTTATAGATTATACGACTCCTTTTTGCTGTATGCAATAATGCATAGAGCAGTATGTTGCTGGGGTTGCAACATATCTTCTATATCTATAAAAATCAATGTCACTTTTGGTTGTAATTTTATAACTCAAGAACGGCTGGGCCGATTTAGCTGATTTTGGTTTTGATATGTTTGACGTAGTCCAGGGAAGGTTTAAACGATGAGAAAAATTAAAAAAGTTGATGGGAAAATTAGAAAATTCTGGAAAACTGAAAGTGGATTTTATATGGGAAAATTGAAATTGGTACAGGACAACGTCTGTCGGGTTAGCTAGTGTAAACATATGAAGGAACACAAATTGAACAAAATTAGTAACGTTTTTTAGCAACGTCAAGTTTTCACGCACCAAATTCACCTTTTTAATCGAAGACTTTTCAAACCCGACCAATGAAAGCAGTGCCTTGCAGAATGCGTGCCAGCTCCCACTCCATCTTGAGCACGTGGTGCAGTAGGTGGGGATGTTCAATGTTGCGTCACTGGGTCGGACTGCAACGTCTACAAGTACCTACGCACTACATACTGCGTGGATAGTGGGAAGTTCGGCTCCAGAAGTCCAGACCTTAGCATAAGATTATTTTTTGGATACTAACATTAGTTTTTAAGTTTTCTCTAGTAACAGTTGATAATAACAGTGGAGAGCAGTGGTGGCCCAGTGGTAACGGCCGCAACTTACGAGTTGTTCGATGGTCGTAGGTTCGAACCCAGAACCAAAAATTCCAACCATGTCCTAGAACCAAAAATTCGAAGACATGTGACATCTACCAACCTGCACTGGGCCCGCGTGGTGGTTTACAGACCACCCCCTCTCACAGAGAGGCCTGTTTCCCAGCAGTGGGAACAATATAGGCTGATTGTGATGAGTAACAGTGGTCGGAAAATAAAGGGTTATTATTATAACATGTAAACGCGTGAAATTAAACTAGTCGTTAAGTTTTTTGAAATTTTGAAATTTTCTTTTATTTTTCTTTCCGTAAGCTCAGACTAAGTAAAGAACCTATAGACGTATCGCTACAAACAATACAGTGAAGCATGCGCAAAACTACACCTTGTTCTGTGCAAACATGAAGATAGTTGCCCATTCCAAAACGTAGATTTCTATGGAGAAGAACGGGCAAGAGACTCCACGGACACTCTTTTAAATCAAAACATGGTTACAAAATATTGGTTACATCGATCATGTTGAAATTACATATGTGAGAACGATGAACGTTAAAAGCGTCCGTAATAAAAACATAAAAAAACTATTCAAGATTTAAATTAAATTAAAATTTAAAAAAGCCGTGGCACACGCATACATTTACACCGAAGTACAATTAAACTACACCTCATTACGTGCACACGTGATTACGAAACCCGAAACGTGCGGCCTCACAACATTGTTGACAGTGCTATGTCCTGGTTTTCTATTTAGTCCGAGTCCGTTAGAACCTTCTAGAAGTATTAGAAAACTAAAAAAAAAGATGAATGAAATCGGGCACCAAGGGAAATAGGGATTCATTTTTAATTAAATAGATTATGTATTTCTGGGAGCTTGTGGCTAAGTAATAACAGCTGCACGGGTCGATCGATCAGGTTAAGCTACACTTGCTGGGGTTGGTCCGTGGATGGGTGACCATCTTTACATACCGAGACTCCTCCGTGCCTCGGAAAGCACGTTAACCCGTTTGTCCCGGCTGTCATTCGTGGATCTTTGACAGTCGTTACGGGTCGTCAGAAGCCCGAAAGTCTGACAACCAGTCTTACCAAGGGGTATCGTAATACCCAGTTACGGGGTTGTGGAGGTCAGATAGGCAGTCGCTCCATGTAAAATACTGGTATTCAGCTGCATCCGGTTAGACTGGAAGCCGACACCAACATAGTTGGGAAAAGGCTAGGGAGATGATGAGATTATGTATTTCGTTTGGTACCTAATTCAGTAATATTTTGATGACACAAAAAAAAACCAATTAGGTTTACTATTACGGTTCTTCCAGAACATAGATTTCTATTACATTAGTAGTTTTCTCGCACCACTTAGATAAACCCCCTTATTCATAAAAAACTAAAACGCTTTATAAACCTATTTCCAATGGGGGGGGGTTTGGACTTAATGTCAAATTTCCATATTTTCATATCATCTGAAACTCAAAATGTCTTATGCCCCAAAATGCCTGAAATCTAAAATGCCTGAATGTTTATTATGTCTGATAAAGAAAATGACAATCGATGTACAGTCGTATACAATGTATACCTACCTACTTAATTTAATAATGGTGTGCGGTTGACGGATAGTTGAAGTAAAAAAAACTTGCAAAGTAAAACATAAAATTTCTTTGACCAAAAATAATACTTATTTAAATAATCTATAACGTTTTCATAATAAAATAACATTTTCCAAAAAAGAAATTGGAGTAATATAGCTTAGGCCTTAGCTCCCGCAGTTGTTTTTAGGGTTCCGTACCTAAATGGTAAAAAGGAACCCTTATGGTGTGACTCAGTCTGTCTGTCTGTCACAGCTGGATATCTCAAGAACTACTAATGCTATCAACTTGAAAGGAACAGTTTTAGATGACGTTTGCCCAACTATTTTTCAAATAAGAAAAGAAACAAAAATATATATGTTTTTTTTGCAAAGGGGGTCTTAAAAAATCGAAGTGGAGCTACTAGGGCATTTGGGGTATCATATAAAATAGCGTTGTTTGCAAATTCTCAAACATTTTTTTTTCTTTTTTTTAGGCAGCATAGTTTTTGAGTTTTGAAGAAAAATGTTAAAAAGAATATCTCCAAAGTTTGCATAAAGAAAAATCTGAAATTATTTTTTAAGATAGAAGTTTATGTATAGATTAAAGGAAAAATAAAACGACGTCTCTAAACAGCACACTGTTTTAGAAATCGGAACGGAAGTCTCGGTGCGCGAGTCCGACTCGCTCTTGACCGGTTTTTTATTTTATTTTCAAGTGGCCAGAATGATATTTGACGACACGGTTGGCGCAGTGGTTGAGCGATTGACTTACTTGATTTACTTTACCTATTAGGAAACTACATGACACTGAACAGAATCGCACAATACAATTTTGTCATCGAATGTATGAAACGTCAAAGGTATTCAGTGATTCAGTCATTAGTAAAAAGAGCCGATACGAATTTCAGGCATTTTGGGGCATAAGACATTTTGAGTTTCAGATGATATGAAAAGATGGAAATTTGACATTAAGTCCAAACCCCCCGGACCGCCTATTTCAGTTATAGAAGTGTTTTGTCTTCTTCTTTCAAACTCAAATCATAATTCGAAAGAAATTGACAAAACATTTCTATAACTAAAATTTGTTTATGGAGTGTTTCAGTTTTCTAAGAAAGGGGGTAACAGTCTAGACTAGGACATCATAACGTCTTATATCCAACATAGTTCCCTTTACGCAGAGCCCATTAGTGGCCGTCTGCGTAGTTCCGTGCAGCCCTGAGTGCGTAATGACTTCCTCGCCGTAATTGTGTGTTTGCCTGCGCTTGATTACAATCTAGACGCTGATTGGATGGTCGATTGTATCTTAGGCTAGGTTCTGGCGATTCAATAAGGACGGGTTTTGTGTCAATTGTTAAGTCAGTTGTCAAAGTTTAAGTTGTAACTAGGGTCTTATTCTAAAAATGAAGGCTAACAAAAAAACGTCGCCAGGTGTAAAAATATTTGGCTTATTCTTTTAAGGATAAACAGGAGAAGTGGCAAACGGGCGAATATGTGTCCGCGCGACATGCTCAGTATGAGCCGTTCGTAGTACAATTTCCATCTCCGCGAACTAGTGCGCTTTCGACTGTGACCGTGACAATTTGTAACAATGCCGTGTTGTTCAGTGGTTTCTTGTAAAAACCGAAGCCATGTAAATCATGGAATCACTTTCCATATATGTAAGTACAAGTATTTTACCGTATTTGTCTTTAAAATCATGAAAGTGACAAAGGGAAAAAGTGGAGACACAGGGTTCCGATACATTTGAACAGTATGTTAAAATGTGTAGGTACCTATAGACAACTTAAAGACAAAGATAATAAATAAATAGTAATAATAATAAATATCCTTGGACATTTCACACAACGCCATCTAGTCCCAAGCTGAGCAACCTAATGCTTGTGTTATGGTAACGAGATGTCTGATAAATATAAATATATCTTTAGGTAAGTACCAACCATAGAATCTATGGTTGGTACTTATTGATATAATTATTTGTCTTTAATTTAGATTTCAGCTTATACGAGACTTCGATCTTTTCACAAGCCATCTAAGTAGTCTCAAATCATTATAGACAACATAAGATGCGAAAAAATCCTAACAAAACACACCTCCCACGTTGTTCCAAATCTCCAGCACAGGATTAGTATTCTCCCTTCACCCAACTAATCTCCGCCGGTATCTCGGTTTCAGTCTCGATCTCACAAATTCAGATCACTCGTCGCCGATACCATTATTTGCTCGTTCCGCGTATGATAACGGTGGCGCGGAAATTAGCTTTCCTATTCTTTTTATATTTCCTTCCATATGCGATTCGTATTTCTTTAGATTTACGGGTGAAGAATGTAATGTTTTGTTGTGGTGGTGTGCAAAAGATGGAAAGGGGTCTCCTGTGACTTCAAGAAGGTTTAAAATCAAGGGTATTGTAGGTGAAACACGCCATGCATACCTACCTAAATCTACGCGTAGAAGAAGACTGTAGCAAGCTTGGATGATATCTACGTTTTTTTTTTTTGTGGATGGGAAATCATCAAATGACTTTTCTCGGTTTGGGTGGAGCGGGCGTGTCAGACTTTTACTGACTAAAACCCACCCGTGTTCCTTCAGTTGCCTGTGCCAGGGCCACGGTATCTCTTTCGAACAACCAGCAACCCACGCGGCATCGGCCCTATTGGACCCCATCATTGCTGACATACTTTGAGGCGCACGTGGAACACAACGCGCCGTCCGCAAGCCCGCGCCTACGGTGGCCGGGAATCGGCTATCACTATACTCCCACCGCCTAGGGTGTCTCCTGCGGTGACTGAGGGCGTGAGGTTTAGTGTTGCCCAAATTCAGTCTTGGTCTTGCAGTCTTGGTCTTGTTCTTGCGTTTTTGCAAGACCAAGACCAAGAACAAGACCGCGTATTTTTAGCAAGACCAAGACCAAGACTGACCGTGCAAGACTTGAGCAAGAACAAGACATAGCCTGCAAGACTCTTGCGTCTTGCAGCTAGGACTTAGCGCTATTTCACTGAGTAGTTAGGTGTAACAGTTCGGTGTATAGGTAGGTACGCTTAGGAATTCTATGAGACGCAAAAAACTGTATCAAAGAATATGAAAAACTGGACCTATGCGCATTACGACTAATACCATAAACATAGCGAATAAAAAAATATCTATTAAAATCAAACTGAGTGCATGCATAGTTATGTTTTAACCATCGGCACTTTGATAATGCGGCATCAAAGGTTTTGTACTTACTTCTCAAAGAAATTTGCCGCTTTTCGGAAGTACATGGTTATGATACACGCGCCGGCGGCTTCTTTTGAAATCTAAAACAATCGTTGCCGCCACGCCGAAATCATAACATTTGTGACACTATTTGATTGCCGCCATAGGGCGTAGGTATACTCATGCAAAATAATTTCGAATTTTTTTAAGAGTACCTACAGGTGTTCCAAAGAATAAATAAGTTTCAGAGTGCTTAGAATGAAAATGAATACATTATACTGATCACGCAAGTAGTATTATGATTAGGATAAAATGGTAAGGATAGGTAGTAGATGTCATATTAATTCATTCTAGTAATTATATATTATAATATTGATTACTTATATGGTTTTAAACTAATTACTTAGGTACTATTATTGTACATTTAGTCATTATATTTCTTAAGTTTTTACAAGAAAAAATAGCAAAAAAGTGTTCAAATATCACCCGTTTAATAAATATTGTAGCCACTTTTAAATATACTTGAAACGTGTAAAAAAATTCTACAAAACTAATAAAATAATATAAAAAGCGTAGGTACTTACCTACTAATAAAATAAAAAGCCTGCGATAAGAGTTTTGTATTACTTACCAGCCCGAATATCTCTGAGAGAGATGATGAGAGTAAGTATTTACTAGCTGTGCCCGCGACTTCGTCCACGAGGAATAGTAACTTTGGAGGTATAGTGACGTTCAGGACTTATTTATTTATTTTAAAACTTCTGTCATCAAACATACAAACGAACTCTTCAGCTTTATAATATTAGTATAGATGTACGCCAAAACATTCACTTATATGTAAAGAATAGTGATTGGCACTAATTCTATTTTATTCACGCGTCGCGTCTGTACAAGTAGGTAATATTTAGTGTGTGTTTGTACGCCGCACGCGGCATTGTTTGATTTGCGGCGGCATCCTTTTCATAGAGCCGGCACGTGGCGAGGCGGCGCGGTAGAAAGCAAAGAAACGTACTATAAATAAAGGAATTATTTTAATTCCAGTCATTTCCAATTGAGCTGTGCTTCGAGTCTAAGTTTTTACTAATTCTCGTTGTTTTCTAAAAACGTATCACGTGTACAATTTAATATAAAGGCTCATTCTAGCTTTCCAAGCAGCTCGAGACAAAATGCTTAAACATTACAAGAAGAGCAACTGGATTTATTGTACTTCTTTAATTTTAGACCCAAGGCATAAGGCTCAGACTTTTGACCTGACAATGTGGGGGAAGCAACTTAAAACAGAAAGTCTGCGCAAGTTCAATGAACTTTATGAAGAATATAAAAGTCTACACTCACTGAACAAATCTCTGGAATTACCAGAAAAAGAAAATAAAGTATGTGATGAAGATGAAGACGTAATAGACTTTGATAAACTCTATGAATGTCCCTCGACGTCATCTGGATCTTGTCTTCAAGGCTTAGTGATAGACGAGTTGGAGGAGTACCTGAGAAAACCAAGAACTGCCAGTTCGGAAGACATTTTAGATTGGTGGAGGACGCATGAGACAGAGTATCCGATTTTATCGAAAATGGCCCGTGATTTTCTCTCAATACCTGCAACTTCAGTACCTGCTGAGAGGTTATTTTCTAAAGCATCATTAGTAATTAGAAAACATAGAAATAGGTTAAGTGATGAGTCAGCCAGATGGTTACTTTGTATTAATTCTTGGTCAAAAAAATTGATATAAAGTATCATAACCTAATGATAAAGCTGTTGATTTGTGTTGTATTTTATTTTTTATTCAAATAAATGATAAATCGTAAAACTCTTTTATTAAATTTCTTATAAGTTGAGGGTTCAATCTCTTTCTAGACAGATAAGTATTGTTCTTTAAAATACAGTCAAGTTATTGTAATTAATTTGTTTTTTTACATGTTTTAGCAAATGTAAGCTTATAAATCATAAATGTTTATTAAGAAACAGTTACTTCCATGGAAAACGACACATAGGTCAGTTGATTTTTCGAATTTCTTATCAAATCTTCAGTTATTTATTAATCTGCTTGATCTTTACTATGGCTATGTTAATTCAAGCTCACAATGTTCCAATTCTAATACGTTTTTCTAAGATTTAAAGTAAACTTTAATAAATAGTAATAGACTAATAGGTAATTGCAAGACTTGCAAGACTCTTGCTGCAAGACCAAGACCAAGACCAAGACTGGGAGCGCAAGACCAAGACCAAGACCAAGACCAGGTGTATTGGCGCAAGACCAAGACCAAGACTGGCTAAGTCTCGTCTTGTTCTTGCACTTGGGCAACACTAGTGAGGTTGCCTCTCCCTCACGAGTTCCGCCTCCTCCTTCGCGAGCATTACTGCTTCGCAGAAGGAGATGGCCTCCCATGCACTCTCGCTCCGGAATGATATCTAACAGTGTTCAACATTTTTTGTTAATAACTATTTTAAAAATCTTTCCTATTATTGTCTTTGGACTCCATGTAGAGCCGATAGCCATAGGATATACCCGAACACATGAAAAATAACACGCAGTATTTTCAAACAACCATTTACGAAATCACTTACAACAAAGACTGGTAAAACTATCCGTTTTCGGACATAAGTGATGGACACTAATGTGTTTACCACTGTAGCAACATTTAAATCTGTAAGCAATTAGGTACCGATCGCTTGTCTCAAACTACCGGCAACATTGTTAATGGCGGAAAAACTCGGGAATTCCGGCCATCTTGACTAAGCGCTTGTCAACCGCGTAGCGCCGCTCCGACACATTGTGACGTCACCGCTAGGGATGCGAACACGTGAGTTAGGTACGGGAAAAATATCTTCCTGATTAAGTGACGTTTCTGGCTCATAGACTTGGTTTCAGAGTAGCTCTAAATATAATATTAGTATCTAGTTACCTACACATATGAGCAGGCTTCGGCTCAAAACAAACATCTATTTAAACAAATAAATAAAATTGAAGTGTCTGTTTGTAATGTCAAAATAACAGCTTTTTACTAAATATGCATATGAAAGTATATACGGTACTCATGACAAAAAAACCGGTGAAGAGCGAGTCGGACTCGCGCACCGAGGGTTCCGTTCCGATTCCTGAAAAAGTGTGCTATTTAGAAACATCGTTTTATTTTTCCTGTAATCTTTACATAAACTTCTATCACATAGAATAATTTCAGATTTTTCTCTTAGCAAACTTCGGAGATAAGATGAAAATGTAAAAAAATACTGTTCCCCCCCGGAACAGTATTTCTTTACATTTTTCATCAAAAGTCGAAAACTAAGCGCCCTAAAAAAAGAAAAAAAAATGTTTGAGAATGTGCAAATAGCGTTCTTTCATATGATACCCCACATGCCCCAGTAGCCCCACTTTAAATTTGTAAGGCCCCCTTTCAGTCCCTGTTGCAATGAAAATATAAATATTTTTATTACTTTCTTATTTTCAAAATAGTTTAGTAAACGTCATCTAAAACTGTTCCAAATTTCAAGTTGATAGCATTAGTAGTTCTTGAGATATCCAGCTGTAACAGACAGACAGACTGAGTCACACCATAAGGGTTCCTTTTTTACCATTTTGGTACGGAACCCTAAAAACACCTGTCTGTTTGTTCCGGCTAATCTCCGAAACGGCTGGACCGACTCTCACTTGCAGGTAGCTGATGTTATAAAAAGTAACTTAGGCTACATTGATTTTTGAAAAAGAATTAGGGTACCGTGCATGATTGTGAACAAAAAGTCGGATTTCAAAAATCCTTTTTGCATTTGGTAGCCCAATTCTCCGAGGATGGTTATAGGCTATTTAACATCACGCTTGTGAGGCGAGCAAAAGGAAAAAAAGTAAGAACGCTAAGCGATAACGAAGCGCGGGCGGGCGATGCAAGGCGGCGGGTCGGGGGACGAGGGAGTTTTATTTAAATGTGGCTGTTATTTTAGTATATTGTGTATCTTCCAAGCGAATGAAGTCGCGGAGCACAGCTAGTTGGTAGGTAGTAAAATAGTTCTTCGGGCTTTTTCGGTTATGGGGTACGGTAGCAACAGAAGTCGGTTAACACTGCTACTTTTTGACATTATCTAAATTAACACAATATTACGATAACCTGCTTTTTATTAGCATTTCATTTATTAGATAAGAGTTAATTTTCTTGTTCCGATTTAAATGAAGTATTTTTCTCAATCATTAAGATTTAGAACACTCAAGTGTTAATCGACTTTTGTTGCTGACTGTACCTATATTAGTGACATTCACAAAAATTTGTGATATGGCACACAGACTTTCCATACAAAGTGGCACCACGTCTGGGGGCGGATTGCCACATTACTCGGTTTTAAAAGTATGTGTTGCGGCAGTAACGGTCAGAGACATAATCGCCTGTAGATGGACGTGTTCTTTCAATGTTTGCGTTACATTGGTAACTTGTGTGCACGCGCAGGAGTGTTTGCTGTGGCACTAGCGGTCTGTATTATAGCCTAAAACGGCACAGAGTCATATCCTTCCATATGCTATGGGAAATAGTCGGCCGTGGACGGAATTCTACTTTTGGTGTATTTACAATCGCCGCCTACAGCCGTAGTGCCATACTATGAGGGTCTCTCGACGTCTCTCGATGTATTGTCCATGAACGTGTTAATAAAAAGTTCATCCATATTATTCAGTTTGGCTCGCAGCTTTGCCGAGTGAGGAGCTTGCTAGCTTAAAGTAATATGCTCACGACATCGACGTGCGTATCAGTGCGTGTGCGTTCAGTGGACAATAATCCTCGCAAGACGCATGCCAGGACCTTCAACATCCCGTGAAGTCACATCACTACCCCGTAGTATCTACGACGCGAATATAAATTCGTGTGGCATATTTTTTCGACGCCGTTCGAGGGTTGGAATCAAGAAATATTCACCGATAAGATTGATGGCAGTCGTGACAGGTCGGAGGAGCAGGCTGAAGGAACACGTATGCTGATAAGGGGATAAAAACGGATGTATTTTGTTTATAAAAGGCAGCCAATTTTAGAGATAGAATGTAGTGGCTGCTTCATCAGCTCGGCTGATTGTTGGATGTTTGTGTGTCAAGAAAATTATTATGAACATGAAAGCTCTGACAGTAAATTTAAATTCTTGGTTCATTACATAGTATGTATGTATCTTAAGATGCGGATGCCATGGGGTTGGTGACCATTCCAAAATTATCTAAACAGCACTTCATAGAGGACACGTTTAGGTCTCCGCATGATGACCACAGCCTAGTTGCCTAGTTTTTCTGCTTAAGGTTGCCATTTTAAATAAATTATTATATTGTATACTTATTTAATTTTTTTTCTTACTAGCCGAATTTCCGACCTCCAACGGTCAGAAATTATCCCACGGGAACCTACTACCGGGATAAAAAGTATGATGTTTGTCAATCCAGGTTATAAACTATCTGTGCGCCAAATTTCATCCAAATTCGTTCAGCTGTTTTTGCGTGATTGAGTAACAAACATCTTCATCTCAACTTTCAAATTAATAATATTATATTAGTAGGTTTTATATTTCAATAGCTTCCGCCCGCGTGGTTTGTCGATAAAAAGTATCACATTGTCTCATAATGGCCGTATTTAGGGTTCCGTACCAAAATGGTAAAAAAGGAACCCTTATGGTGTCACTCAGTCTGTCTGTCTGTCTGTCTGTCTGTCTGTCACAGCTGGATATCTCAAGAACTACTAATGCTATCAACTTAAAATTTAGAACAGTTTTAGATGACGTTTACCCAACTATTTTGCAAATAAGAAAGAAATTAAAATATTTATATTTTTTTTTGCAACAGGGACTGAAAGGGGGTCTTAAAAAATCAAAGTGGGGCTACTAGGGCATGTGGGGTATCATATGAAAGAGCGCTGTTTGCAAATTTTTTTTTTCGTTTTTTTAGGCCGCATAGTTTTCGACTTCTGATGAAAAATATAAAAAAAAATACCGTTCCCCCTTATCTCCGAAGTTTGCAAAGAGAAAAATCTGAAATTATTCTATGTGATAGAAGTTTAAGTAAAGATTACAAAAAAAATAAAACGATGTCTCTAAATAGCACACTTTTTCAGAAATCAGAACGGAACCCTCGGTGCGCGAGTCCGACTCGCTCTTGACCGGTTTTTTTTTATTGCGTTGACTTAGAAGGCTGATTTTTTTAGAACTCCAAGTGACCATATACTTACGTATTTGATATTAATTTCAACTAGATACCTCCACGCGTTCCTGAGAAAAAGGCTTTTGACATACTGACAGACAAACAGACGGACAACGAAGTAATCCTATAAGGGTTGCGGTTTTTCCTTTTGAGGTACGGATCCCTAAAATTAGGCGGATGAATCCAAACACTGAACGTAGCATAAAAATAACAATCTACGAGTATGATTCGGCTTGAACACTTACCTTCCATTACTTACCTTCCTTACGTGTTATTGTAATAAATTACGTTTCAACTTCCCATTGTAACATTTATAAAAGTATTCACTAAAACGTGTTCTGTGCAATCTTTTGCCAACAGCAACATCTATCTATTTTGTTCTTCCTGTATTGTTGTGTGCCATTGTGTCCGACTGCTCGCTAAGGAATATAAGAACTAATAAAATAGCCACTGTTGTATGCAGCTACTGGTTCTACTGCTGTAGAATAAATAGAGATTGTAAAGTCGTGAAATTACGTTGCATTGAATGGAGGCTAAAATTATACAACCAATGCTTTTGTGTCGGTTTGTAATCACTATATTGATGTATAGTGTACATAAATACCTACATACGCCTTCTTCTTCTCCTTGGGGGTAGGCAGAAACCACAAAACACCATCTACTACGATCCTTACATACTCCTTTTAAAATAAATAAATAATAAATAAATAAATATCCTTGGACATTTCACACAACGCCATCTAGTCCCAAGCTAAGCAACCTAATGCTTGTGTTATGGTAACGAGATGGCTGATAAACTACTTATATACATTTTTTTTTTGTAAATACATACATATTATAGATAGAAAAACACCCAGACTCGGAACAAATACTTGTAGGTCGTACAAATATTTGTTCCGTGCGGGAATCGAACCCGCGACATGCTGCGCAGCAGTCAATCGCTCAACCACTGGGCCAACCGTGTCGTCTTTTCCCTCGTTTACGTTCATACTTCTGAAGAACATCTATCCATACTAATATTATAAATTCGAAAGTAACTCTGTCTGTCTGTCTGTCTGTCTGTCTGTCTGTTACCTTTTCACGCCTAAACCACTGAACGGATTTCGATAAAATTTGGCAAGGCTATAGATGGTATCCTGGGGACGGACATAGGCTACTTTTTTTTTCAAAAATATTCCTACAGGGGGTGATATAGGGGATGAAAGTTTGTATGGGAAACTCAGTATTTCTTAAGTTAGGGATGTGAAAATTTAAATGTATGCTTTTGATAAGAAATAAAGAAATATGCGGTTCAGCGTTTTTGAAAAATCATCCCCTAAGGGGGTAAAATAGGGGTTGATTTTAAAATTTACAAAACTGCACGGATTTCGACAAAATTTGGCAAGGCTTTATATAGCATCCTGGGGAAGGACATAGGATACTATTTTTTCCAAAAATAATAGTACAGGGGGTGATATAGGGGATGAAAGTTTGTAAGGGAAACCCAGTATTTCTTAAGTTAGGGATAAAAAATTTATGCTACGAGTATTGGTAGGAAATTAAGCGGTTCCGCGTTTTTGAAAAATCATCCCCTAAGGGGGTAAAATAGGGGATGACTATAGATGGCATCCTGGGGTAGGACATAGCCTACTTTTTATCTTAAAAAAATATCTTACGGGGGGTGATATAGGGGATGAAAGTTTGTATGGGCAACCCAGCATTTCTTAAGTTAGGAATATGAAAATACTAATTTATGCTTTTGGTAGGATATAAAGAAATGAGTGCTCCAGCGATTTTGAAAAATCATCCCCTAAGGGGGTAAAATATGGGATGATTTTAAAATTCACAAAACTGCACGGATTTCGATAAAATTTGGCAAGACTATGATGGCACATACACCATAGCCTACTTTTCGTCTTAAAAAATAATCCTACGGGGGGTGAAAGTTGTATGAGGAAGCCAGCATTTCTTAAGTTGGGGATATGAAAATTCAAATTTATGGTTTGGATTTATTTCACAAATAATATTAAAAATGTTCTGTACCTCTTTTTAAGTCACGCCGCACGCGCGCATGCGAACGGTTGGATATTGTGCGTGACGGCCGGTGTGTATCGGGGAATTAAAAATGTCCTCTGTGGTTAAATGTGCAAATTGCAATGTAGTGATTAACGAAGTTTTGGCCTTCGTCCATAATAAGATATCTGTGATGGACGATGAAAGTATAAGCAGAATCTGTGCGAGCGCTTTCTCCGAAAGTGAAATTGTAACGGCGAAGAATTTGTTGTTCGAATCCTTGCCGAAAACAAAACGTAAGATAACGCGGAAGAAGCCTGGGAAAATTGTTCGAGACATAGACGACATCATCTGTCTGATCCGCGATACCGACTCCGAGGATATCCCAGTCTTCGTGGCCCGTGACCTTGAGAAGTTACCCCCGGTTCTGTTCGACCATGTCGACGTGACGAGGCTGTTGAAAGACATTGTTAAGCTACGGCAAGATCTCGACATGATGAAAGAGGACTATGCTACAGTTAAGCAGATGGATCAGTTGAGAAGTGAGGTGCATCATCTTTCATCAGGATGGTGTAATGTGAACACCAGAAGAGGCGCATATGCAGCAAGACTCGCAAGCTATGAGTGCGATAGTGGTCCCAGGGGATTGCCGCTAGAGTGCAATGAAGGCATTAGTGAATGCTATCAACAACAAACTACATTACAATCAAGTGAATCTACACTAAAATCGAGTATTCACAATAGTTTTGAGCATCAGACATCGGAGGGTAGTAGTGAAGTAGTGCCGCAAAATAAGCAATACGATCCTACCGTCGAACGACAAAACGCGGCTACGATGACTCACGTCTCGGGTCAGCTGTTCGAGACGCGCGCGCCTCCTCCCGCGCAGTCCGCGCCCGGTACCCCGCCGGTGCACCGTGTCGACGACGGTGTGGCGGACGGGGCATCGCCGCCGCCCCCCTCGCCACCACCGTCCCCCGTGGTGGCCGGTGGCTGCGGTCCCCTGCCCCCCGCCCCGCTGCCGCTGCTATCTAGTCCGGCCGCCTGTACTGCGGAGTTACCACCACCACTCGACTCGGCCGTTGGACACACGGTCGACAAATGTGGATCTGGCCATATCCCCAAGCAGAAATCACTGGCGGAGATTGTACGAGAAGGGAATTGGAAGACACAGGCTCCGAGTGATCAGTGGGTTCGTGTCCAAAAGAAAAGGTTACGCAACCGTTTCGTTGGGAAGCGAGGAAAAGCAATTCCTGAGCCTGGCATTAATTTTATGGCAGCGGAAACTAAGGTCCCCATGTATATCTATAATGTGGCGATGGGCGTGTCTGTTTGTGACATTCATACCTACATTATGAAGAAGATTAACATTGATGTTAAAATTGAAAAAATGGACATGAAGTTAGCGAAGTATTACGAATCGTACAAAATATTCGTACCTAAACGTTCATTAATAAGTTTTCTGAGTGATGACTTCTGGCCAAACGGGGTGGCCTATCGTCGATTTATAAACATTATCAGACGAGATAAGAAAAATGTCTGTGTGACTGGCGAGAATATTGGCAGTTCTAATTTATGAATAATATTAATTTAATAAGTTTTAACTGCAAAAACGTGATGAGATCAGTGGAATGTGTGCGGAGGCTTTGTCGCTCGGCTGATGTTGTGGCGCTGCAGGAGACGTGGCTACTGCCGCACGACCTCGGGTACCTTGCCGCGATAGACGACGACTTCGCCTGCACGGGTACCTCTGCAGTGGATATCGCGGCTGGGGTCTTACGCGGTAGGCCCTACGGCGGAGTTGCCCTTCTGTGGAGAAAGGTTGCGTTTCCGTCGGTAACCGTAGTGAAGTGCAATAGTGTGCGTCTCGCCGCGATAAAGATCGAGCTTAGTGATCGTTCCATTTTGATATTTTCTGTGTATATGCCTACCGAGTCAAATGAAAACTTAGTGGAATTCACGGAGTGTCTCAGTGAAATGACAGCCATAATTGACAGTCACAATGTGGAGTCGGTGTTTATGTTAGGGGACTACAATGCGCACCCCGGTGAGTCATTTGCTACTGAACTCTTAACTTTTTGTGCGGATCAATCATGGTCCTGCGTAGACTTGGAATTAATGCCGCCGGACAGTCATACGTTTGTCAGTGATGCGCACGGCTGTCGGCGTTGGCTCGACCACTGTGTTGTGACGAGTGCCGCGCGGCACTCTGTGTCCGCGGCCTCTGTGCTATATAATACCTACTGGTCTGATCATTACCCTGTGTCTATACAATGTAATTTTAATTTAGTTAAGCCTAAGATTTGTATACCTACTGTTTGTATAAATAGAATAGTCTGGGGTGAACGTGACGCGATTCAGATAGCGAAATATAAAAATGTATGTCACTCTAGACTTCGTGAAATTGATTTTCCTTCAGAACTACGGAACTGTTCAGATAGTATGTGTTGCAACAAAAATCATAAAATCCTGTTAGATAACATGTATGACGAGATTATTGGTATACTGGCGGAGGCCGCTTTATGTAGTTATAATGTTACCGAAAAGCGTAGAGGTAAATACATTACCGGGTGGAACAGGCACGTCCGCGGCGCTCATGGGAGGGCTCGGCTATGTTTTGAGGCTTGGTTGTATGGGGGTAAGCCCGGGGCTGGCCGGCTTTATAATGACATGTGTGAAACTAGGCGCGCTTTTAAATCAAAATTAAAATGGTGTCAGAATAATCAACAACAGATCAAAATGGATATTATAGCTGAACTTCACTTAAAAAAGAAATTCGGTCAGTTCTGGAAAAACACCAATAAAATGAACTACAAGCCGGGCCTCCCCATCAGCGTGGCGGGAGTGAATGAGCCTAGCGAGATCGCCACTATGTTCTCCCACCATTTCAGGGTGGACTCTCCTCTGGGGCGAGCACGGCAGGTGCCCGATGCTGGGGAAGGTAGTAAGCGTAGTATTAATTTTACTACGAAGGAAGTGCGTGAGGTGATCAAGGGCATGGTGAGGGGTAGTAGTGTGTAATTGGGGTATCTGGATCAGGGATCCAGATACACCCAATTACACACTTGTTGTGAATCAGACAATCAGTCAATCAATCAATACTTGTCAATACGATTCATTCATTCATTCATTTACTCGGGTTCTACATTCAAGCATTCGAAATATGATTTTAAGTAGGTACTTACCTAGATCATATTTCGAATACTTGAATGTAGAACGGTATGTATATGTATGTATATATATATGTAGGTATGTCATTTAATTACGTTGCGATTATTCGAGTATTCTAAATATCTACCATTCATCGTGGTGTGATGCTGTCGAGGTAGTGCGGGTGCGCTACACAACGCATCACTTTTATTCCCCACTCCGACCACCCCCCTTCAATGGAAACCTTATTGATAACCACAATTCTATTCAATTCTATTTATAAATTACAAGGGACTCCATTCACCGCATTATTAGGATTGTATGCGCTAGCAAAAAAACGCAAGGTAAGTTCAGATGATACCTACCTACGTGTGTGTTTGTGATTGTTTATGTTTTTGTAGATGTGTACGAATCTATTACAAGAGTAGGTACTATCCAAAAAAACATGTATTAAATTTAAATGAATTTAAATGACAAGGATTTGAAATAAAAAGCAATTTAGTAGTTACAAATATGCATTTATTGATAGAAATTCAATTTAAAACATGATTTAATTATGATTATAGGAGGCAACTATACACATTATTGTACATTCCAGCTAAAATACACTATAAAAAATAAATATTAAGTCCGAGTGCAACATCCTTCAATTACTTACAATATAACAGAAAGGGTACTAAGCAGGTACTTCCCAGTAGTCCCAAACAGATAGTCACATAACACCATTTTACAGTATTTGATTGTCTCATGTACTAACCATAGTAAAACATATTTGGTTATACTAACTAAATAGTCAGGTTGTCACAAATAGCATTTATTCGATAGACTTATAACTACATTAAAACATATTTAGCTTTAGTAACTATGGGTTCTCCATGTTTTCCTGAATTTTGTTTATTAATTCCTTAGTGCCAGACAATATGTCATCCATTAAAATGCTTTTAACAACGTGTTGAGCACAAACCTCTGCTTCACAATAATGATTACATATTGAACTGTCCTTCTGCTCAAAGTTTTCTGCATCGATAATTTGTATTCTTATGATTTTCGAAGGCCTTGTTACAGGTTTTTTTATGTACGAATATGCCATTCGTTTATTCTTTAATATTTTGCGAGATGATTCAGCAAGACCCAAATATTTTTGATTTACTGCGTGTATTTGAGCAGGCGCCTTTTCTAAAGGTATGAAGTTAAACAGCTCTTCCGAATCCTGAAATTATAAAATAGTATGATTAACGTTATGTCATTAAATCAAGTTAAACTTTGTAATAAAATCAAATATAAAATAAAAGAATTAAATTAATACTCACCGACATAATTATTACTCGTTGATTACTCGCGCTTGCTGGTAGGAAACTAAATAATATTTGAATTTTCATGATAATTTATCCTTTATATAGGAATCTAATAAATAATTATCAATGGTTATAAAGTTCAAAATTGCTGTGAAAATATTAGCTGAGACAATACGACGCTGTACCGTTTCAGATTACAATTTAATGCATACCATAATATAAAGCCACCGGCAAATAGACGGCGCGGCGGTGCGATGCGATAGCGTCGCGGTGATGTATAAATGTTAGGGAATGCCTGCACCCTAATTGCGTACCTAATACACACTATCAATAGGAATCTGTTTCATTTTGACAGTTCAACAAAAATCATTGCGTTATTTACGTTGTCGAGCAGCCTAATTTTCGAACTTATGAAGCAATGGATTAGCAATTTGCTTCCAAATGATTTAGATTCCGATCGATAGTGTATATACAATTAGGGTGCAGGACACTGCTCCACATCGTGTGTGGGCGCGCTCATAATGATTTGAGCAATGCAAAACGGCACCGCGACGCTACCGCACTGCATCGCTAACTGTGAACTGGTGACTTTAAAGTCAATACACACAGAAAGCGGTATCATCCAGAGCGGCACCTAATAGACATCTGAACCGGACCACCCACCGACTTAGCAAAATTAAGTATCTTATACGATGAAGATAAAGTTCAAATTGCAATATCTCGATGTTTAGCAAGATATTTTTTCTGCAACGTAAACTATTACATATTTGGGTGTTAGGGCTGACAAAGCATTTTTAGTAACGCGTGCCCTATTCCTTATAAGGGATATCGTGACGTGGATTTACCACTATTTAAGCATGCATCCTGCAGAAGCTGGATCACATCAACACTTCAGCTAGGAGCAGTTACATCTTACATTAAACTACCAAAGCAACGTCATTCTTCTAAAATGTAAGTATATACCTCACTTTTCAATGTAATTTACTTTGTGTTTTCTGTTAAAGTTTAACAAGAAAGAATTAAGTGGATAAGAAATGTAGTACATTCACTATTCAATCATTCAATCATTCAAGTATTATAATTATTCATTAACCTCTTCAATAATTTAGATAAGTTAGCGAGTCTTCATCTATAAAAATTAAACTGTCCATTGATTCATAATTTTTAATATTCATTCATTCAAGTAATAAATTCATTCACTTAGTCTCGTCTACATGATTAAAACAAAATTTAACTGTACTAATTCATTGTTTTTATTTATCACAGGTCCAAGAACACTGCTGACCATATTTTCCCTTCGGAGGACGAATCGGCAGACGAGGAGCGTGCTCCAGTGAAAACTAAGCCAAAGGAGAACAAAAAGCGCAAGTCTTCATCATCGAACAGCTCCCAGCCGTCTACGAGTAAGAAAACCAAGCCGATCACTCCTGTCACAAAGTCAACGGCTCGCGAGTTGTTCGGGAGCGACACTGACGACGATGAAATTGATGTCGTTGCGGACAAAAAGACTCCTCCAATATACTCGTACATCACGAGGAGACTGGCGAACGGATTTTCGCGACAAATGAACGAGCAAAAAAGAGGTGAGTTCTATATAGAACTCAAAGTGTATAAATGTGATGAAATAGAGCGGGTCCAACCAGTAAATAGGTGGCGACACTCGGTCATGACGATTAAAAACAAATGTGATGAGGATTCAGAGTCCTGGCGTCACCTAAACGCCTACATAACAAGCACCAGGAAGGAGTTTAAAAAATGTGCTCCTACTTTTATAAGCTCTTATCAATAGTCTTACCAATAGTTTACATTAAGAGATCTATGTTATAACCCATTATATACTTAAATGGAGTTTACTTTAAGATAGTATTTTTGTAACCGCATTTAATCCCAATAATTAAAGTAAACTATAAAAAATGTTGTGTCTTTTTTTTCCAGTTATACACCCCGGTGATGGCTCATCAGCAAATTCTGATATTAATAATGATAAATGCCAAATTGATATCCCAGAAAATGAATACGCTAAATGCCAAATTAATATCCCAGAAAATGAATACGCTAAATGCCAAATTAATATCCCAGAAAATGAATACGCTAAATGCCAAATTAATATCCCAGAAAATGAATACGATAAATGTAAAATTAATATCCCAGAAAATGAATACGATAAATGCCAAATTAATATTCCAGAAAATGAATACGATAAATGCCAAATTGATATCCCAGAAAATGAATACGATAAATGCCAAATTGATATCCCAGAAAATAAATACGATACAAATGTTTATGAGCGAAATTGTTTATCAAAGTATATTAATTGTGATAAATGCAAAATTGATATCCCAGAAAATGAATACGCTAAATGCCAAATTAATATCCCAGAAAATGAATACGATAAATGTAAAATTAATATCCCAGAAAATGAATACAATAAATGCCAAATTAATATCCCAGAAAATGAATACGATAAATGCCAAATTGATATCCCAGAAAATGAATACGATAAATGCCAAATTGATATCCCAGAAAATGAATACGATACAAATGTTTATGAGCGAAATTGTTTATCAAAGTATATTAATTGTGATAAATGCAAAATTGAGATCCCAGAACATAAATACAGATATCATAAAAGAACGAATATGCATAAATCTAATTGTTTAATAAAGTCAAAGTTTGAAAATGTTGATATTATAGCTACAGCATTTAAAAACAGAATCATGACTTATCGCGTAAACCCTTCAATAGAAGACGAGTACCTCATACTAGAGGCGTTCTTGGGTGATAAGCGAAAAGATGTTATGAAAATCATTGAATTATCATTATTGGAACATACCTGCATTAAAGTTAACTTCGAGCTGTTTGCATACTTTTTACTACCACAATTAAGTGAGCAGCAGCTGAAATCATTTAATACGAAATATGAAACTATATACTGCAGTACTGACTTTAATAATGTATACTCCAATATAATAGAAATATTCAAAAGAAAACTTACTGAATTTGAGCATTGTGAATCTGGATGGTCATTTGTCTGTATAAATCATTTAGAAATAAATATAAATAAATATTCCCCCATGCGGGGTGGTACTTATTTAGAGTTACCAGAAGTTATTAAAAACACAAAGAGTTGTTTGAATATACATAATAATGATGAATACTGTTTTTTATGGAGTATTGTTGCCGCATTATTTCCAGCAAAAAATAATGTGTGTAGAACAAACTCCTATCCACACTTTAGTTCAATATTTAATATACAAGGAATTTCATTTCCACCTTTTCCTAAAGATATCAAGTTGTTTGAAAATAATAATTGTGAGCTCAGTATTAATATTTACGGATTAGATGAACGTTATACTGTAACTGGTCCTCTTTATGTGACGAATTGTAAGAAAGATAAACATATTAACTTGCTGTATTTTGAAAAACAAAACAAAGGTCATTATTGCTTGATAAAAAACCTTTTACGCTTAGTGCGACGGCAAGTTTCATGCCATAAAGGTAAAATGCATTTATGTGAAACATGTTTGCAATTTTTTAGTAGTGAAAAAAAGTATCATTCTCATAGTTGTTCCAAAATTTTAACCATACTTCCTGATGAAAACAATATATTACAATTTAAAAATTATGAGCGAAAGCAAAAAATTAACTTTGTGATTTATGCTGACTTTGAAAGTATACTATTAAATTATAAAGAAAAACATAATGATACAAGTACGATAAAAAATAAACTACATCTACCATCTTGTTTTGCATATTACGTATGTTGCTCACATGATAGTAGCTTGAACAAATTCGTAACATACAGAGGACCTGACTGTGTAAAAGTGTTTGTTAAGAGATTAATTAAAGAAGCGAAGTTAATTCACAAAATTTTAATGACTAAGAAACCCATGAGATCTATGACGAGAGAGCAAACTGATAATTATAACAAAGCAACTACATGCCATATCTGTAATCATTTATTATTTGATGATAAAGTTTGTGACCATGATCATATTACATCCGAGTACAGAGGCGCAGCGCATTCGCATTGCAATTTAATTTATAGAGTGTGTTCATTTATACCTGTTTTCTTTCATAACTTATCTGGTTATGATTCTCATATATTTATTACAGAATTATCGAAATACGATGGCGAGATAAAAATTATACCAAAAACCAAAGAAAAATATTTAAGCATAACTAAAATAATCAAAACCGGTACAGGATGTAAACCTATACAGATTAAATTTGTAGATTCATTTCAATTTCTTAGTTCAAGTCTTGACAATTTGAGTAAAAGTTTAACGGAGAACGATTTTATTCATTTATCATCACATTTTCCAGATAAAAGCCAATTAAATTTACTGCGAAGGAAAGGTATATATCCATATGAGTACATTAGTTCTTGGGAAAAATATAATGAAACACAACTTCCAGCAAAGAATCATTTTTATAACACTTTACAAATGAAACATATACCAGATACTGAATATGAACATGCCAAAACTGTGTGGAAATGTTTTGACATTAGTTCTCTTGGTGAATATACTGACTTGTATTTAAAGTGTGATGTACTTTTACTATGTGATATATTTGAAAATTTTAGAGAAATTTGTCTGCAGCACTATAAACTCGACCCTGCATATTATGTGACTTCACCTGGATTGAGTTGGGATGCTATGCTCCTTTACACAGGTGTTCAGTTAGAATTGATTAATGATTTAGAAATTTATAAAATGTTGGAAAGAGGAATACGTGGAGGATTAGCTCAGTGCTCTCACCGGCATGCTAAAGCCAATAACATATATTTACCTCATTTCAATAGTTCTAAACCATCCTCTTATTTGATATATTTAGACTGTAATAATCTTTATGGATATGCTATGACAAAAAAATTACCGACATCAGAGTTTAAATTCATGAAAAATAATGATATCAAAAATTTCAATTTGTTTGATGTTCCTGATAATGGCGAGTATGGTTACATTTTAGAAGTAGATTTAGTATATCCAAATCATTTACATAATTTACATAGCGATTTGCCTTTTGCTCCCGAGAAATTCATACCTATTGGAGGGAAAACACCAAAATTAATTGCAAATTTGTATGATAAATATAACTACATTATCCACTATGTTCATTTAAAAGCATGTCTTAAAAATGGCCTTGTTTTAAAAAAAATTCATAGAATCCTTTATTTTAAACAAGAATGTTTTTTGAAAAAGTATATAGACTTGAATACTAGCTTACGACAAGCAGCTTCAACATCATTCGAAAGAGATTTTTTTAAGCTTTTTAATAACTCAATATTTGGCAAAACTATTGAAAATAAACGTAAGCAAGTGGAGGTCAAATTAGTAACCAAATGGAGTGATGATTTGAATAAAACGAATAAAATACTAGATGCTGAGAAATTAATCGCAAAACCTAATTTAAAAAGTGTTTCTATCTTTAATGAAAACTTTATAGCCATACAACTGAGTCCCATGAAACTTGTTTTAGATAGACCGATATATGTTGGATTTGCGGTGCTAGAATTCTCTAAATGGCATCTGTACAATTACCATTATAATTTCATTAAAAATAAATATGGTGATAAAGCTAAATTATGCTATACTGATACTGATAGTTTGTTGTATTTAATACATACTGAAGACTTTTATAAAGACATGCGGGATAATTTATCAGAATTCGATACAAGTAATTTTGAAACTAATAATGATTACTTTATTCCTAAAGTGAACGAAAAAATTCCTGGATTATTTAAGGATGAGTTAGGAGGTGACCCAATTACCGAATTTACAGGCTTAAGAGCAAAACTATATTGCATTAAATCATTAAATACACAAATAAACAAAGCAAAAGGCGTATCAAAGCCTATTACGAGACGTTTAAAATCATCTAATTATAAAGATGTTTTATTTAAAAACATAACACTAAAGCGTAAGATGAATATGATAAAATCAATGAAGCATGTGTTGTTCTCGCAAGAAGTAAATAAAGTAGTTTTAAACAGGATAGACGATAAAAGGCATGTTCTGGGAAATCAAATAGATACTGTACCATGGGGTCATTGTGATTACATATTTTAATTTAGTATTTTGTTTACTTCAATGCTTTATTTATTATTTTAAATGTAAGACTGTATGCTGAATATTCTATGTATTTAAAATTCTGAAATAAATTTACTTTTATGCTTTCCAATTTTTATTTTTCATTTCTCTATTAACCTAAATACTGGAGCAAATATTATAGTAGGTATAAATATTATTATAAATACTAGAACATTATTATTTTTCTGACAGATTCAAACATGAAGTGGGTTAAGCAACCAGTTTCATTAGAAGTTAAAAATATTGAGGTAAAGGAAAATAAGGTACACGCTAAGCATAGTGTTCTTCTACCGAATAATATAAGATGTATAATATGTGGTCCCTCGAATTGCGGGAAAACGAACGTCATGATTAGTTTGTTAATCCACGAAAATGGTTTAAAGTTTAAAAATGTTTACTTGTATTCCAAGACAAGCTTTCAACCAAAATATCGTTTTTTAAAACAGATCTTAGAAAGAGTGTCAGAAGTAAAATTTTTTGTATTTAATTTTGATGACGAAGTTATTCATCCTAACGATGCATTACCAAACTCTGTTATTATTTTTGATGATGTGGTTTGTGAAAAGCAAATTAACATACGAAATTATTTTACAATGGGCAGACACAGAAGTATAGATTGTTTTTATTTATCTCAAACGTATTCCAAAATACCAAAGCAGTTATTACGTGACAATGTTAACTTTTTGATAATTTTCAAGCAAGATGAAGTTAATATGAAACATATATACGATGAACATGTTAGTTCTGATATAGAGTGGTCTAAGTTCAAAGATCTGTGTTCTAAAATCTGGATACATCCTTATGATTTTTTGACTATTAATAAGGATTGTGAATTAAACAAAGGCAGATATAGACAATCATTTGACAACTTTATTTATTTTGATTGATGGTTATATAAATTATTACTGCAAAAAAAAATATCATTTGAGCATAAATTCTTCTCAGTATAAGTCGTATAATGGATAACATTACAGATCAATTAATAAAGTCTGCGGACGCCATAAAAGAAAAAGTGAAACAAATGAAACATGATGAGTTTAACACCAACACTCATCTCAAGTATTTTTTTAAGCCTATCGCAGACCCTCTTAATGCAATAGTAGCTAACAAGCAAATTTCTACCATAAAAAATGAATATAAAGCTAATGGTGACCAAATTAAACACATTGATATAGGTTCAAAAATGTTTTTGCGTGATAAATCTCATGATATGTACGAACATGAATCATCTAATGAGTCAAGCTCATTAGAAAAATTTTATTCAGAAGATGAAGGAGGTAACACAACTGAATCAGAAAATGATAATAATGTGTCGTTGAAAAAAGAAGATATCATTGAAATATATGATGATATGAATATACCATTTGGCGTACGTAGTTACAAAAACAAATATATGATCGGAAATACAATAGTTAATTTCTCTACCACTGATGAGATCTCCGGTAAAGTGTATAACATTTGTGTATCTAATAAACAGTATAAAATAACACCTGGTCTAAAAGAACTATTGCTTCGCAAAAAGCCTGATTTAAGTTTAGTCAATTTAAAAGATAAGTTGGTTTACAAAGAAATACTCGTCACAACTAATGCTCATAAAAGAGACTTTGATCCTGCAGGTCAAATTAAAGGTGATAAAGGTCTAAAATATTCTCAAGTGGTCAAACCGTTATTTTCTGAGTCTTGTAAACATTTACAAGAACCTACAGAAGTTAAATCAAATAAAAAAAGAGGTGCTGGTCTACCATATCTAAAAAAATATAAAAAAAATACTGAACTTGTTTATTGGGATGATCCTAATGAATTAGTGGACAGACTTAAACTTTTGATCGCATCTAAAACTGCAGGTAATACTAATCTTGACAATGAAATTTTATCAATTATTGAAGAGCTAAAAGAAGCGGGCGTAATACAAGAATAAAAGGGCTTATCATATGAGGTGTTACTTAGTCTAATTTTGTAATTCACAAGTAACAGTTGAAAGAATGAGCGAAGTGAAAAGAGAAATTATAAACGAAATTCATAGAAGTGCAAGAATAAATTTTCCTCGAAGACATGTAATATTAAAAGATATTGATGATCTTTGGCAAGCTGATTTAATGGATATGCAAAGTTTCTCCAAATTCAACAATAATTGCAAGTATATTTTACTCGTCATTGATGGATTCTCAAAGTATGCTTGGGCTATTCCACTAAAACAAAAAAATAAAGAAACTGTATCTGAGGCTTTCAACACTTTATTGAGTAGAGAAAAACGTATCCCTAGAAACTTGCAAACAGATCTAGGAAAAGAATTTTACAATAAAAGTTTTAAAAAAATATTATTAAATAATTCTATCAACCACTACTGCACTTATTCAACGAAAAAGGCTTCAATTGTAGAACGGTTAATAAGGACGATAAAAAGTATGCTTTTCAAGGAGTTTAGTTTCAAAGGGAATTATAAATGGACAGACGGAACACTTGCAAATATCATTAATAGATATAATCATACCATACACAGAACAATTGGTTTACCCCCCGTTCAAGTGAATCATAGCAATAAAATTAAACTACTGCAGAGATATTTCAATCAAAATCAAACTAAAAGAACATGTCGTAAATTTAAGACAGGTGATTTTGTTCGAATAAGTAAACATAAAGGTTGTTTTGAAAAAGGTTACACTCCTAATTGGTCTACAGAGGTATTTAGGATCAGTAAAGTTCAAAACACAAATCCTGTTACTTATTTATTACAAGATGTTAAAGAGCAACCTATTTTAGGAGCATTTTATGATCAAGAATTACAAAAAACTAAACATCCTGACATTTACCTTGTTGAAAAAGTTTTGAAAAGAAAAGGCAGAAAAGTTTTCGTAAAATGGTTGGGGTTATCATCCTGTGAAAATAGTTGGATTGGCGATACAAATGTTTTATGAGTGGTTTATCAATATAACATCATGCTCTATGATAATGGTTTCATTCTGTTTGTATACATGAAGGGAGAAGGACTTGTCAATAATTTAATTAATAATTTACCATTTGAGCTCCATTTACCGGGTTATCATTATTGCGGCCCAGGAACTAGATTACGTGAAAGATTGGCTCGAGGTGATAGGGGTGTGAACAAATTAGATGAATATTGTAAACATCACGATATTGCATATAATAATTCCAAAAGTTTGAAAGATCGTCACAAAGCAGATATAATTTTATTAAAAATGGCAAAAAAGCGTGCTTTATCTTCTAATGCAAGCACAGGAGAAAAACTTGCTGCCAATTTAGTTAATAATATAATGCTAACAAAAGTAAGTTCTGGAGCTGGACTCAAAAAAAACTTTAAAAGTTTAGTGACCCATACTAAAAAGTGCATTAAAAAAATTAAACCGAAGTGTAGGAAAAAACTAATAGAATTGGCCTACGCTGCTGCTAGAGAGTTAAATCGTGATTCATCTGCCAGGGTTCCACGTATCATACCAATTCCTAAGTCTGGCGGTGTTCTACCTTTAATACCAATATTTGCTGGTTTATCTGCTGCTGGCAGTATTGCAAGTGGAATTGCTGGAATCGTCAAAACCATAAAAGAATATAGAGTTGCAAAAAAGCGTTTAACAGAAATGAAATGTCATAATAAGAATACAGAAGGTGTATGTATTGGAAATGGACTGCGGCTAAACCGTTACAAGGATGGACTCGGAATATATACAAATTTAAAGAAAAAAAACTAAATCGTAGGCTACCTAATCGTGCTCTTACTAATATAGATATCATACATTTTACTAAAGACGTTCCATATTTTCGTGGAGTGTTTATGAGGGATACCTTACCGAAGTCTCCGTTTTTAAAAGAGTGTGGAATCATAAATTTAGATAATTCTAAAAATTCTGGTACACATTGGGTAGCCTATGTAATTTTAAATGAATATGTTGAATACTTTGACAGTTATGGCAACTTGAAACCTCCAATAGAATTCGTTCGCTATGTAGGTTCTGAAAATATCAATTATAATTACAATAATTTACAAAATAATAACTTATTCAATTGCGGACATTTATGCATTAAATTTCTGAAAGAATTTTGGAAAAGCAAGGTTTCAAATCATTAGGTACTTAGAAATGGTTTAAATGTTGGGTGCCGTCTACATAAGACAACACTTTAACATTATCTGTTACAAGAGACGAATGTCAATTAGATTTGAGTGAAAAAAAAAAAAATGATAGTTTACAATATAAAATCATCCGCCAAAGTTAATAGCATTACTCGTTCTCGTACCGTCAGAAGGCAAAGACATATACGAAGCATAAAAAAACTAAGTAAAGATAACAAATTATTTCTTCGAGCTTTGGGATTTAAATTATGAGTATTCTTCAAGTGAATGATTTACCACAAATCGATAACTCTATAGTGAGTTATGAAATTCATACTTATAATCCATATAGCAACAGTTTTAATGAAAATGATGAAATACGTATACCCATACATCAACAGGACTTGTACGTATTACCTTCAGCCAGCTACATTTATATTGAAGGTCGAGCCACTGTGTTTTCGAAAGATGCAGCAGGAAAAATAACACGAAAGAATGTTAATTTTACTAATAATCATATATCATTCCTATTTCAAGACATTCGATATGAAATTAACGGTGTTGAGATAGACCGCATAAAAAATGCAGGTATTACTACCACTCTTAAATCATACGTGTCTATGAGCGAGGGAGAAAGTAAGGCTGCTGCTATTTGGGGTTGGAATTTGAATGGCGTTAAAGATAATGATGGTATTTTTAGTGCCCTTATACCACTGAACAAAGTTTTAGGATTTGCGGAAGATTATAATAAAATTATCATTAACTGTAAACATGAGCTTATTCTCAATAGAAGCAGTTCGAAAGTCAGCGGTGTTACACTTGATAATAATAATGACTCCATTGAAGTAAATATAGAAAGACTGCAATGGCGTGTGCCTCATATAAAAGTTTCAGATCGAGAAAGATTAACTTTACTCAAATATTTAGAAAAGGATCGTCCTATTAAAATAGCTTTTAGAAATTGGGACTTGTACGAATACCCTTTATTACCTAGAACTACAAAACATTCCTGGGTTGTGAAGACTGCATCACAACTCGAAAAACCTAGGTATGTGATCTTTGGTTTGCAGACTAATAGAAAAAATATGAAAACTAAAGACTGTTCAATATTTGACCATGGTAAAGTAACTAATGTTACTCTTTTTTTAAATTCTCAATATTATCCATACGAATCGGTTAATGCAAAATTTTCTGAAGATAAGTATTATATATTATATGAAATGTTTACTCAATTTCGTCAGTCTTATTATAACACCAGACCTGAACCGATGCTTGATTTGCACGAATTTAAAGAAAAGGCTCCTTTATTTGTAATTGATTGCTCAAGACAGAACGAAGCCTTGAAAACTGGAGCTGTAGATGTGAGACTAGAAATAGAAAGTTCTGAAGATATACCAGAAAATACATCTGCCTATTGTCTAATCATCAACGATCGTCTGATTGAATATAAACCCTTAAGCAGTATTGTAAGGAAATTGTTATGAACGCCATAGTCGATGTGCAAGGGTTTAAGACCGAAAGTAACGAGTTTATCGTGAAAGAAATAGCAATAGCATGCAGAAATCAAATTTTGGTATTATTAATCAAACCACCATGCCCATTTTACAATCTTACAAAAAAAGAAAGATTGCAAGTAAATTGGATAGAAAGAAACAGAAAAATTTTCTGGAAAGAGGGTTTTATACCATACTTACACTTGCCGCAATATATTGAACCTTATCTAAAAGGTAAAAACATTTATGTTAAAGGATGTGAAAAAGTGTCGTGGCTAAGAAACATTGTAAAACATGATAAAGTATATAATTTAGAAGATAAGAACTGTCCTAGTTTACAAAAATTATTTAATGATTATGAAATGTCTAGTAATATATTTAGCTGTGTGTATCATTCGAATGTATGTGCTTTAAAAAATGTAACATGTTTAAAAAAGTGGATTGATAATGAAAATATCTTTTAATTGTTTATAATTTAGAAGGTAAGGGTAAAAAATATTAGTTAAGTAATTTGTTAGCTATATATGTCATAACAATATATCAGAATAAATGTTTTTTAAGTAAATGTTTTCTTGTTTTATTTCATAACATTAAGAATACGACAGCGAAATATGCTATAGTATAAAAGTCTCACATCTCTATAAATTGAGAACACCAGATACAAGACTTCATTATTCTTTTATACACAAGCGTATCGAGACCTAAAAAATGATTCAAAATTATATCAGCCCGCGATATGAAATATATAATGAACATAAAATTCGATTATGTTCATTTCGACATTATTGGGCTACAGCAGATTCTAAACGAAGATTGGTTATGAAAATGGCTGATGCAGGTTTTTTTTACTGTGGAAGTGGCTTAGATGATAAAGTTATGTGCTTTTCGTGTGGAGGTGGCATCGAAGATTGGGAGTATTACGATGATCCTTGGATGCAACATGCTATATTTTTTCCTGATTGCTTTTATTTAAATGCTGTAAAAGGAACAGATTATGTTGACAAACTAAAACGTCTATTTTATAAAGAAACAAAAATATAAAAATATTCTAGAGTAAAGGAGGAGGATTGATTGTCTAATGAATAAGCTACTAAATGCTATTAGCAATGGAGCCCAAGTAACTATAAATTACTTACAGTCATTTAAATCACATCATTCGATTCTTACAATTGTACTTAAAAGGTTGAATCATAAACTGAATTAAACAATTTAAAATTAAAATTATATTAGCTACAATGCAAGATTCAGTGAAATATACTTCTGAAGGCATTTGTAAAATTATTATTCAGAACGCTAATGGCGAGGCTATATATGTCCGTGATATTCATCCGGCTCATAAAAAATCGAGCACAGATTCATCAAAACCTCAGGTCAGAGATACAACGCAAGAAGATTTATTGTATAAAAACATGTATGATGCATTAAATTCAGGAAACATGCACGAACTTGTCTTTAAAAGTGGTAATAAAGAGCTAACATTCTCCCGAGTTAACGATATGCAGATTGGTCCTGAAAAATTGAATGCGGGTTCAGAAAAGTGTCGGGACAGGAACATAATGCGTGATTTAGTGATACCTGATTCAGAAGACATTATATGCTACCAGATTCTACCGGAAGATGAAATTCCATTTATTTAATTTCAATTAGTTTGAAATAAATTTCAATTTCAAATCAGATGAAAAGTGGTAACTGAGGTTGAATAGATATGAGGCTGGGCAGACACATTTACAGATCTTCTTTACTATATGAATAGATGTAGTACAAAGCCGAGCATCACAAGCGATGTTAATCGTACCACTTACTAGTGTCTGGTTTTTTATAAAACTCAGTGTATTTCGAATACTTGAATGTAGAACCTGAGCAAATAAATGAATGAATTGTATTGACAAGTATTGATCGATTGACTGATTGTCTGATTCACAACAAGTGTGTAATTGGGTGTATCTGGATCCCTGATCCAGATACCCCAATTACACACTACTAGGGGTAAATCCCCGGGTCACGACAGCCTTAGCATCGAGCACCTGCAGCATGCGGGTGTGCACCTACCCAGAGTGCTTTCTATGTTTTTTACCCTGTGTTTAGGCCACTCCCATCTGCCCGATAATCTGATGCGTACTATAGTTGTACCAATCATCAAAAATAAAACTGGTGATACATCAGATGTAAACAATTATAGACCAATCTCTCTGGCCACAGTGGTCGCCAAAGTACTGGACAGTCTGCTTGGTCAGCACCTAGATAAACACGTCTCGCTAAACGACGCGCAGTTCGGCTTCAGGCCCGGGCTTTCCACCGAAAGTGCTATCCTGTGCCTCAAGCAGACTGTACAGTATTACACGAGTAGAAAAACACCAGTGTTTGCATGCTACCTTGATCTATCGAAAGCGTTCGATCTTGTATCGTACGATATTCTATGGGGTAAATTAAGTGATGAAACTAGTCTACCAAGGGAGATTGTTCTATTATTTAGGCATTGGTATAACAATCAAAAGAATTTTGTAAGATGGGCAGGCGCTCTTTCGGAGGAGTACGGGCTGGAATGCGGGGTGAGGCAGGGGGGGCTGACCTCTCCCACGCTTTTCAACCTGTACGTCAACCGACTGATCGATGAGCTCAGCAGCACCGGCATCGGGTGTCATATAGATGGAGTGTGTGTGAATAACATCAGTTACGCAGACGATATGGTGCTGCTGAGCCCTTCGATTGGTGCCTTACGAAGGCTCCTGAAAATTTGTGAGTCCTATGCGGTGACTCATGGGCTCAAATACAACACGAAAAAAAGTGAAATAATGGTTTTCAGGCCGGACAACAAGAGATACACATTCGTTCCGAATTTCACTTTATGTGGTACTGTTCTAAACAAGGTCGAGCAATTTAAATATTTGGGCCACTGGGTCACTGGGGACCTTAAGGACAGTGCAGATATTGAAAGGGAGCGCAGAGCACTGTCTGTCCGATGCAACATGCTGGCCCGCAGGTTTTCGCGGTGTACGGGGACTGTCAAAGTTGCGCTTTTTAAAGCGTACTGTCAGTCCTTTTACACCTGCAGCCTGTGGGTTAACTATACGCAGCGGACATACAGTGATCTGCGCGTTCAATACAATAACGCGTTCCGGGTGCTGATGGGGCTGCCGCGCCACTGCAGCGCCTCCGCGATGTTCGCGGCGGCTGACACAGACGGCTTTGCGGCCATCATGCGCAAGCGGTGTGCTTCTATCATGCGCCGCACGCGCGACAGTCCCAACAGCATCCTGCGTGCGCTGGCGGACCGGTGGGACTCTCCAATGCTGGCTCGTTGGATACGGCTGCACGCAGTCGTATAGTGATTTGTCACCATCATCGGGGAGTCCACCCGGACCGGTCACTTAGTATTTAATTGAATAGGATGAAATGAATCTGTTATTTTTGTTACATATTATTTAATTAAATTACTATAATTATATCAATCAATTGCCAATTAATTATTACTAACACTAGTTTGTAAGCTCGCTATTGTACTAACAAATATGGATGTAATCGTGTAATTTGCGATGAATCTGAAATAAATGATTATTTATTTATTTATTTAAGAGATTTAAGGGATTGGAAATGTAGTCATAGTTCGTATCTTGAAGTAACATTTAGTCCGCTCCTCGGGTACTATAGGTATAAGCAGTGCGAGAAGACATTGTTTACCTGGATTAACACCAAGGGTACTTTTAATCCCGGTAGTACGTTCCCGTGGGATACTTTCCGAGATCCTCGCGGGCGAAGCCGCGGGCAAAAGCTAGTATTCTATATATCTTCTATACAGGGTGACTTTGAAAACATGCGACAAAATTTAAGGGGGGTGTTCTACACATCAATATGAACAACTTTTACTAAGGGACCAACATCGAATTCGCAAAAAAAAAATTACCTTCCCATATTATAGTTAAAGGTATTGGACCCTTTTGTAAAAGAAGGTCGGATTTTTTTTTGCAAATTCGAAATTGTTCACATAGTAAAAGTTGTTCATATTGATGCGTAGAACATCCCCTTAAATTTTGTCGCATGTTTTCAAAGTCACCCTGTATAAATAAAAGTGAATCCCTGTTTCCCTTGGTCATCGCATCACGGGTGAACGGATGGAACAATTTCGCTAATTCTTTTTTTGTTGTGTTCATTATTCTCAGGAGAAGGTTTTTACGTAGAGAAAATTGGAAAAGTTGCCGGGAAAACTGAAAGTGGATTTTCTATGGGAATTTTGAATTATTGAAATTGGAACAGGACAACGTCTGTCGGGTCAGCTAGTTACCAATAAAGTCGCCATTAATATGTTATGACATTATAGTGACCTTATTGGTGATTTTCGAAACACTGGTGTACACATAAAAAAATAATAAAAGTAACCATTAATCTCCAGTGACTGTAGGGTGAATTTTGAAAAACAAAAAAAAAGTCCCGTATTTTCCTGTATTAGAAAAATAGTGACCACTTTATACAAAAGATAAAGTTTTGAAAATGAAAACCAATTTCGGAATTTATTCCTTCGCTAAACGGAAATCTGAAATGCTTAAAAGCTTCTGAAAAGATTTAAAATAAAAAAGCCAACAGTGAAACGCCAAAAGTACAAATAAACCATTAATTACTTCTTTTATTAAAGCAGTTTGAGTGAAATTATCAGCGAAGCCACTCAGTCCAGCTTAAAAATAAGCTTACCGCCTCTACTCAGTATTAAGCCTAGCAAATTCTTTAAATTCTTTCTGAATTAGTGTTTTAGCCCTTTTTTAGGGTTCCGCACCCGAATGACCCCTAACGGAACCCTATTACTAAGTCTCCGCTGTCCGTAAATCCGTCCGTACAGCCCTGTGACAGACAGACGGACGGATTTAAAGAGAGATGAGATACATCTCATGAACCGTAATAGGTAGACAGTTTAAATTTTCACAGATTGTGTATTTCTATTACAGCTTTAAACAACAAATAATAAAAATTATATTTAACATACAATAAACTTTACATAAAAAAAAACCCTATCATGTAGGGTGTCATTGTCTAGAACTCATCGAGTAGAGTACAAATACATTTTTTCTTTTTTTTATCTTCAAAAATGAAGAAAAAGGGGGCGTAAAACTTTTAAACATTTTACCATTTTTGTAGGAGCTCTATCGCAACAATTAAACAAGTTAGGAATTTGAAACTTCTGTATATCATGTACTGTATTTAATAAAAAAAATACTGAAAACGCCAATTTATAATTATTATATATATTATATAGGTATTTTGGTTAAATTTATATGGGCGATTTTGTGCTGTGGCGGCATCTACATCGCCACATATGAACTACGCATCAATGACATGACGTCACGCAAACCTGCATCGCGCAATTAGAGTTTACCACGCGATTAGCATATATACAACGTTCCGACATCAACCGTCGGGCAGTAGCCCACCAGACACAACACCCGTCTGGTCGGAGGATCCTCCCTTTTCTATGGAGGATGAGTGAACTTTACACCCTGTTCCTCATGCTTCCAAACTGGTGACCCCGACGTGATCGTGGTGCGTGACGTGATCTGCAAAAATAACTTTATAATGCACAGTATCACTATAAAATACAATCTTTGCTTCTCTCCGTTCAGCTTTTTTTTTTAGTATGTAGTGTTAAATATTGTACGGTGGTACGGAACCCTTCATGAGCGAGTCCGACTCGCATTCCGACTGGCCGGTATTTATACAACCTGGATTCTAGAAAGCCTGGGTGACATACTGGTGAAGTCTGTTCCAATGTTTTTTATTTGACTGAAATATTGTGATAATGTTTCATATATATGGCCATTAAAGAAATATTCATGTTTTTTGAAGGAAGCATAATTTTGGGTTAAGTCTAACTTTGTTCATACCATTTAACAATAATAACTTTTTACATTACGATACATATTTATAATATCTTAAGAGGAGCTCGTGGCTAAGTAATAACAGCCGCACGGGTCGATCCATTAGGTTAAGCTACGCTTGCTGGAGTTGGTCCGTGGATGGGTGACCATCTTTACATATCGAGACTCCTCCGTGCCTCAGAAAGCACGTTAAACCATTGGTCCCGGCTATCATTCGTGGATATTTGACAGTCGTTACGGGTCGTCAGAAGCCCGAAAGTCTGACAACCAGTCTTACCAAGGGGTATCGTATTACCCAGTTACGGGGTTGTGGAGGTCACATAGGCATTCGCTCCATGTAAAATACTGGTATTCACCTGCATCCGGTTAGACTGGAAGCCGACCCCAACATAGTTGAGAAAATTTAGGCAGATTGATTGATAATAATACCATAAAGTGTATACTGTGTTCATTTACCAGGGATGGTGATTCATTTACCAGGGATGGTGATTCATTTACCAGGGATGGTGATTGCAATAATAATTGAGCTGAGAGTAAAAGTATATATACCATAATGTACATTTATCTACACCCATGCTATAATTTCTCTATAAAAGTTTCTGAAACAGTTAGCTTATTGTCAACTTCTCTCTAAGGTTAATTTACGCGCCCCTACCAGATCTGCAAGAATACCCTTTCTTTTTCTTAACGTCCCCCGCTGCTGCACAAATTACAGACAGAATTCGTTCTTTATAAGATGCGCTAAGTCCTACAATAAATTAGTTGACTTTTCTGAATTTGACTTGTTCACCACTAAGCCGCATGTATTTATTCGATTACTTACTAAACATTGGTTCGAATTGGTTCAATAACTGTTTTATTTCACTTCATGACGAGGTATTATTGTGATTGTGTGTCATTGTTTAAAGCACATATCTTTCTTTTTCTTTTTCTTTGTAACAAGTTTGCTCTTCATAGTAAATTATATGCGAAAACATGTAATTGGTTACTAGTTAATTAATTTGATGTTAAATTTGTTAGTTGTTAATACTGTTTGTTTTCCGATTTAAATAAAATAAAATAAAATAAACATTAAAACAGCGAGTGTCACTGTAACCATGGTAACCATAATAGCATCCAAACGGGTGCTTTAATGTTGTACTGAATTTCATAATGCAACTCGTTTTCAAAAAGAGAACATTGTAATGCACGCGCGTTTCACTACAACAGCGCCGTAATTTAAAAAAAGAACTTATTCGAATTCACGTCGTATACTATGATGCCGGCCGCCATGTTCGATACGAGTAAAAACTGTTTCAGAACCTTTTATAGAGGATTGATAACATGGATGTAGATAAAGTCTTATATGCAACTGTACATAATTAGGTATTAAAACACTCATGTGATACTATTATCACAATCGGCTTCGCCTCGTGTGATAAACCCACATTCGTGTTTTAATACCCCTTATTATACGTCAGTTGCATAAATAACTATTAATAGGTGTCTACTACTTATTCTACCAGTTTAATAATCAATTAATTCAACAGTTTCGCTAATATTAGCTGAATTAATGAATGTACGTCTAAAGAGCTGAACTGATCGATAGTGGGAGCGGTATAATGCAGCGGAATCGCGGTTTTATTATAGGTACTAGGAAAGCAGACAACGGAGAAGTTCCCAAACATTTTGAAGTCGGTTCATCAACATTGAATATTGGGTGAAGGCGCTTAAAAATGCTCTACCTACTCAAATCAAATCAAATCAAAAGTCATTTATTCAAATTAGGCTGAGAATCAGCACTTTTTGAACGTCGAAATTACAGTAAGACAGTCCCCACAAAACGCCCGCCCTTCACCACTTCCTAGTGCTTTAGCTGGGAAGAAGAAGTAGCGGAACAAACTCCCCAGCAGCACAGCTGTCTGTACTGCAATCCTTATACCATTTGTCAGATACGGTGATTTTACAAAAAATATTTTTTCGTGATGATATATTATAATTGAAATTAAAAATATTAGATAACATTAAGAATTAAAACTAAAAGATCACAATTAAACAAACATTACAAAAATCATCAAATAAATACATTATAAATTAACATTTTAGAATACTTAACCAAAAGATATGATGATAATTATTATTATCTTTCATCTTAGTCTAAATTTAGGTTTAAAGCTTAATTCTAGCTTGAAATACGATGAATTCTTCGACCAGACAAAAAGGAGTCGAAAAGTATCCGGCTTTTATTATAATTTAAGCTTCTTACCAATTAGAACTCACATATATAAATATTTATTTTATCTCCATCTGCCCGAAAATTTATCCGAAACATTTGTGTTGTGTACTGCCATTTGAACTTTTCACTGAACGCTGTTAAATGATACTTTAAACAGTCGAAAACAGGAACGTTTCAACAAACGATATTGGAAGCTGTTCATTATTTCCGGATATATTTGCTTCGTTCGGAAGCTTTGTGCCACTTCCAAGTTTCTGCTGGATTCTGACTAACAAGCCCGTATGTTTTTTACGTGGAATATATTATTATTTATGTTGGTAAATATATGTATAGAAAACACAACTTCTCATTGACATCGGAAAAGGAAAATATCGTGAGGAAACCTGGGCTTATATCTATATTATAGGAGAGGCCGGGGCTGGTTGACCAGTTTTTAACATTTTTAGGGTTCCGTACCTCAAAAGGAAAAAACGGAACCCTTATAGGATCACTCGTGTGTCTGTCTGTCTGTCCGTCCGTCACAGACAATTTACTCTGAATCTAATGGACCGATTAAGTTGAAATTTGGTACACATATGGATTTCTGTGACCCAAACATGTACGGCTAAAGTAAATAAATGAATTTTGAATATTTTTTTTATAATTTTAAAATAAATCGTTTTAAAGTTATTCAAGAAAATTGACGAAAATCGACCACCCGCCCCTATCTCCGAAACTACTAAGCCTAAAATTTTGAAAAAAATACAGAAAATACTATACCTGTGGATTACAGGAAAACCTATGAGAAGTTTGTGGTCTTAAAATAACATGGTAAATCCCTAAATATTGTGAGTACAAACTTACATTTACTGTTGGAATGTATGGGAGAACATGTTTTTCAACTATAATGTTAAGTTTGTTCTTAGAGTAATTTTATCCCAACTGCGGAACCCTTCATTGTGCGTAGTCCGACGCGCACTTGGCCGGTTTTTGCAAATAACTGCAAAACTAAATTTGATACAAAACTTTATAAAACAGTTTTAAATAGAGCATTTTATTGATACAACTATTTTCTTAGTATCCCTCGGCAAACTTCGTGTTTCTTCAGTCGTCGGATTTCTGTCAGTTGCCTATTGCACTTGGTGCAGAGCGGACGCTCTCAATCAACTTGGTAGTTTATAGAGTTGGTCCGGTCTGCACCAAGTGCAAAGGGCAACTGATAGAATTCCGACAAGTTTGCCGAGGGAAATAAAGAAAATAGTTGTACTGTTTGTATGTTCTTTACTTCTTCCAGATCAAAGAAAAAAATATACTTACTAACCCACCTTCTATCAAAGATATTCTCTGATTTTCTACGAGGCACGATCCCATCGAAGTTATAGAAAGTTTGACCACCAATTAAGAGTTTCTGACAGATTCAGCGGAACAGACGCAATAACTTAAATTCTTTGTTAATTAAGCGATAAATGAACCATCATAACAATGCATTTGGAATCAAGTAGAAGACAAATTGCTTCAATTTAGATGGGCCACTTAAAAGTTTAAAAGAATAAATCTTACCCTAAGCGTAGAGGGTTGAAATGAAAAGTATTTTTTGCAGAAAAACTTTTTCCACAAGACCATAGACATAGGTATCATCTGTTTTAACAAAACAAGCCTATATGAATAAACATTACCGTCAAACAAATCGCATTAAAAACGAAACGAACCACAGAAATAACAATTCCGAAAATAATTCGCGAAAATGTCCTGTAATCCGTCTGTTGACTCAAAACTTATCGTCGAAAAGAATAATTGAACGCGTAAAAGCCCAAGTAATAATAGCATTTAGAGGAGCCGCAGAAAACGATAACTGCCCTAACTGGGGATGATTGCCCCTCGAGGGGCGAACTAAAGTTTCTACCCTCCCTACCGAACCGATTAAGGGATTTGGTAATAGAATAAAAAATTCTCCGCCTAAGTTGGGATAAGTTCAGAGTTGTGAATGGCTGTAAATGTACCACGTGCGCGTGCGTGATTTTGTTTTTGTATGAGAGTGGTTTTTAAGAAAGTGCTCGTAATAAAAATAAACGGCGAAAATTGGTCTTGGGTGTCCAAAAACAGTCAGTACAGGGTGTAAACTGTTTTAAAGGGTCATTGTACTCATCATTATGAACAACTTTTACTATGGGACCAAACCTGAAATCACGAAAAAAAATCAGCTGTTCCCTACATTTTGACGAATTATGCGAACAGCTGATTTTTTTCGCGATTTCAGGTTTGGTCTAATAGTAAAAGTTGTTCACAATGATGAGAACAATGACCCCTCAAAATATTGCCACTGTTTACACTTACAACCTGTATAATAATATTGACTTTAAAACTGCTCAAGAAAAAGCTGGGTCAAATGCTCTGAAATACTTGTGCTTTCTCGGTATTAGAAGAGATGAAGAGCTTTTGCATTCTAGTAATACCTCAATAGAATTTTAACAATATACAGTGATTGCCGATTGGTTGAGTGGATATACCTCGTGACACAGATACGGGTTGTTCTTGAGTGATCCACTTGGCGACACATCGGCTGAGTACGACTGATTCCTACTCGAGCTCTGCGGCTGAATGTAATGACCTCATTATGGATGGGCTGAATACAGATGACAGCAACTGGAATAATTAAGTATGTACCTATTTATTTATTTTTTTCATTCATCCCTACTAAGGGCGAATCACTGATAAAAAAGTTTCAATATGAATGTTGTTATTAATATTACCTACCGTTTTTTTTTAGAGGAGCTCGTGGCTAAGTAATAACAGCCGCACGGGTCGATCCGTCAGGTTAAGCTACGCTTGCCGGGGTTGGTCAGTGGATGGTGACCATCTTTTCGTACCGAGATTCCTCCGTGCCTCGGAAAGCACGTTAAGCCGTTGGTCCCGGCTGTTATTCATGGATCTTTGACAGTCGTTACGGGTCGTCAGAAGCCCGAAATTCTGACAACCAGTCTTACCAAGGGGTATTACCCAGTAACTGGGTTGTGGAGGTCTAACAGGCAGTCGCTCCATGTAAAATACTGGTATTCAGATGTATCCGGTTAGACTGGAAGCCAACATAGTTGGGAAAAGGCTAGGCAGATTGATTGATTACCTACGGTTTTCAGCGCGCTAAATTCAATTCTGGATAGCAACCAAATTATCATTTTGATCATGATTTATTTCTACCCTAATTAACTGGTTTACCTAAAAGTAGCAAATATTTTTTTTTATCTAAACGGGTCAAAAATCTCAGTAACATATTATTCTCTTGGAAATCTTCAGGTGCGTAACATTCGGATCTTTCGGGCAAGAGTGACGGCGCCGACAATAAACACGGTGCGTACCGAAACAATATTTCTGATACAGGAAGTACGCCCTAAACATGTTTCCAGCGCGTTATGGTACAAGTCATGAGAGAAATGCTCTACTGAACTAAAAAACATTACCACTATAAACTTATTCGAATCAGGAATTTGACTTATTCCTGACCTTGGAATGACTTATATTAAATCATGGACTTTGAATCAGGCTTGAACTTGACTTAAGCTCTATTTACACGGCCCCCGTTTATTGCCTGTGGCATACCACAAAATTGAAAGGAAAAATATCTGGCACCGTCTAAACAACACGTACAAGTTAGTTGCCGTTTAAAACTGGTATATAGGTACAATAAAATTGCTCATACAATAATCGCACGTACAATAAAATCGCATTCAATTTTGGCATGAAAAGGATTAGTCTAAGGCCGAGAAATCTTTAAACGTTTCTTAAGGGCGAGAGCGCACTGCGGTGCGTTTTTCTAACGCATAATCTGTGAAGTATGGAATGTCTTTGAAGTGCGCGCACTGCCGTCAAAGTCAAAGTCAAAGTCAAAGTTTTATTTGTAAAACATAGGTGGTGTAAAAGACAGGTGTTGTTAATAAAACATAATGTTCACTACGTTTTGCCGATGACGCCGTACAAATATGAATAAATAGTGAATGTAGCCAAAAAATAATAAATTAAAAATGTCATTAATAAAAAATAAACAAAAATTAAATTAACAAAAATGTATGTCAAAATAAATGCTTTGGTCAGATAATTGCAAAATTATGTCATGATGTTCAATTAGAATTACATAAACAAATTTTTAAATAAATTCAAAATGTAATGTAATGTATATAATCAAAAAGTTAATTAATACATAATGTCAAAATTTGTCTGTTAAGAAATCTGAGACACAGTAATAGCATCTTTGACATAACATAGTTTTCAATCCTTGCTTAAATAAATTATTATGTAATTTTCTTAGCTCTTTTGGCAATTTATTATAAATGACTGGTGCCATATGAAATATACTCTTATACATTAAGGCAGTATTCGTTTTGGGAACATAGAGACGACTTTCGTCCCTTTGAGTACGATTATAAGCTTCAGATGCTAACATAAAGAGTTGAGGATTTAGTTTCACAAAGACAGCTACTTCAAATATGTACAACGAAGGCAATGGTAGGATACTGTACTTCTTGAAGAAAGGTACACAACTCTCGGTGGATTTTCATGCGTTTTGCGGTGGATTTTCATGCGTCATGCGTCATGCGTTTTGTTACTGTAGGCCCCGCCCAGTGCGGCAGAACTAACGGAAACGCACCGCAGTGCTCGCTCGCCCTTAGCACGAACGAAATCAAATAAAAATTTTTGTTTCGACATGTTTCCGTCTCTATCTTGCACTTGTCATTTGACAGTTGTTGACAGTGATAGGAATAACGCTTAGTGTAGAAGTAACTGCTAAGAAACGCTCATGAATGTCAGCCTCAGACTTGATCATGAAACATAAGTCTCACTTTAGCTTGAATTTTTATTTTAGACTTTTTTTCTTTTGTGTAAATCTTTGTGATCTCCTCCTCTTTCGAGAAAGTTGTAAGAATTGCTCTCTACGAAGAGTGTACTGATCACAGTGTTAAGAACACCAAAATACTTCTTTCAATCCAATCAGTAGGGCAACCCAAAAAATACCTTTATCGCCAATGCCCATAACTTAGGCCACACCGTTAAACAACCACGACATCCGGCCGAGTGCCCTTCCGGCCCACTCGTAGAATAAATAAGCAAGTATCGGCGCGGCCTCCGATTGGATATAAATCAGCACACTAAGACAATCATGTTTATGTTCAGCTTGCTTGGCTTATACACTTGTTACATGAGATGAGAGGAAATTAGTGGTTGAATTCAGTGTAGGAAACTGTACTAGTTAATTTTTTTTATTTTTTTTATTTGAGGGTGGGAAATCATCAAATAACTTCTCCCGCTCTGGGTGGAGCGGAAGGGCGTGTCAGACTTTTACTGACTAAAACCCACCCGTGTTACTTCAGTTGCCTGTGCCAGGGCCGCGGTATCTTCTTCAAACTACCCGCGACAAACTGTACTACATGGCTCCATTATTGTGTCATTTCGTAAGAGCTCGTGGCTAACTAATAACAGCCGCACGTGTCAATCCATCAGGTTAAGCTACGCTTGCCGGGGTTGGTCAGTGGATGGGTGACCATCTTTACATACCGAGACTCGTCCGTGCCTCGGAAAGCACGTTAAGCCGTTGGTCCGGCTGTCATCCGTGGATGTTTAACAGTCGTTACGGGTCGTCAGAAGCCCTAAAGTCTGTCAACCATTCTTACCAAGGGGTATCGTATTGGTTTTGCAAAAAATCAATCATGAAGCTACTCACAGTAGGTTCAGAACAATAGACAAACGATGAAAAAAAAAACCGGTCAAGTGTGCTATTTAGAGACATCGTTTTATTTTTCCTGTAATCTTTACATAAACTTCTATCACATAGAATAATTTCAGATTTTTATCTTTGCAAACTTCGGAGATAAGGGGGGGGGGGGGGACGGTATTTTTTAAAATATTTTTCATCAAAAGTCGAACACTGTGCGGCCTAAAAAAAAATTAAAATATGTTTGAGAACGTGCAAACAGCGCTCTTTCATGACCCACATGACCTAGTAACTCCACTTTGAATTTTTAAGACCCCCTTTTAGCCCATGTTGCAAAAAAATACATATATTTTTATTTTTTTCTTATTTGCAAAATAGTTGGGTAAATATTATCTAAAACTGTTCCAAATTTCAAGTTGATAGCATTAGTAGTTCTTGAGATATCCAGCTGTGACAGACAGACAGACAGACAGACTGAGTCACACCATAAGGGTTCCTTTTTTACCATTTTGGTACGGAACCCTAAAAAGGCGTCAGTCAACAACTTTTTACCAGCTGACAAAGAATAATAGCTCCATGAATGAGACTTTTGCATTGAGTGATCCTAATTTTTTTTTTGGTTATTATTTAGTTTGTTTGAATTTTTTTTTTCAATTTATTAATTACTAGCTGCGCCCCGTGGTTTCACCCGCGTATACGGAGATAAAAAGTAGCCTATGTGTTAATCTACTAGGGTATAAGCTATCTATACCAAATTTAATCCAAATCGGTGCAGCGTGAAGAAGTAACAAACATACACACACACACACACAAAATTTCGCCTTTATAATATTAGTGTGATTTATCTTATTATAATTTTCATGATTACCGACCACTAGCCCTACTAATGTCGCTATAGCTGCGGCACGTTGTATAAATTAAACCTAAACAAATATGTCGAAGAATGTGAAAATGCGCGAAAAAAACAGTAAAATGTTACATAGTTCTGTAGGTAATTATTACGTTTAGTCAAAGCTTTATTATTCAGCAATAAACTAGCAACCCGTAACCTACTAGCCAATCTTTCAAAAACGTAATTTACATGTCGAATGGTAACCAATAAAAAAACACCTTGTTGCCCTGTAAAGCTCCAAATAATAAAATTATTTTCCGTTCCTAAACACGTAAATTATTCACCCACGAACTACGTTTACATCCAGCGACCTAAAGGAAATCAATATAATAAAAATAGGTAACATTCGACACTTTTATAGGGCATCTAAATTCGCAGGAGTATTAAGTACTGCGTGCACCGATAAAGTGGTTTCTTTATGTCCTCAGCCGTTGCTAAATTTTGTATGAGAAATATAGGTAGCTTTTTAAGTATCGTTTTTATAGGGTCCGATGTTTTTTGTAGATCGTGTCAAAGTGTGTTAACGTTCACTGTGAGTAGTTATTTAATGGCTGTTTTCCTTAGGGTTTTGTGCTTTAAAATCTTTTTTTATTTCCGTTTAAGCCGTGTTTTTTTCGGATCTTTGGGGTTATGCGCCAGTTCGCAATCAATGACATAAAATTCTTAAACTACTACCGTCTTATTACAAAACAAGGTTCATCTTCAAACCCGGGTTTAAACCATGGAGGTTTTTTTGAATTTTGAACTTTATTCAGTGTCAGTCTACAAAACTGACACTTAGTACCGGACTAATTTATCAGTTTTGTATAAAGAACCTAATGAAACTTCACACGCATAAGCAGGATACATAGGTCTAAAAAGTTAGTTAAGAACATTTTAACAGTTAAGAACCTAGCTGTGATAGGAAATTCTATCACAGCTAGGTTCTTATTACAAAAACTGGCTTGATGGTTTAAACCATGACAGAAGAAAAATCTCGTTTTGTAATATGGCGGCTAGTGTCAAAATATAAGTAATTAAATCAAAATTAAATCGAATGTTAAGAGCGTTAACGCCTACAGCATTTCATACAAATTTTCAAGTCATTTTTTTTCGAAATGAATGAACCGAGTTTAATGAAACTTCATACGTATGAGCAAGATACATAGGTCTCAAAAGTTAGTTAAAAACATTTTCAAAATGTCTAATTTAAAAGAAGATAATTGTAAATCTCTGTTTCTATGGAATATTTAAAATCGGATGCATTTATCTGCAACACTATTTTTCAAAAATGTTCTTAACTAACTTTTTAGACCTATGTATCCTGCTTATGCGTGTGAAGTTTCATTAAAATCGGTTCATTAATTTTGAAAAACAAGGACTTCAAAGTTTGTATGAAATGCCGGTCGGCGTTAACGCTCTTAAGTGTTTTCATGGTTGATTAAAATAATAAATTGGTAACAAGCAATTAAAAAAGAAAACATTTGACTGAATAAACATTCAAAAACCCCGAGATGATTTCAGTAAAGTGAAGCTAAAAAACCAGTGGCTACAGCGCAAATAACACGCTCTCTGTTTCCTACATTTTCAATTATTTTTACACAAACTTCTGAACACTAAAAAAGGTCCTACAAAAACTAGGAACAGGCATTACCATGTAGCATTACACGAAAACACGGAAAACATAGAACGTTCGAATCGTGCAGTCGCGGTACACTGCAGAACAAAAGTTAATTTAATACGGAAAGCGAGTCAAAACGGGAGGACTGGCGTTCTTTGGCAAGTCAGCCTCCAGCGTACTGGCGAGCTCAAAACTTTAACAACTATTATTTTTGATTTTTGGTATAATGAGTGCTAAATGCGGGTAGTTATGCGAGTTATTCCGGTTTAAAATTTGCTCGAGTTGATCTTCATTACTTTTTGATCTGGCTTTGAGTTGTGGACGATGCTTTTTCGCTTAGTTTTATGGTGTATTAAAATTATACTTTATAGAGTTATAATTATTATTTATCTAGCTGACCCGACAAACGTTGTCCTGTCAAAATTTCAATATTTCATACAAAGTTCCCATAGAAAATACACTTTGAGTTTTCCAGAATTTTCCAATTTTCCCGGCAACTTTTTTAACTTTTTTTCATAAACAACTTGTCCTGACAGTCGGAAACACAACAAAAATCAATTAGCCAAATAGGTGCAACCGTTCTGAAGTGATGCTGGTACATACTTTTGCCTATTGATTTTTAGTGACGTTTTTCCTGTTAGTTTGACAGGTTTGAACACAAACCTACCTAAGGCAAAAAGTTGCCGAATAGGTTTGTTGACACACAACTCCCAAAGATTTCTTTGTTTCTACTATTAAGGCATGTACTCCAAATTAGGTATCTTTTATTTCATCTCTATCTTTAATCTTGTTTGTCTTACAAGCAGTAATAAAACTAGTGCCCCCAGTGACCATCAATACTTTGCTCACTTAGGTGATCTATCTTTAGGCACTTAATTCTTATAGGTTTTATAACGTCTTATATACGAGTAATTCTGTATTAAATGTAATTTTATCTGCGCACTTGATGAAAGAGAAACAAAGGGGAAATTATATTAATTTCGTTTCTACGTAGTTAATAGGCAATTTTCTTGTTTATGTACATTTTGAAATGGTTTTTCAATAAATAAATAAATAAATAAATAAATTCTTTATTGCCATAACAAAAGGTGCACAAGTAAATTTAAAGCCCTGACTCCTGTGCTAGGTAGCAACACCTGTGTTACAGGAGCCAGTGTCTTCTCACAATCAGTTGGTAGGTTATGGATTTTATCCTTATTAATCTTATTAAACATTATTTAAATTTATATTATTATAGAAAATTAATATAGGTAACAATTTTTACATTAGTGTGAGTGTGAAGTGTGAAGAGTGTGTGTGTGGTGTGTTCATGTGTGGAGTGTGGTGGTGTGGTGTATGGATGAACGTTAGTGAGAAAATGTGCTCACGGGTGATATGCATTGATATATTAGAGGAAGATATAATACGCTCCAACATCGCTATCACCAAATGTGTCAAAGCAAACGTCATAATTATATTATTATAATTTTCAACAAATTAACATTTGTGGCCGTACTTGCGAGTGAAAAGCAATCCCGTGGGACTTGTTTTTGGTTTTTAACTATTGGTGCACATATAGAAAACACACAAAGGCATACCTAGCTGCTGACAATTTATACGATTACGGTAATTTTACCCAACGTGCTACAAAAACGCTAGCTGGAATGTGTCTAAAGTCAATTTTGTGCGTTAACCCACTGATGCGGTCCACGTCGAGGAGCGCGAATCTAATCTTCCCAAATTATACATCAATGTTGAAATGTGATCTTGTCGAAATTAATACCTAACCCAAAATTGATTCTGTTTGACTGTACTCTTGAGTCAGTAGCCATGCCTTAGTTTTAGTTTTAGCATCCCTTATTGTAAGAGGATTAATATTAAGGGCAATGTTTGTTTTATTATAAATGTGACTTGACAAATACATGCGTTGTCTTCTAGCAGCTGCGGTGTCAAAATTAACAGATAGGCAAACGTTCCTTATAGTACGCTTACTTAAAACTTGTTTATTTAATGGTGTGACAAGATGCTGTTTGGTAACTATAGATAAAACATACATTTGACGTACTGTGAGAACTTGACACTTGTCATATAAAGTTGAGGTGGGGAATCTAAAAGGCCTAAACGTCATTACTTTAAGCACAGATCTTTGGGCCCTTTCAAGTCGAATCATGTGCGTTTTGCAAGCCCCACCCCAGACTCCAATGCAATAACCGATCACTGACTGAACCAGTGCGTAATACACCGTGCGTAGTAGCTCATAATCAGCGACGTGTCGAAGTGTCTTGAAAACCCATATGAGTTTTCTAATTCGCGCAGTGGTTACGTCTATGTGCTGGCGCCAAGTAAACTTATCATCTAACAATATTCCTAAATATTTAACTGTATTTGATTGAGGAATTGGTGGACACGAGCAGGACGAGTAGTTCGGGGGGGCACAACATGCATGTAACTTAACCCAAACATTAGGAGGCTTAAAGTTAGAGAAACTAAATTGGATCAGGGTCGATTTAGCAAGGTTTAAGGTTAGTAGATTCGCTCTTAACCAGTGGCTCACGCTAAGCAGGCCCAACTCTGCTTTTAGTCGGACCTCATCCCAGGTCTCTCCATGAAATACGAGTGCCGTGTCATCAGCATATGTAAAAATTTTACCATTCTCAAGATCTAGTTGACACAGATCGTTTATGTAGATCAGGAAGAGACTGGGACCAAGAATACTACCCTGTGGTACGCCGTATGTGACCTGAGCATCTGAGCTAACGTGTTCCCGAATTTTCACTCTCTGTGTGCGCTCACAGAGAAAATCTTGAAAGAGTTTTAGGGCCTTTCCCCGAACACCAATACGTTCCAGTTTGTCCACAAGAATAGGTATCGAAACGGTGTCAAAAGCCTTGGCTAAGTCAAGGAAGATGCCGATGCACTTTTTCCGGACATTCAGTTTAGATGTAACGTGATCCACAAGTTGACCGACAGCATCTTCAGTGCTCCTTCCTGATCTGAAACCAAACTGGGCTTCCGACAGTATCTTGTTACGTTCTAAAAAGCTAACTAGCCTAGTATTCAGAACTTTCTCTAGTAATTTAGACATTGTCGAAAGCACCGAGATAGGCCGATAGTTTCTGACATCGTCCTTCAACCCGTTCTTGTGGACTGGTGTTATTAAAGATTTTTTGAACGCTCTTGGAAAAACTCCTTGAGAAATGCACAAATCAAAGAGTATAGTAACATGTGGAACAATGATATGTCTCGTTAGTTTAAGGAATTTAGCAGGAATGCCATCCCACCCGACGGCACAGTCATTGTTGAGATTGAGTATCAATGCTTCAATTTCATGCTCATCTGGGGGAAGTAGGACTATTGATTTGAGGTTCGTAGTTACGCCCGGTTTATGAGATAAAAGGTTAGCATAGGAAGTTACATTGTTGGTAATATCATCAGCTAGGCGTTTGCCTATATTAGAGAAGTATTTATTTATTTCCTCTATCGAGTTGGAATGACTACTGGAATTTCTAATAAGGTTGTCGGCTACTGTTTTTTGTTTTTTCTGTTGTATTATTGTTTTAACAGCGTTCCACTTATCTTTATTGGTTTTTGAGTTTTGTAGAAGGGACTTTTCATAGCTTCTTTTTAATTTTTTTAGCAACTTGTTACAAAAGTTGCGATATCTTTTATAAGATGTTTCAACGACGTTATTTTGAGGGTTTAACGAAAACTTTTTGTGGAGTTTATCCCTGTGGCGTATACACCGGAGAAGACCTGGAGTTAGCCATGGTTTGAGTAATCTTTTCCGGCGAGGTCTACCATGTACGGTTGAATGGGTATCTAAAGTTGAAGCAATCGCCTCAATAAAAAGAGCGGCTGCGGTATTTGCTTCAGCGTCTTTATTAATAAATGAGAAATCGACTGACTCCAGATGCTTCACGGCCGCATCATAATCGATCCTTGTCAGCGTGGTTACTTTATCTGTTCTATGATAAGATTGACAGACACTTAATATCACCGAGGCATGGTCGGTCACCGTCGAATCAACCACAAATACAGTTGCTTGCTGAGTCGTGTTAAGCATCGCATGGTCTAGGCAATTTTGCATCCTGGTAGGATGTGTATGGCCAGGTAATAGCCCCAACTCTGCAGTGAGATTTAAATACTGTTCCCTGTTCCGATCGATACTGGTTGACTTAATGTCAATGTTGATGTCTCCAGTCAGGATAAAAGTTTTCGCCTTGATTGGCCGAATTATTTCATTATTCTATATTTTCGCGGACACTAAACGAGACACAATAGAAGTTTTATTGTTATGACAGCTATCGCCGTTTAGTGTTCTTAAAAGCGTTAAGCTTTAATTTTTACAACAATACTGTTTAATAACCAACAAACTTGCAAAAGCAGACACAATTTACTACTTATTTATATTTCGTCACCAACGTATATCAATCACCCACGTTTTGACAAAACCCAGCATAAGATTTTAACCAATCTCATTCTTCACACATAAAACTCAAACCCAAAATAAAATGCAGCGACACTCGAAACGAATAAGAAATGAAATCACTTCTGTCACCACCTGTACCGAACGAACACGGCAGCACGTACCGTGCAAAGGGAATACGAAAATTGTTATGTAAAAGATGAAGTGTGCATCTGTGCACCACTGTACTATGCCGACTCGAATCGTCAAACGATACAGGGGCATTGGTCGGATTGGGAGCGGGTGGTGCTATATTGGCTACCTACTTGTTTTCTTCCCTACACCTTATTATAGACCAGGGCCAATCCTGTTTGAGGAAAAAAAAATTCTTAGCAGTATACGAGTGGTCGGAAAATTTAGCTAATGATGTAAATAACGAAGGAAAAATAGTCCAGACTCGGACAAAGTTCTGGAAGAGGGGGGGGGGGGGGTAATATATACGGTTTTAGGGGTTTGTACTCGTTTTTTCCGATTTGCGGTTAAACTATGCATCCTATCGAAAAAAATTAAATGTAAAAGAAAAAATCTTTAACTTTCTTCTCATACATACAATAAACCGTTTTTTTGGTTTTTAATTTATAACTACAGGAAATATTTTTTTTTTTTAATGAAAATTGGTGAAAATGTTCTATTTTGTGTTTCAAACAAGCCTAAATTTTTTCAAAGCGAAATATTTATTTATCGATGTTTTATGAAGAAAATACAAAAAAATTACCTTATTTTCAATCGAAAACTTTGGTTAGTAAATTTTACATTACCTTTACCAGTGCTCATTTTTTTCGTTGAAATCTCAGCTTTCATATGGAATTAAAATATAATATTGTTTACGTACAAAAATATCGTTAAAAAAGCGAACAACCGAAAAAACTACTTTTCAAAAATCGATTTTTCGAAAACCGAATGTAAATGATAATAAACATTTAAATTCATCAAAAGCGTTATTTCTTACGAAAAACTCTGTTATTCAAGTAATTTACATGTACCTAACTACTCTCGGCTTTCAAAGCATCGAAATAGACATTCGATTTGTTAAACATAGGATGTAAGTAATCACGTACCGGGTGTAGTTGATCACTCTACTTTCATCAGTAATGCGAGGAAATTATAAAAAACAAACAAATAAAAACTGTTAAATTAAAAAAAAAAATATTGTCTATTTAAATGAAATGGCAATGAAAAATACCTATTCTACCTAATACATTTTTGTGTTGTTGGTATGTATTTTATTTCTACTAATTAGCAATATCTATGAAAAAATATGAGTACTTACCTCTCTTATAATTGGTGAGTTCTGGCGATGAAGAAGTGCCCACGAACAAAAAATTATTTTCAAAAAAAATAATTTTACTTTTAATTTTTGTATTTTATAATCAAGTATAAGACAAGTATTAAAACTGATAATTTGTAAATACTTACGAATAACAATTAATAATTTAAAAAAATCTCAGTTCACAGCCTTGGTGTTTTTAGAGTTTTTACCTATTTAATTGCGATTTGAACAATATTTTCGGGATTCTGAAAGCCGAGAATAGTTAAGTACATGTAAATTAATTGAATAACAGAGTATTTCGTAAGAAGTAACGCTTTATATATTATATGACATTCGATTTTCGAAAAATCGATTATTGAAAAGTAGTTTTTTCGTTTGTTCGCTTTTTTAACGATATTTTTGTACGTAAATAATATTATATTTTAATTCCATATGAAAGCTGAGATTTCAACGAAAAAAATGAGCATTATTAAACGTCATTTATCTAAAATTTACCAACCAAATTTTTCAATTGAAAATAAGGTAATCTTTTTGTATTTTCTTCATAAAACATCGACAAATAAATATTTCGAAAAAACTTGGGCTTGTTTAAAACACAAAAAAAAAACATTTTCACCACTTTTCATGAAACAATAATAATATTTGCTATAGTTATAAATTAAAAACCAAAAAAACGGTTTTTTGCGTTTTTCTCGATAGTTTTGAGGTTATGGGTAATAATGTATGAAATTTAATAAAAGTTAAAGATTTTTTTATTATCTACCATTTTTTTAACCGACTTCTAAAAAAGGAGGAGGTTCTCAATTCGGATGTTTGTATTTTTTTTTTTTTTTTTTTTTTTTTTTTATGTTTGTTCGCGCATAACTCCGTCGCTTGCCAACCGATTTGAAAAATTATTTTTTTGTTGGAAAGGGTATACTTTCCAAATGGTCCCATTTTTATCAAAATCCAGTTCTGATGATGAAATCCTGGAGAAATCGAAGGAACTCTTCAAATATTATAGGCACACCTATAGCGATTTGGGTATTTTTTATAGTAGCTCGTGCATTTGCTCTCGGAAAGCACCACTTGGTGAAGTGGAACTGATGATGAAGACCACAGATGGCTACCGGAACTACTCAATGATAAATATTTCACGGGTTGCGATTCGATTACTTTAATATGGTTGCTAAGCAATTTCCGTTCGTCACACAATGCGTGGGGTGAGTGGTTGTTGAGGAGTTCTCCTGGTTCTTACCAGCAGAACTCCTCAACAATTAACGTCCCAGCATCGGGAAAAGCAATATTTTGTAACATATGATGAGCCATTGACATTAGACTATTGTAACTTATACAAATTATAAACAGACCCACTAAAAAGCGAGAAATAAAAACTTTTTAACAAAAAAACAAAACCGACTTCCAAAAATCACTACAAAGTGAAAAATAACTTTGATTTCGGAAGTCGGTGGCAAAAAAAAAGAAAGTAAATAAAAAACGAAAGACACCGACTTCCGAAATCAAAGTTATTTTTCACTTTGTAGTGATTTTTGGAAGTCGGTTTTGTTTTTTTGTTAAAAAGTTTTTTTACATTTAACTTTTTTCGATAGGATGCATAGTTTAGCCGCAAATCGGAAAAAACGAGTACAAACCCGTAAAACCGTATATATTAGCCCCCCCCACCCCTCTTCCAGAACTTTTTCCGAGTCTGGACTATTTTTCCTTCGTTATTTACATACATACCACTCGTATACTGCTAAGATTTTTTTTTTTTTACGATATTTTGAGCGGTTTGGCCCTGGTCTATTATGACGGACATGGCATTCAGGGAAACAAAAACCGGTCAAGAGCGAGTCGGACTCGCGCACCGAGGGTTCCGTTCCGATTTCTGAAAATGTGTGCTATTTATAGACATCGTTTTATTTTTCCTGTAATCTTTACATAAACTATCACATAGAATAATTTCAGATTTTTCTCTTTGCAAACTTCGGAGATAAGGGGGGGGGGGACGGTATTTTTTTTACATTTTTCATCAGAAGTCGAAAACTCTGCCGCCTAAAAAAAAGAAAAAAATGTATGAGAATGTGCAAACAGCGCTCTTTCATATGATACCCCACATGCCCTAGTAGCCCCACTTTGATTTTTTAAGCCAGGGGGCTTAAAAAATCAGTCCCAGTTGCAAAAAAAATATAAATATTTTAATTTCTTTCTTATTTGCAAAATAGTTGGGTCAACGTCATCTAAAACTATTCTAAATTTCAAGTTGATAGCATTAGTAGTTCTTGAGATATCCAGCTGTGGCAGACAGACAGACAGAGAGACAGACAGACAGACTGAGTGACACCATAAGGGTTCCTTTTTTACCATTTTGGTACGGAACCCTAAAAAGTATCTATCCACCAATTCTATTTGGCACATTACAAAAACCGTCCAAGTGTGAGTGGGACTCGCACACGAAAGGTTCCGTACCACCGTACACTATTTAACACTATATATTTTTAAAAATCGCCCTTACATTTTTAGATTTATTTCAAGTCTGAGCAGTCTGCTACTAAAAATATTTATCCTGAAAGACGTATATACCTGCTGACACAGCCTGTTCTGAAAATTAATCCCAGGCGATAACGTGAATATAGTAACTATACCTTCCGCCAGATAACCGTGCAATAAAAGTCGTTGACCCTTTCTACCAATGCATTCCAATATTTCAAAACGATTCGAAAAAATGTTAGGGCAGAGTCGCTAACACGATCACAACAAACGTATCGTGGTAAGAGGCGTCCTTGACGCGTGCACGTGGCATGTTTTTAAGGTTCCGTACCTCAAGAGGAAAAAACGGAACCCTTATAGGATCACTCGTGTCTCTGTCTGTTCGTCTGTCACAGCCAATTTGCTCCGAATCTAATGGGCCGATTACGTTTAAATTTGGTACACATATGGATTTCTGTGACCCAAATACGTACGGCTAAAGTTAATAAATTAATTTTGAATATAGGGGTGACTTTTAGGGGGCAAATAAGAAAAAAAAAAAATAAAATTGCAAACTGTACCGTGTGATATATCAAATGAAAGGGCTTACTGTGAGAATTTTAAATATGTTTTTTTTTTTATAATTTTATAATAAATAGTTTATAGTTATTTAAGAAAATAGACGAAAATTGTCCATTCCCCCCCTTATCTCCGAAACTACTGAACCTAAAATTTTGAAGAAAATACAGTTAATAGGTATATACTTGTAGATTACAGAAAAACCTATAAGAAGTTTGTAGTCTTAAAATTACATGGTAAATCTCTCAATATTGTGAGTACAAACTTACATTTACTGTTGGAATGTATGGGAGAACATGCTTTTCAACTGTAATGTTAAGTTTGTTGTTAAGATAATTTTACACCAATTGCGGAACCCTTCATTGTGCGTAGGCCGACACGCACTTGGCCGATTTTTTTTTATTTGCATTTGTTTCGAGACTTTTTGTAATAAGTGGGATTAATAACATTTATTGCACTCTTATCTGTCGTAAAGTATAGAGCAATGCCCTTTCAAGAACTTTTTACAAGCTTTTTACAAATTCGCTATCCGCTGTTTGTAAAACCAAGTACCAATTGGAAACTCGACAAATAATTGATATTACATTTTCAATATTCAGTATCTGAATATTGTGGCAGTACCAACGTTTGATTAGGTGAATATTATGTGTAATGTCAAATTATATGGTAAGGGAAACACGGAGGTTGTTCGTACGAATTGAATGTCTTTCTGTGAGTGTGATTTTGTAGTAATTTGAATGTGGAGTTGGCGGCGTGTTTGATAGTAATTTTAATAGACCTTTAATCTACACATAATTTGTGCTCGTAAATAAACTATTAGTTAAGTATATTTTACCAAAGGCACATATTGAACATATTTTATTATAAAAACTTTTTTTTTTACAATTATGTAATGAAGAACTATATGAAACAATCGCAGCTGCACGCGTAGTATGATGACGTTTTGTCGACGGAAGAATAGACAAAATTACACATTGCCATGCTTAGACGCGTAGAATGCGTACAAATATTTCTACTGTCTGCCATTTTGTCTATTCTTCCGTCGACAAAACACGTTTCTATGGCGGTCATGCTAAGCGTGCAGGTGTCGTTCTGTAGGTTCTCCCTACCACCATAGGGAAAAGGTGTAAGTTTAGGCATATAATACTAATAATACTCGATTATTAACAAAGGATCTAAAAAAAAGAAAAATGGCGAAATATAGGATTACTTTTGCCCAACCCTTCGCCTTCGGGGAAACAAGGTATAATGTTATGTAATGTGATCTAAAAAAACCTCTGCGAATAACGATATAAGTAGTAGTATCGTACTCTGACTGATATGATAGTAAAACATTCCTAAAGCATACTATCTGCTAAATAATTTACTCAATGAATATTATAATTATAAAGTAATATAAAATTAAAAGTCCTGACTGACTGATTGATTGACTGACTGATATATCGACGCACAGCCCAAACCGCTGAACTTAGAGACTTGAAATTTTGCACATACACCTTATAGAGTGTAGGCATCCACTAAGGAAGGATTTTTGGAAATTCCATCCCTAAAGGGGTAAAATAAGGGATGGAAGTTTGTATGAAAAATCTTATTCCTTGAGTTAATAGACTTGAAACTTGGCATGAATATTTATCTACATAAATTACAAAGATTGACATTTTTAGTTTTCCTAAACTATCCCCTCAGGAGGGATTGGGGGTTTCAAAGTTTGTATGGAGGAATTTTAACGCGCGGTCCGATTAACTCGAAACTCAGTATTTATACTTAAGACCAAAAATTAAGAATACCGTGTATCAGGGTTTTTCGAAAATCTACCTCTAAGGGGGTGATAAGGGGTTGTGAACTGTACAGGGCAGGTTTTACTGCGGGGTTTGATTAACTCGAAAATTGGTGTAAATAATCTTTCAGTGAAGTTAAGAAAATATCCCAAACGATTTTTTAAAACTTTTTAATAAAAAAAAAACCGACTTCCAAAAATCACTACAAAATGAAAAATAACTGGTAATGGTAAGGAGGGTCAGGGGAGGATGACGGAGTGAGGGGGAGAGGGATAGGAGATCGCAGTGAGGGGGAGGGGTGGTGAAGAGGGTCAGGGGAGGATAAGAAAATATCCCAAACGATTTTTTAAAACTTTTTAATAAAAAAAAAACCGACTTCCAAAAATCACTACAAAATGAAAAATAACTGGTAATGGTAAGGAGGGTCAGGGGAGGATGACGGAGTGAGGGGGAGAGGGATAGGAAGGCGCAGTGAGGGTGTGGAGAAGGGAATACTGGGATGGCAGGAGTTGGTGATGATAGAGGGGAGGGAAAATCGGTTGGGGGGTATGAGAGAGGGTGAGAGGGTGAACGGGAGGTTAGCGGGAAAGAGATGTGGTGAGAGGCGTGAGAAGGATGGGGAGGGTGAGAGGGGTGGTGAGAGGGATGATATGGGAGAGTGCGAGGGGTGAAAGGGGAAAGAGTGCCTTCACACCTTAAAGTTGCTTTTTATATAGCACTGATTTATTAAAGAAATCCAGCCCGACAGAAATTACCGAAAAATAGAAAGCCAGAAACTCGGAACAGCACAAAAAACAGTAAACCTCAGTCGTGCGTCGGAGCTCACACATACACTTTTTTTTGTTCATTTGAACGTGCAAATCTGAGGAACTATCAGTCAAACTTTAATAATTATGTTTGCATTTGATAGCCCAATTCTTAAGGAAGGTTAAAGGCATGTTTCATCACTCTAGGACTCTTAGGTGCCAAGCAAAAAGAAAAAAACTCTGAAAGAACGCTACGCGAAAATATTAGCGCAGCCAGGCAGCGATGCGCCGGGGTGGGTCGGGGGAACAACAAATTTCACGCGGACGAAGTCACGGGCAGAAGCTATGTTAATATACAGGGTGTTTCTTTTAAGGTGTCAAGCCAGTGCGAGCTGATAGCAGAGTAGCATAACTATCGTATTAACCCCCACGTATGTTCTACGGTTTTTTGCAGTTTCCGAGTTGGTTAAATCGATATGTATGGTACTCTGTTATCAGCTCGCACTGGCTTGACAACCTGTATAAAAAGAATGGGCCTGACTGACTGACTCATCAACACGCAGCCCAAACCTTTAAATAAAAAAAAACTTTTAAACAAAAAAAAAACCGACTTCCAAAAAGCACTACAAAGTGAAAAATAACTTTGATTTCGGAAGTCGGTGTCTTTCGTTTTTTTATTTACTTTCTTTTTTTTTGCCACCGACTTCCGAAATCAAAGTTATTTTTCACTTTGTAGTGCTTTTTGGAAGTCGGTTTTTTTTTTTGTTAAAAAGTTTTTATTTCTCGCTTTTTAGTGGGTCTGTTTATAATTTGTATAAGTTACATTTAGTCTAATGTCAATTGCTCATCACACGTTACAAAATATTGCTTTTCCCGATGCTGGGACGTTAATTGTTGAGGAGTTCTGCTGGTAAGAACCAGGAGAACTCCTCAACAACCACTCAGCACACGCATTGTGTGACGAGCGGAAATTGCTTAGCAACCATATTAAAGTAATCGAATCGCAACCCGTGAAATATTTATCATTGAGTAGTTCCGGTAGCCATCTGTGGTCTTCATCATTAGTTCCACTTCACCAAGTGGTGCTTTCCGAGAGCAAATGCACGAGCTACTATAAAAAATACCCAAATCGCTATAGGTGTGCCTATAATATTTGAAGAGTTCCTTCGATTTCTCCAGGATCCCATCATCAGAACTGGATTTCGACAAAAATGGGACCATTTGGGAAGTATACCCTTTCCAACAAAAAAATAATTTTTCAAATCAGTCGGCAAGCGACGGAGTTATGCGCGAACAAACATAAAAAAAAAAAAAAAAAAAAAAAAAATACAAACATCCGAATATCCGAATTGAGAACCTCCTCCTTTTTTAGAAGTCGGTTAGTGAAATAAATTTTTTTTTATTTTTTTTATTTCAGAAAAAAAACACATTTACGGTGCACAAAAACAAACCCTACCTACATTTGGACCTATAAAGTTGAAATTTTGCACAGAGGTTTCTTTTATAACGTTGACAAGGAATAAAGAAGGATTTTTGTTCCCGTGGGATTCCGACATCCACGCGGGCGAAGCCGCGGGCAAAAGCTAGTATTAAAATAAAAATAGTAGAAGTTGCAGTTAATTCTCATAAATAAGCAAAGTTTGAACAAGTGTTGCGACGGAACCGTTTAGCTCTGCGCTATAGTTGGCGAGAAATCCCTCGGACAGGCTTCGTTGGCTCTAATACGTAAAAACAACTGGTTGCTTTCAGGGTCGTAAGCTCAGGTTTCTTAAACGACCGTTGGCCGCCACATAGCGGCTGCAATTTACCTGTAAATGACGTCACTAAAAGTTATTTATAAAAGTATGTTGGTGTGATTTGCTAGAGAGCTTTTTTGCTAGAGCTTTTTTGCTGGAGAGCTTTTTTGCTAGAGAGCGATTGAGGAGTTACCCTGACAGACTGACATAATACGAGTATAAACGGTAACTATTTCAAAAATAAATTAGCTGATGATAAAGTTAAATCACAAAAACCAGATTTCTCACAAATGTAATTCAAGAGTTACACCTGAAAATAGAATGACGTAGGTCGCTGATTTTTTTTCAAAGAAAGCATTACACGTATTCTAATTCCTAGCAACTTTTCCACAACGGTTGTTCAACTGTAGCTCATGTAATTTAAACAATAAACCTATCAAAGTGACGCCACAGTTTGCAAATAGTTGAGAAGCCGAAGCGAAGCCGAGGCATCCGACGACGGGACAAACGACGCGGACCACCCCTTGCTTTTTAAACTAAGTCTCACTCTTCAGGAATGCACCAACTTTTGGGACAGATCGCGGGAGTTATCTGGCAAGATTAAGAGGTAAATATAGATAAATGATGTTCTTTATAATATACATAGAAGTTTTCTACTAGATTTTCTAGATTTTTGTAGCGATGCAATTCATCTGATAATGTGTTGCTTCCTCCAGTCTTGAACGGAGTAAACTTAACCAGCTAGGTATACAAGAGTCACGTATGTTGCATCACGATAATTTATTTTTGTCTCACCATTTCACAAATCGCACGTCGATGAAGAGTCGCGTGCGACTTGAAAACGTCATCATAATCTTCCAGCCCTTACCCCATGTCACGTGGAGTCGGCGCAACACGCTTTCTTCTTTCATTCTCCCCTGTCAACCGTCACGCTATCATTCACTCCCTTCACTTTCATTTCATTCCTCACACAATTCATCCATTTTGTCTTTGGCCTTCCTCTGCCTCGCCATCCATCAACAATATTACAATATTCATCACTCTTTTAGTCATATGCGTGTCGTCTCTCCTCATCACATGCCCACACCAAGCCACACGATTTCCTTTCAACTTTTCTGTCACTGGTGCCACTTTCAAACTTCCTCTTATAATATATTCATTTCTTACTTTATCCATTCTCGTCACTCCACACATCCATCTTAATATTCTCATCTCCGCTGCATGCAATCTTTTTTCATTCATACGACTTGAAAACGTGATATCCAAATATCTAAAAATCCTGTGGCAAAAAATAAGTTTTATCTACACCCATGCTATAAATCCTCTATAAGTTTCTGAAACAGTTAGCTTATTGCCAACATTAAAACAGCCAGTGTCATAGTAACCATAACATCATCCAAACGGTCGTTATAATGTTGTACTGAATTTCATTATACAACTCCTTTGCTTTTTCAATCCCTTACTTACTCACGTGGTATCTTTATGAATTTCTATCTCGTCAAAATGTAGGGAACAACCGATATTGTTTTGTTTTGTATGTGGGTCAAGTGTTGAGTGAGTGAGTGGTGGTGAAGTGAGTGAGTTATGAGTGAGTGGGGTACGTGAGTAAGTGGTGAGTGGGTGAAGGGAGTGAGTGGTTAGTGAGTGGTGAGTGAGTGAGTGAGTTGAGTGAAGTGAGTGTAAGTGAGTGTAAGTGAGGGAGTGTGGTGAGTGAGTGAAGTGAGTGCGGTGGTGAGTGAGTGGTGAGTTGAGTGCAGTGAGTGTGAGTGAGTGTGGTGAGTGAGTGAAGTGAGTCCGTGGTTTTCGCGATTTCAGGTTTGGTCACATAGTAAAAGTTGTTCATAATGATGAGTACAATGACGCCTTATTAAAGGGTTGTGCGTTTAAATAAAATTATATTATTACCTATAGGTACATACTTTGTTTGTATTAGATACTCAACAATTAAACTTTCCATGAAGATACATAGAGTTCTTACAACATTGTACAATACCGACCCTGTGGTTTCAGAACCAGGTTTTTATATTATAGAGGATTCATGATGGATCTAGATAGAGTCTTGTATGCAACTGTACATAATTAGGTATTAAAACACGAGTGTGATAATATTATCACACTCGTGTTTTAATACCCCTTATTATACAACAGTTGCATAAATAACTATTAATTGACATCAGATGTACAAAAAGATAATCATGTGAAAGCTTTCTTCACAAAGAAAAGCTGAAAAAGGCTTTTCTAATAATAGTACCTACCTACAATGTCAGAGCCATTATTCTCTGCTATCAAACATTTTATTCAACATTTAGTTCTTGTAGGCTGAATATTAAACGTGATTGTCGAAATCCTCCATTGTGGCATTATTTTATTTCATCAACACAAAGCTATCTAAAACGTGTAATGGACCATTACACCGAAGTTCCAGCCGACTAATGTGTCCACTAAACCATTAGTGATATTTTATTTAAGTTGGGGATGCGATTAAGTAATTATTATAATGACTTTATTATTTTATCTTTATTAAACTACACTGGCGTGTTTATGTCTGTTCCATCGACTTGCTCGAAAACAAAATACTTATAAAAAACGATTGAATGTATTGCGAGTTTTACAGGTGTATGTAATTTGAGGAAGTAGGTAATCTAAGTCAGCAGATGCCGTGGGATACCCGGTTGAAACGAAGTTCCTTTCGCTGTGTATTATGTACTAGCTGCGCCCCGCGGTTTCACCCGCGTATACTGGGATAAAAAGTAGCCTATGTGTTAATCCAGGGTATAAGCTATCTACATATCAAATTTCATCCAAATCGGTCCAACCGTTTGAGCGTGAAGAAGTAACAAACATACAAACACTCACAAACTTTCGCCTTTATAATATTAGTGTGATTAATACAGAGTCATCTGGTACATTCAGCTGCATCCGGTTAAACTGGAAGCCAACCCCAACATAGTTGGGAAAAGGCTAGGCAGATTGATTTAATACAGAGTCATCTGGTATAAGTTTTTAGATGCTAAAAACTTATACTAGATGGCTCTGTATTAAAAAACAAAAACGAAAACTTTTGTCACATGAAACTTGAGACCTTGAAACCGACTTTTTTATGCATAACGCTTTTTTTTACGTGATGATTTCTGCGAGTTAACTCCTATACCAAGCCGCGTTAAAGAACTTCGTTCCAGAAATCTTTTAAACTATATATTTAAGTCGGATCATTTTTATGCAATCAAAATGCCATTTTACATACATTCTAGATTTTGAACACAGCTTGAGAGTTTTCATAAAGGCATTCGATCACTAGTTTAGTAGCAGTAATAATAACATTCATCATTCACATCAGCGGACCGATAACCTTGTGAAAGCTGCAGGAATGCGCTGGATGTGAGAAATAGTGGTGATTGGGGAGGCTCATGTCCAACAGTGTACGTCATTCTGCTAAAATTCGATGTGATGATGATGAATAAAACCTTTAACATTTGCCTAGCCTTTTTCCAACCATTTTGTGGTCGGCTTACAGTCTAACCAGATTCAGCTGAATACCAGTATTTTACATGAAGCGACTGCTTATCTGACCTCCACAACCCAAGTTACTGGGTAATACGATAACCCTTGGTAAGACTGGTTGTCAGACTTTCGGGCTTCTGACGACCCGTGACTGTCAAAGATCCACGAATGACAGCCGGGACCAACGGCTTAACGTGCTTTCCAGGCACGCAGGGGTCTCGGTATGTAAAGATGGTCACCCATCACGGACCAACTCTGCCCCCGATGTCATAATTACAGTAAGTCGTGTTACTGGTGTTATGAGTTTTGAATTTAAACATCTCGAAACAAAAGTGCGATTTCCCACCATTTACATTTTTTGACTTACTGTAATTATGACATGGGGGGCAGAACAGATGATGAATAAAACCACATTCATAATAACCAAAAACGTAACTCAATGTTCATGATTAATTCAGGCTAGTTTTGAGAAAGATATTAAAACGTAATAATAATCTAGACTCTAGATTTGAGCATTTTGTAATATAAATGCCCATATTTTACCTCCCAAGAGCCAACAGAAGTTTTAGTTAAATATCAGAGTTTTCACCTGACGACTCACTTTTGTTACAGTTGGCAACAAAAAGCATGATAAATGATAAATTATTTTATTTCAGTATGTACGTTTGTACAAACACTTCTACACGTCAATCATATTTTTAATTAAAAACCGGTCAAGAGCGAGTCGGACTCGCGCACCGAGGGTTCCGTTCCGATTCCTGAAAAAGTGAGCTATTTAGAGACATCGTTTTATTTTTCCTGTAATCTTTACATAAACTTCTATCACATAGAATAATTTCAGATTTTTATCTTTGCAAACTTTTATCTGCGGGGGGGAACGGTATTTTTTTTTTACATTTTTCATCAAAAGTCGAAAACTATGCGGTCTAAAAAAACATAAAAAAATGTTTAAGAATGTGCAAGCAGCGCTCTTTCATATGATACCCCACATGGCCTAGTAGCCCCACTTTAAATTTTTAAGACCCCCTTTCAGTCCCTGTTACAAAAAAATATAAATATTTTTACTTCTTTCTTATTTGTAAAATAGTTGAGTAAACGTCATCTAAAACTGTTCCAAATTTCAAGTTGATAGCATTAGTAGTTCTTGAGATATCCAGACAGACAGACTGAGTCACACCATAAGGGTTCCTTTTTTACCATTTTGGTACGGAACCCTAAAACTAGATGAGGTCGGCGTTTCCTATCTGACTACTATAACTAGTCACTGCGCACTGCTACTTGTACACATCATTTATACAGGGTGAAATTGAATTTATGGGCATCCTTTTAAGGGGTCATTGTACTCATCTTTGCGAACAACTTTTACTATGGGACAAAACCTGAAATCGCGAAAAAAAAATCAGCTGTTCAGTACATTTATGTTCGCTTCATTCGTCAAAATGTACTGAACAGCTGATTTTTTTTTCGCGATTTCAGGTTTGGTCCCATAGTATAAGTTGTTCATAATGATTTGGAGGAATAAACTTATTAAAAGAATAATGTTAGAAGAAATGAATTTAATATAATAGAACCGAACAGCTTTATAAAAGAACAAGGAATAGTGGTATTACATACAGGAAAGAAAAAGGTAATACTACAACTTTGACGGGTTTTTCAGACGCAGACTGGGCAAATTGTCCAACTGATAGACGATCCTACACTGGGTTCTATTATGAACTTGCAGGCGGCCCTATTTCGTGGGAAGCTAAAAAACAGCCCACAGTGGCTTTGTCATCCGCTGAAGCTGAATATATGGCATTGGCTACGGCAGTAAAGGATGCGTGCTTTTTAAAACGACTAATATCCGATTTAACAGGTAAGTCCCTTAACATAGTTTTGTATACGGATAGTCAGAGTGCACAAAAATTGGCCATGAATCCGGTTCACCACAATAGGACAAAACATATAGATGTTAAGTTCCATTTTGTCCGAGAAAAAGTGAACGATAAAACCGTTGAACTTAGGTATATGCCCACCGACAGGTTACCTGCAGATGTTTTGACGAAACCTTTGGGTCCAACAAAGCATCGCAGTTGTTTGCAAATGATTGGTATATCCTAGTTTTTGTAATGGTTTTCTTTACTAGTTTTATATGCTTTTTGTGTTATGAGTGCAATGCAATTAACTTTTTGAGGGAGCATGTTGTATGTTATACTTATTAGGTGTGTACCTATGTACAAAAAGTTATGGTTTGTACTCTTTACTCTATTCTTGTCATCTTTAATTCCTTGTTCTTTTATAAAGCTGTTCGGTTCTATTATATTAAATTCATTTCTTCTAACATTATTCTTTTAATAAGTTTATTCCTCCAACAAAAAGTAATCACATGAAATTATTCCTTATTACTTTGTAAAGAACTGTATAAATTTATTATCACTTTTAATGAAAAATATAGGAGTAATATGGTAACAACTCGAAAAATAGACCGAAATAGACCTGGATTTAGGTTTTTTTTTCCTTAGTTCTACAAACTAAAATAGATTTTAGGGCAAATGAAATCACTTCTTATGTATTGTAGATTACTGTGTATTTTTTTCAATCAAAAATATGCTATTGTTACTGTAAAGGTGTACACAAAGTTACTTAGTTTCGCCGTATTTTGGGAGAACAAGCGTTAAGATTGAAACTGTTGTCACTGACTGTACCACGTAGTGACACCTCGAACGACACTTACATTACGTCATAATGGCGGTCCTACCGCTCTGATCAAAACTTTTCCAACTATCATAATCGACAGTGAGAGGCTTCTAATCCAGTATGAAAGGCATATCAAATACCTTGTAGAAATGATGAAGGTATTAACATCTCTATATTTCGAGAAATTATAATTATTGTTACTAGGTACCTACTATTTGTTTAAAGTACGTTTTGATTAGAGGATGGATTTGTTGTCAAGAAAACTTTCTGTGACTGTGAATATCGTCTCTTTTATTAGGGTTCCGTACCAAAATGGTAAAAAAGGAACCCTTATGGTGTGAATCAGTCTGTTTGCCTGTCTGCCTGTCACAGCTGGATACCTCAAGAACTACTAATGCTATCAACTTTATTTTAGAACAATTTTAGATGACGTTTACCCAACTATTTTGCATATAAGAAAGAAATAAAAATATTTATACTTTTCTTGCAACCGGTGCTGAAAGGGGGTCTTAAAAAATAAAAGTGGGGCTAATAGGGCATGTGGGGTATCATATTAAAGAGCGCTATTTGCACATTCTCAAAAAAATTTTAATTTTTTTTTAGGCCGCATAGTTTTCGACTTTTGATCAAAAATGTAGAAAAAAATACCGCCCCCCCCCCCCCTTTTCTCCGAAGTTTGCAAAGAGAAAAATCTGAAATTATTCTATGTGATAGAAGTTTATGTAAAGATTACAAGAAAAATAAAACGATGTCTCTAAATAGCGCACTTTTTCAGAAATCGGAACGGAACCCTCGGTGCGCGAGTCCGACTCGCTCTTGACCGGTTTTTTTTTTAATAATTGTATAAATAATTTCACGTCCCCTGTCCAATATCTACAGGGTGAAATTTTAATGGTTGTTTTCCTCTTAAAGGGTACTATCATTATGAACATAATTATTTTACTGTGGGACCAAATCTGAAATCGCGAAAAAATAATCAGCTGTTAACATTTTGACGAGTTGGATGTATTTAGATGAACAGCAGATTTTTTTTCGCGATTTCAGGTTTGGTCCAATAGTAAAAGTTGTTCATAATGATGGGTACAATGACCCTTTAAGAGGAAAACAACCATTAAAATTTTACCCTGTATAAATTCGATGTCAATAATAATGTGCTGGACATGACGCAACCGAATATACGTCACACCTGGATATAAACAAAGCCCTGCGCGGCTCTCCTTCCGCGTGACAAGCTTGCACGCCTTGCTACTAGCGCTAGTTTCACTAATCGAATCCCACGATACAGCAGCTCCAGGATATGTTCATGTCAGACTCACAGAGCCCTGCTGATCAAACAACTCGGGGCGAAATCTGTCCGACAAAAAACGAATCAAAAATTCTGTTCAATCCAATTTTTGCCATACTTTTCGTACCTGAATGATTAGAGTATAGGTAAAAGGTTTTTAGTTCTTAAGGCTGTGTTAGGCTTACATCTTCGTAAAGGCAACCCAGAGTTTACAAAATGAGAATTCAAGGTGAAAACTAGTTTCAAGTCTTTCAAGCGTTCAAGTATTACAAAGTGACTGTAGTATTACAAAGAGAAAATATTTTTTGTATGTTTATTTGTAATGGTTACCTACTCAAAAAATACTCAACCGATTTAAAAAAACATTTCACCTACAGAAAGCCACATTATCAGCGAGTAACATGGGCTGTATTTTATAGACTTCCACGCGAACAAAGTCGCGGGCAGAAACTAGTCGGAAATATAGCAAAACGGTCAAAGACTCAATTTCCAAGAAAACTAAATAAAAACACCTTGTAAGTATATTAACGAACAGAAATGTTTTAATTCAAATTAACTAGGGATTTTGTAAAGTTATGAAATTCCGTGGAACTAATTGAAAACATTTTCTGACACCTCATATTTAATAAGCTTTTGTTTCCTATTTCTTTTTATATGAAATACAGCCTATGATGGAAGCCTATATTTTGTCTTTAATTAAAAATTTCCTGGCGGTTTATGTTTATGAAAATCCGTCAGATTTTGTGGAACAAATAAATAGAAAAAAATGTAATAAGTTTCGTAATAGTCAAAGGATTAGGGGATATTATGACTGACAGGAATTGTTTTATCAAAATTCTTTTGTAAAGGTTTTTCACGAAATTGCTTATTGTGGGCACAAATTGCCCAGAACCTATGTATAGCTTTACAATTTGTAGAGCCCTACCACAGATCAATACAGATGGGACACTCCGCAAAATCATTTAAATATAAAGCGACTCTTGCTACGACACAATAAAGTGCAATTCAGGTCGCACAACGCTTATTACCTACAGTTATATTCACCTAAAAGTTGCGTCACTTTCTATCGCGTAACTCTGACTTGTTAAGGTTGTCTTCTTTTACGACGCGGCGCGTGAGTGAGTATCGAACTAACGTGCTCCCCGGCCGGTGCGCGGCAGCCCACACTGAATGGACCCAGTGAGATGAGCCCGCCGCGTAGTTGTAGCTTCATACCTAAACTGCGGAGTGTCCCATCTGTATTAATCTGTAAATAAATAAATAAATAATAATAATATCCTTGGACATTTCACACAACGCCATCTGGTCCCAAGCTAAGCAACCTAATGCTTGTGCTATGGTAACGAGATGGCTGGTGAACTACTTATTTACTTTTTTTTAAATACATACATATTATAGATAGAAAAGCACCCAGACCCGGAACAAATACTTGTAGGTCGTACAAATATTTGTTCCGTGCGGGAATCGAAACCGTGACATGCTGCGCAGCAGTCAATCGCTCAAGCACTGTGCCAACCGTGTCGTCAAACGTGACCCTGCGCACGCCTGAGTTATAATTTTGTGTTTCTGAAGATTAACCAGATATCTGGTTTATCATTCAATTGGCAGCCTTTATTAACGTGTTTGTCTAATTAAGACGCCGTTATAATTATGACAATGTCATTAAGTGGTTAGCTCGCGTTCTGTGCTGAGCTCACGGAACGTGTCGTACGTCCATCCAATCGCCCATCATGGAGCGCTGTCCTAAATTAACGCATTATTTATTTTCTATGCTTAAAACAAAAGTGTTATAGTTAAAAGACGTATATTAAAAGATAAATAACTAAATGATCTTTAAAATGGTGAAGGTTTCATAAAAATACGTTTGATAGTTTTTGCGTGATTCTCAGTTTTTTACCCGCGTTACATATTATACACATATTTTACAAATTAATTACACTATGTAATGTAAACACCACACCACACCACACCACACTGTGTAATTGTATACCTACCTATGTTTCACAAATAACATTATGATTATGATTATGATTAACACAATCTAAAATATTCACATATTAAGTTATTAAAAAAATTCTTTCATTTACTTAACATATATTTTTTCCAAATTATAAACACTACTCGTTTAGACCCATTTCCCTTAATGCAAATTATTTTCTGCTCACAACCAAACCTACTTGCATCATTATCAACTACTGAAACATTTTGCAACAAAAAAGAACAAATGCACCGTATTCATAGTCCACTCCAGAAGCTCTAAACGATTATTAAAAAACGGCATCTACATTTTGGCACGTAAAACAACTGCAAAAAGGACCATTTATTAAAAAGAAAGCCCATAAACTTGCAAGACATGCATTAAAACAGTGTACCGGAAAAAGTGGCTCGTTCATAAATATCGTGGATCGCGTGTTAGCATCGCGTAGCATAGCTTTGTCTGACACGAGCCTTTATATGCACGTGCGGAGTTGTAAGTTGCCTTTTAAAAGACAGTTTTTTTTTTCAGTTTGGAATGAGGCAAGTGTTGAGTGTCTGGGAAAAAGTTTTTGTTTTGGAGTCGCTCTTTGTCTTCTTTTTAACCGACGATAAAAAAGGATGAGGTTCTCAATTCGACACGTAGTTTTTATGTATGACCACGCATAACTTTTTCTATAGTCGTCCGATTTGAAAAAAAAATGTTTTGATCGAGAGAGTACACCTCATAATTGGTCCTATATAAAATATATTAACTTTGGTGGGGTAGTTTTTGAATCAGCTTTAATAGTAGGTAAGTACGTATTTTTCCCTACTTTTCATGTGGATGATGTTCTAGTTTCTTTTGCAGGTAGTGGTAGGTAGTTCTAGTGTGGTGTAGGTACTACAACTAAAAAGTGAAAAATGAAAACTTTTTTACAAAAAAATACAACCGACTTTCAAAAACAACACTACGAAGAGAAAAATAACTTATAAAACGACGGAACGGAATTAAATAATTTCGGAAGTCGGTGGCAAAAAACGAAAATACATTTAACCAGACACCGACTTCCAAAATTAAAGTTATTTTTCACTTTAATAATAATAAATAAATATCCTTGGACATTTCACACAACGCCATCTAGTCCCAAGCTAAGCAACCTAATGCTTGTGTTATGGTAACGAGATGGCTGATAAACTACTTATATACATTTTTTTTTTAAATACATACATTTTATATATAGAAAAACACCCAAACTCGGAACAAATACTTGTAAGTCGTACAAATATTTGTTCCGTGCGGGAATCGAACCCGCGACATGCTGCGCAGCAGTCAATCGCTTAACCACTGCGCCAACCGTGTCGTCAAACTTTGTAGAGTTGTTTTTGAAAGCCGGATGTATTTTTTTTGTAAAAAAGTTTTTATCCATAGTTATACACCCTGCGCTGAGTGTAGTTTTGCTTCAGACGTCAGACACATAACATCACACCTGTAATACCCGAAGGGTCAGGCAGAGGTGTACTTGTGTACACCCACATTTCATTCACCAATCAATCAATCTGCCTAGCCTTTTCCCAACTATGTTGGAGTCGGCTTCCAGTCTAACCGGATGCAGCTGAATACCAGTATTTTACATGGAGCGACTGCCTATCTGACCTCCACAACCCGGTTACTGGGTAACGATACCCCTTGGTAAGACTAAGACTGGATGTCAGACTTTCGGGTTTCTGACGACCCGTAACGACTGTCAAAGATCCACGAATGACAGCCGGGACCAACGGCTTAACGTGCTTTCCGAGGCACGGAGGAGTCTCGGTATGTAATGGTCACCCATCCACGGAACAACTTAACCACGGTTATTTCTTAGCCACGAGCTCCTCAACGTTTCGCTCACCAATATCAAATAATAATAAAATTATATTGACACCAAAAATATTTATGTTATAAATTATTATTGCACGTCATTCTATTCCGGATCTATAAATAAAATATATCTACTACGTTCCTCTTCGAACAAGTTATAAACTTAGTTTTGTACTACTCTTCTGTTTTTCTTACTAAGTGCTCCTCAAAGTCTAAATAAACTTCTATATTTTTTTATACTCAAGAGTGAAACTACGTCTATTTTTATGTGCGATGTTTAAAGTTGTAGGTACATGTTTTCAGCTCCCATGATGTTGAATAATGTAGATTAATGTTGTGTGTACGCGGAAAAACGTTTTCTATCAATGAAACTGTCAAGATTCTCTCAATCTACCTCAAGAACCTGACTACATATTCTATCTTGTGTATAATAAAACATTTCCTAGAAGAACTGACTGATGAACAAGATTCAGCCTATAAAACACTGAAAAGGTGTTTGTTGCTAAGAGGGTAGGTTCATAATAAGCAAATCATGTTGCCTCTGAGCGGTAGACTTTTTACCTATTTATTAATATTAGTCTTTACCTATGAAATTGCCGTTTTACATAGAAAAAATCAAACAATTTTTTTTAAAAGAAACATTGTCGATGAACCTTTTGCCATTTTAATGAAAGTTCGTTGATGCTTCTGCTATAGAAATCCTGGGCACGAGAATCGATAAATTCTTTAAAGACGTTTTTCGCCGCCTCATTGTATTTGAAATTTTTCCCCGGGGATTTGTTGAGATCAAAATTTCCAGAACGGAAGCGTCCAAACCAAAAACGTACCGTGCGTTCACTTGCGGTACCTTGTCCATAAACTGCTGTCTGTGCTGCGTTGGTGCCACGACGGAACTCGTATTCGAAAATGGCGCACTATTTCGATATTTCGATGGTCACAGAAACATTGATATCAAAGAAAAATCGAACGGCGGAAAAACAAATGAACAACAGTTACTTATTTTTTTTTTAATATCATGCTATATTATAAAACTATAATTCAAATTTGGAATTCTAAATAGAATTTGGGCACTTTTCCTATTGACAGCGATGCGGACGAATTTTTTGATGCCCTATGATCCTTTCCCCTCCTTTTTTTATACAATGTACATATTATTATTTTAATCTGTGTTAGTTTATATATTAAATAGAATTAAAATTATTGATCTTCACACTAGCCGGTATCAAAAATCGGTAATTTCATAGGTAAGAAATAAAACTTCAATAGGTAACAATCACAGTATATCACTTAATTCATTTTGAACTGATTATCACCCAAAGCGTAGTCGCACAACATAACTAGTAACAACAATAATAATGATAACAACTACAGTAAAAAGTTTAGTTTACAAAACAACAGTAACAAGATCTGTGCATCTGCCCTGCGACACACTTCTACTTAGTCAGGGAATGTCTAGGAGACCAAACACACCAGTTAAGGCGCAGATTTCCTGAAAACGATCAAAAAGGTAGTTTTTAAAGCTGTGTATCTTATAAACCGTAAATAATTTTGACATGTAAAAAAATATGATATTTTCAAGTCCTTTTCGCATACAGTGATGGAAGCCAAAACATACTTTAATGCACCAAAAAAATCTTTAAACATACCTCCTAATAATCTTTAAAAGCTGTTTATCCCTTCATTAGCAATTATAATTATAATTAAAAATATACCATGAAATATCAAATTCCAAACTGCATTCAGTGATGGATTACTTTTTGTTAAATAGTTAATTTCTAATTTTATACGATTAGACACAAAGTTACATAATCAAAAGAAAATACTACTTAAACCGTTACAAGATTAAAAAGAACTTTTCCTTAGAAGTGTGCAATTTTACATTTTAAGACTTTACGTTTTAAACTTTTCTATTAATAAGCCAAAAACGTTAGGTACTAAAAATACAAAAAATATTTATAGGCATAAAACAGTAGATACAACAAAATTGTCGAATTCTCTGACTCCTGCGCTAGTTGAATCTGTGTTGCAGGAGCGAGTGTCCCAACACTGAAAAATTCCAGGTGAAAAACCCAATAACTCTTTGCACGATCCAGGAATTGAATCCAGGAGCTCGTGCTCAGCAGTAGCAACCACTAGACTAACGAGCGGTCAACCATTTTACCTACGTGACTATAAAATGCAATCAGAAACTCACAATTGCATTTAAAAAAAACGTAATTTCTTTAAACGAATGGCTGGTATCCTTAGAGCGACGTAAATCCAATCCCCGTTGCCCAGCAGTGGGAATTATCGTCCGTCGCATAATTGGTTCAGTGCATCTGCATATAAATGACACGCCACTGTATGCTAATCATGTTTTTTGTCTCACTCGACGTTCATGAAGTAAGTGGATTTATATTTTCATGTCTCACTCTTTTCATGTTATCTGACATCTTGTGGTTACGTCATTAGTGAGATTTAGGCCTTCTTGTAGCACCAATTCCGTTTCGGTTTATAGAAACTTTATTCCCAATCTGACATAAGTCACTTACTTGAGAACAAAATTAAAAAAACAAACATAGATTACAAAATGTTTGTCATCATTATTACAGCTAATAGTTACCCATCCAATGTGTGGTGTCTTGGTTTTGGTTAGGTTTAGGTATCACAATAAAACACTGTTTGCAATATCACTGCGTTAGGCGTGTTGTCATAACGGCCGCTCGGACCAGACTGAGTGTGGCGCACCACTCCACAATCCCCCCACTGCGCAACCCCTACCACAGCACGCATAACTTGTTTATTGAACGTCACATCCGCATAACTTGTTTATTAAACGTCACATCTCTTCTTTACAAAATGTAAAAAACAATAATAAAATCATTTGCTTATAAAATAAGTGGCTGACAATATTTCAATTAATCTTGCCTGTAATTAATCAGAAAGCTAGTCGTTCGTTCACAAATCTACGTCTTCCTGGAGAATAAGTACAAGAAACTTCATGGAAACAGTATTAAAGTATTCTATCAACACATTTCTTACATTTCCATAACTTATCGTTAACTTCAAAACAGTTCTATCTCTTGGACCATTACTCAGAATAATAGCAACAATAGAACTTGAATATTGCATTATACAATTTCAACACATTAGCAATATAATATACCTTACACAAAGACATAATCATAATAAACAATAATTACGGTATAATATATGTAAATAGTTAGTTTGTGAATCAAATTCATTACTGGAATCACCAGTTTCTGATTTATGGACCGTCCATTTACTTTCTAATTTCTTTAATTGAATAATGTTTCTACGTGACGTCTGTTCTGTAATATCATCCTGTTCTTCATCACCAACTCTTTTTTTTTTTTTTAATGAGATTGATCATTAAATTGTTAAGTTAATACATTTCCTGTAATCATTTTTGTTGTTTTCTTTGATCATAATATTGCTATTTTACTTTACTTTCAAGTAATTTGACATTTTTGCTAGTCTAGCAAAAATTTCAAATTTCAGATTTCAAATTAGCTAGCTTTGTTATTTTACTTTCAAGTATTTTAAATTTTTTCGCTAGTCATACTGCTAGTGTTGTGAAAGACATAAATCCTTTAGTCTTTATTTCTAGGCCAAAATAGATTTACAAGACTTGGGGACTATTAGTCAAAAGTCACGACTCCTTTGAGTCTTTTAAGTCCCGAGTTCTTTGACTCTTTGAATCCTATGTCCTCTAAGTATTATATTTTAAACACACATCTAATTTCAATTATTTTTTCCTTGGCTTAACTTTAGATAAGGAGTCAGGCGACTCAAACCCAAATTCTTTGAGACATACTCGAGGAAGTAGCTATCATAGGCAGGTTTGGGTAGTACCTGAATTTCTTGTTATTTGAAATACAACTACCTATTTATTTTCAAACTACTATTACAAACGTAATTTGTAATTAATATTTCAAATACCTGACGCTGAATTGTTTTATAACTAGTATTTCAAACACTTATGACTTCAAAATACATTTTTACTTAAATACATTTAGTGATCTTATTAATAAAACGAAAAATATGCTGCCGCATACATACACTAGCATCTGCACTAGAAGCAGTATATATGTTAATGTTTAGAGTTGGCAACACTACGTGTACCGACTGAATTGTTCAATTTTCTATTGAAATAGTTATGAATTTTGTCTATTTGTATGCTTGTATAAATTTGAGTTATAGGGCTCTATAACTACCTATCACTTATACCATAAGTATTCCAAAATTATATAAGCATTATTAGCACGTTCAAGTGTGGAAGTTGAAATCGTTCTTACATTAGGGCACTTACGACAGTTATAAGGCTCTGAATGTATTTTAAATAAACAGAGTCAAAATATTTTGTATTTCAATCGAAGCAAAGCATATTATATTTTGCCCAGCCCTGATCACAGGTAAAATTAGCTTACGAATCTATTTACATAAATTCCCAGTTTGGCAATAAATTAGCTTACGAATCTATTTACATAAATTCCCAGTTTGGCAATAAAAATGCTACCACTGGTAAGCAAAACGATTCTGTTTTGTTTGTAAGAACCAAGCATTAGTTGCCCAGGCACTAAATATAACTTGATAGTTTTTTTTTTTTAGTTTTATTGAACTCGAAAGAATTAATTAAACAAAATACTCAAAATATTCATTGCAAGATTTTGATCACTTACTTTACAAATTAAAGTGCTTTTAATTTTATTTAAATAAACAGATGTGGTCTGATTGTATCTGCACTTTTTATATTGGTAAGTTAAAACATTGTCAATTTGAAGTATTTAAACAAAGTAATACCATCTGCCTAGCCTTCTCCCAACCATGTTGGGGTCGACTTCCAGTCCAACTGGATGCAGTCAAACACCAGTATTTTACATGAAGCGACTGCTATCTCACCTTCAGTTACTGGGTAATACAATACCCTTTGGTTAGACTGGTTGTCAGACTTTCGGGCTTCTGACGACCCGTAACGACTGTCAAAGTTTCACGAATTACAGCCGGGACCAACGGCTTAGCGTTTTTTTTTTTTTAATATTGAAGTCACCACACGTAATTACTTCTTTATTTACAGTTTCAAGTTTTGCCAAAGCATTCAGTTTCAAGTTTTGCCAAAACATTAATTGCTGACTCATTTATAGAGTATATTTAATAATTTGGGGGTCTGTCAACGCACATGGTATATTATGACGTGCTTAACTAGCACAACACAAGAAAGTTCACAGGTATGTTCAACAGATAATTCAACTGTCTTTACGAGTTTTTGATTGAATACAACTTTTGATTAGGATTAGTGAACCAACACACACAATATTATTTTCATGCAATTTAACTGCAATGGTTCGTGTCACTAAAATGACTTGACCTTGTGTTCACGTTCTGTGTCCAAACAGTTTATTCTTTCATTACTTCTTTTTTGTTTTGATATCACCTTTTGTCATTTAAAAACTATTAGAGTAATAATGGCATTAGGGTCATAAATGTATTCATAACTGATGAAATTATGTATTTGTAGGAAGCCTGTGGCATACAATAATTTTGAGAAGAATGACTCAGTTTGTTGCAAAGTAATTTCCATAACCCCTTTGCCAAAACTATCAGAAAACATAATGGAGCAGTAAAACTTTACTACTTACAAGGAAGAGAACTAGTTTTTAACTGAGCTACTTGCAATGGACCTTGTTCAATGCCTGGTGTATCCTGATTGGGGATACAGACCCAAACACTTCCTAACTGGGACGGGTTCTCCGTTGCCTCAGTTTGGAGAGTGGCAAGTTTGGATTTCCTTAGCAAAGAACAATGAGAGCTGCTGAGAGTTGGTGAGTCCACTTGTCTGCATTAGATTTGCACATGTCCACTAACTCATTTGCAGCAAGGATATGCTTCTGAATTAGTTTTTTTCCAGACCTCACATACCTAGTATAAAGTGACTGCATTGACTCTTCTACCTGAATTTCAGAGTAAGCGTTGAGTGTCAATCTCATAGATGTTCTTACTGTCTTCTCATTTAATTTGGTAGTTATTGGATTTATTTAGTAGCAAAACAAGTTTTTTCATTATATTTGAACCGCGTTTTTTTTTATTACTTATTGCATCTTTTTATGATTTTATTTAGTTTTGCATATTTTTTCATTTTATTTTGAGCTACTTTATAACTATTATTATTATGTTTCAATTTTCAATATAGAAACTTCAGTAAGGTCTATGTTTAGTAAGGAAGAAATGTTGAAATTGGTTTTATATTATTCAATATATGTTACTAGTTTTCATAGCCAGAGTACATTCTTTTTGTTTTGTTTCAGTAATATAGTAACTTGTATTTTTGCATGAATTAATTGTGCTACTTACATGTATACCTACTTACATGTTTTCCTATTTATCTGGTACCATTCAACTTAACTGAATTACCACATTAACAATAACTCATTTAAAATGCAACGAAAGACATTCAAAAACTACTGTTCCATTTCAAACAGAACAACAAATTTATAGTATTATTATTACAGCGTAACTATAGTGAAAACCATTAAAATTGACTGTATTTAACTGATAATTAATCTTATAAGATCAATGAAATAATATTGCTTGGAAAGTAGACCAAACAAATATTGTTATTTTCACTCGAAATATTTTATTTTGCAATCTTTAAAGTGTTTATTATAAAAAATATGAAACTTTAAAAATTATATTCAAATTACAAGTTTCTTGTAACACTAAAAGGTGTTATGATAATGTTTAAATTTCGAGATAATTATTTTGATAAAACCTAATTGGTTTTTATTTTCACTAGCGCTGACCCAATTTCTGTTGAAATCTCGTTCTTGGGGATTAATAACGTATTTGGATTTTGTAGTCTATATTTGCAAAAAATGTATATATGATTATCTACCAATGTCCGTGGTTTGTCGACCACAGGTATAGCGTGATTAAATAGGTAACTCACTTAATATTTTCACATTGCAAATTGTGAAAATGTAAGAAATGTTTTCAAGATTACTTTGGGCTATCTGCTACTATTGTCTTTTGTTTGTTGTTTGACATTGCTTACAATAGTTTTGTTTTTATTTACTGATTTTAGCAGTTCAATATTTAATTCATACCAATATGTTTTTTCTAGCACTAACAACTTAGCTAGTTCGTTTTTTATCCACTAAGGTACCAGGTATCCAGGTAAGGTACCCATTGGATTTATTTAAGCTTATTTAGCTTAAAGGTACCCACTATTCATTTGATAGTTTACCTTTTCAAATTACTTCGTAATGTTATGATATCGATTAACCAAATAATCTATCAGTTTAGGTACCCACTATTCATTTAATAGTTTACCTTTCCAAATTACGTGTAATGTTTTGATACCGATTAACCACATAATCTATCAGTTTCGCACTTTATAGTTTAGTTGGCACATATCAACAAATGAGGTCATTATTATTTTGTTTTTTTTAGATGTTTAAAGTGAAATGTAGGTAGGTAAGTAAACATTTTTTTTTTAATTCGTGACTAGATATTCACGGTAAATAAACAAAGAAAATTAAATGCCACTCACGAATGATTGACGATTTGATTTGATTTGACGATGATGATGATGCATAAAATGACATTCACGGTTTTCACGATTATTTACTGTCATTTCATGTGTATTTTCTTAAGAGCACTAGGTACACTCTTAGGTATTGGTAGTTTCATGAATATATGCTATGTTTTACCACAAATTATTCAGGGGAAACTTAAACTACATGAAACCTCATTCGTTAACTTGCCAACATATCTCGCAACCATTAGGTTGTTTTAATTTTAAATTTTATGCACGACATACCTTAATCCTCGTCGCCACTTGTGGTGTCTTGGTTTTGGTTAGGTTTAGGTATCACAATAAAACACTGTTTGCAATATCACTGCGTTAGGCGTGTTGTCATAACGGCCGCTCGGACCAGACTGAGTGTGGCGCACCACTCCACAATCCCCCCACTGCGCAACCCCTACCACAGCACGCATAACTTGTTTATTGAACGTCACATCCGCATAACTTGTTTATTAAACGTCACACAATGCATTCATTTCTCCAGAAGTGATCGATCCGAAATTATGTACTGGCTAAGTTGAGTTTTGATTTTTTTTTTTCGCGATTTTAGGTTTGGTCCCATAGTAAAAGTTGTTTGTTATCATGAGCACAATCATGGGTTTAGGTTTCGGTCACTAATTACCAGTAGTTACCTTAAATAAAAGTCGATTTCGAAAACAAATGTCGCTTATCCCTTTTTGGCTGTTTGGCATCGATATGGAAAAATAACTCATTATTTTTATTGTATACTCCTTTTTAACAAAACAGGCAGCATTTGAATACTGCAATGTAGGACGTAGGAGCTGAAACATTGCTATGCACGTAATTCATAACGACTTTACATTTACATAACTAAATTCAGCATTGTTAAATTCTCTTCCAAGTTATTCACTTGAGCAATTCATTAATTAATGACGTAGAAGGTAATGTATTACTGAGTTTATAATTAATACAGAAAATAATTAAGTAGGTCAAAACCAACTAGTAGTTAATGCGGAGTTTGTCCAGAATATGTTCCTGTGTTTTTTTAGGATTCCGTACCTCAAAAAAAAAACGGAACCCTTATAGGATCACTTCGTTGTCCGTCTGTCTGTGTGTCTGTCTGTATGTTAGTCTCTCAAGACCCTTTTTCTCCGGAATGAGTGGAGATATCAAGTTGAAATTAATATCAAATACCTAAGTCTATGGTTCCTTGGAGTTCTAAAAAAATCAAGCTTCAAAATCAACGCAATAAAAAATACGGCCATTTAAGTGACTTATTTTGATAGGTACTTCGCAAGTAAATCAAAACTTATAGAGCGCTTCCCATTGTCCTGGAATCATGAAATTTGGCAAGAAGCAAGGTGTCACAATACAAATAAAGGAAAAAGTCTGAAAATTGTTAATTTGTAATTTTATCACATAAAAAAAATAGATTTTGGATTATGTTAAGTTTGTTTTTGTGATTAATTTTTTTGTCAACTATGGAACCCTTTTTGTGCGCGGTTCAACACGCTCTTGACCGGTTTTTAGGGTTCCGTACCAAAATGGTAAAAAAGGAACCCTTATGGTGTGACTCAGTCTGTCTGTCTGTCTGTCACAGCTGGATATCTCAAGAACTACTAATGCTATCAACTTGAAATTTGGAACAGTTTTAGATGACATTTAACCAACTATTTTGCAAATAAGAAAGAATTAAAAATATTTATATTTTTTTTGTAACAGGGACTGAAAGGGGGTCTTAAAAATTCAAAGTGGGGCTACTACTTGATGAAAAATGTAAAAAAAAATACCGTTCCCCCCCCTTATCTCCGAAGTTTGCAAAGATAAAAATCTGAAATTATTCTATGTGATAGAAGTTTATGTAAAGATTACAGGAAAAATAAAACGATGTCTCTAAATAGCACACTTTTTCAGAAATCGGAACAGAACCCTCGGTGCGCGAGTACGACTCGCTCTTGACCGGTTTTTTACTTAGCCTATACTAATCTCAATATTGCGCAAAGGCCTCCCCCAAGTCTTCACATTCCTATATTATGTTTTAGGGCTTTTTTTGTGTTAGGGCTATAGTTTCCAGTTTTTCTTGCAGAAGAATATTGGCGATCGCAATTGGTCGTAACAGCAGGAAAATGTTATGAAAATCCCAATACCTCATTCAAAAAGGTGTTTTATTCATAGTCCCAGTTAGTCCAATTTCCTAAACCCCGTCACTAAAACGTTCACAAAAAGCTTCATAACCCCAATATCCAACTGACCGACTTTAAGTATTCTATTCAACGTTCGCTAAGTATGATTTTTTGTTCAAATTGCTAGGTGTTAAGTGCAAAGTCAAATAACGGAAGAAATCGCCGAGCATTTCTTCTTTAGGGAGGCTGAGGCAAAAATATATTGTGGTTTAATTCCCAGGCCAAATACGTTGGCCTAATCTCGACGTATGAGGCTTATGAGATACTCGATTTTTTTTACGAATTTCGCGACAAAAATTGGAGTTGGTTTTTGAGTTATTATCTTTTTTGGCCTTAGGGAGTCGTGGATTTCCGTGGCAGCATTTTCGACGTTTATTATGGTGATGATAATTATATTACGAGAAGGTTGAATATTTAAATCCTATTTCAAGGGAAGTTAGACAGCTGTCTGTATAGTAATAACAATGTACCTACTTTATCTAGTGAATTGTGTACCATGCACCTACATTTGGGGCTTTTACAAAACTAACCAAAATATTAGATGTAGAACTTCTGAAAATACTGGAAAATTACGTCTTGGTTCGTCACTGTAACAAAATGGCTGACTGACTGACCACCTAATACGTGCTAAAAAGACACGTAGACATCTATACATTTATACAAATAAATTAAATACAAGTGTCTGTTTGTTATGTCAAAATAACAGCTTTTTACTAAATGCATATGACAGTATATACGGTCGTGACAAAAAAAAACAGTTATTAAAATTTTTGTCTGTCTGTCTGTTTGTTTGTTCCGGCTCATATCCGAAACGGCTGAACCGATTTTGATGGTAATTTCACTAGCAAGTAGCTGATGTTATACAGAGTGACTTAGGCTACATTTTTTTGGAAAGAGAATTAGGGTTCCGCGCGATAAAATTAAACCCGGATTAAAAGTCGGATTTCAAAATTTCTTATTGTATTTGATAGCCCAATTCTCGAGGATGGTTATAGGCTATTTAACATCACGCTACAAACCTTAGGAGCTGAGCAAAAAGAAAAAAGTCATAGAAGTGAAAGAACGCTAAGCGAAAACGATGTAATAGCGGGGCCGGGCGTTGTAACGCGAGGGAGTTTTATTAAAATGTGACGACTTTCACGCGAACGAAGTTAGTAACAAATAAATAAAGGCAGGTATCTACTGGCGGACAAACTAATAGTTACTGTAATGGTCATTGAGAAATATCGGTGCGAATGTAAATATGTATTTGTTTTGTTTATAAATGTGTATGACACTGGTACTGCCTCGTTTCTCATCTAGTTTAAGGCGAAAGCGCCACGGTAGCCCGCGAAATTCAAAATTTCTTAGGTTTTTTGAAATTTGTAGGTCAGTGTGAGCTTGTATGTTGATTAAAATATGATTCGCGACCGTAGCTAATACGGCTTTACAGAATTATAATCATAAGAATCAGCAATACAGCTCCATAAGTTAGCATTTACCTCAAACCTCATGATTTCATGAAATCGCTAGATTTGAGGTAAATGCTAACTTATGGAGTTGTATTGCTGATTCTAATGATTATAATTCTGTAACGCCATATTAGCTACGGCCGCAAATTATATTTTAATCAACATACAAGCTCACACTGACCTACAAATTGCAAAAAACGTAAGAAATTTTGAATTTCGCGGGCTACCGTGGCGCATCAACCTTAAAGTCGTACTTCTGAACGTGGAGTTCTGGGTTCGACCCCGAAGTTGTTAAAAGTGTTATTGAAGTGTTCCAACAGGAAATAGGACTCATAGAACATGTGACAGCCTGTATGTGTGTGTGTGTGTGTGTGTGTGTGTGTGTGTGTGTGTGTGTGTGTGTGGATGTGACTGCTTTTACTGCGGTACATACCTAAACAAAAACGACAATCTATATTATCTAGATAATAAAGAGAGAAGTCCTGACTGACTGACTGACTCGTCAACGCCCAGCCCAAACCCTTGAACCTAGAAAGCTGAAATTTTGCACAGAGGTTCCCTTTATAATGTAGACAAGGAATAAGGAAGGATTTTTGTTCCCGTGGGATTTTTTCTGACACACACAGGGGCGAAGCTGCGTGAGAAATGCTACTGCTAAATAGATCAATAACTATTGCTAACAGATCCACCAAACACTCATTTATATAATTAATGTCCCGTTTCACAATACAGAATATTTAATAAGTCAATACAGGAAATTATCTGGCAATTTCCTTGGATCGCTTGTGGCCTGGATAGTCTGATATATTGCATATTAAAATGCATTATGTGCTACACCCGAACGGGAAGTCAGTGCCATTTATATTGACAGGAAATATTGTATTGGTGCAGTTACTGATGCATTTTTTATTGCCGAACGAATGGCGTTGTCTATTCACTTGCCAAGTGTGGTGGTTATAGCATTACTTATGGGGATTTGTTGTTCTAAGCACCAGTGTTTCTTAAACTTATAAGTGTGCTTTGAGTTTTATCCTATATCGGGGTATTTTGTAGGACACATTACAAGATTATGACAAGATTTTCGGATTATATGAAGACCTGATTACGATAATGAAGTCTCTGACTAACTCGTGTAACAAAGGGATAACTTCAAGATGATATAATGTAATATTGCGCTTTCCTTTATAAAATTAACCCCAGGAGTAGAATATCACCAATTAGTCCATTAGCCAAGATTTTAGCAATAACCTCTATTCCTTTGTTTGGTACGTAATGTTGAATTGATGAATTTCTTGTTGTTGCATTGATGGACACAAAATCTGTACATTCGTTCAAAAATAAATTCATTTATTTTTTCCAGAATATTTCTGAATTTATAGCTGGCATTTTATTAAAATCCTATTGAAGTGGAGCTAGAGATCGATCGAGAACCAATCAACGTTTCGGGAGCAGATTAAGTACATATTGAGTTAGCTTTTTTACAATCAAATGCACGGGATAAGTGAAAAATGTACGTGCAATCAGCGCAGGCAAAGTGTCCGTGCACGAGATGAGGGGGGGGGAGAAGGGGGTATTATTCTGCTTATAACTTATCCACATTCATTTCGTTTTCAATCTGTGAAGGTTTTCTGATGAATAAATTTTGACTAAGTGAAAGGATTTGTGGGATATTAAATGGTTGATGGAGAGGTAATCTTTTAGTTTGTGTTGTTTTGACTAGAAACCATACTGTTGAGAACGCTCTTCTCAACATCGCCGCGCGCTGGCGGCAGTGAACGAGGGGTGCAGGGCAGCGGCGAGGCAGCCGGGCGAGCGGCTGCAGCGCGGCCCCGCGCGTCTCTCCAGTCAGCTGTTGCACGCCTCCACGCACAGCTGCGCTTACGAGTCTTCTTAGCGTTAATCCTTATTTGCTTGTTTGCCTCTAGTCGACACCGTTGTAATCAATCTTAATAATTATACGTGTAATACAGTCCGCTACAGATTTTCATTTACTGCACAAAGACCTAACGTCGCGAATACATACTGAAACAGGACTATGTGGCGGCATCTACATCGCCACATACGAACTACGCATCACAATGACATGACGTCACGCAACCTGCATCGCGCAATCAGAGTTTACCGCGCGACTAACATATACAACGTCCCGACATCAACCGTCGGGCAGTAGCCCACCAGACACAACACCCGTCTGGTCGGAGAATCCTCCCTTTTCTATAGAGGATGAGTGAACTTTACATCCTGTTCCTCATACACACAACAAACACTTACTAAATACTATCTTGTTTTAAAAAGCAATACGCCGTATTTATCAGAAGGGGTCATACTATCTCTCGTGCGTGGGCATGTGGGCGAGGAAATGTAAGAAAATGAACAATATTGTAAACGACGTTCACACCGCGTACGGAAGGCGCGAGCGCAAGTCAATCATCTCACTGCACTGCAAGGGTTGTCACAAAGATCACCAATATCATAATCACAATAAATCAAGGACGGTTTTTCCTTTGACTTCTCGAACCTTGATCTGTTTTCCATTTTGTTGGACCACCGCCTCAGTATGCGGCTGACATCAAGTCAACACAACAAGAAGTTACAAGTTTAGAGATATGACGAACAGGGTGTAAAGTTCACTCATCCTCCATAGAAAAGGGAGGATCCTCCGACCAGACGGGTGTTGTGTCTGGTGGGCCACTGCCCGACGGTTGATGTCGGGACGCTGTACATATGCTAATCGCGTGGTAAACTCTAATTGCGCGATGCAGGTTTGCGTGACGTCATGTCATTGATGCGTAGTTCTCATGTGGCGATGTAGATGCCGCCACATCACTCCCCTCCGGAGACCGGAGGTCGATAGTGGGCTGAGTCGTGTATCTTGCGATGCTTGCCAGTGCCAGTTGTGGTTCCAGTGAGTCGGAACCGGATGCCGCATAGTTCACGGTGAGTCGGAACTGTCTGCGGTGATACCCCAGTGAGTCGGGGTGGCGCTGCGTTATGCTCCAGTGAGTCGGAGTGTACAGCGCTGGGTTGAGGCTGAAGGTGATGACCAGGAATGCGCGTCCGCTGCATGCTGGTGGTCAGGATACCTGTTGAAGCCGTGGATGCTGGCTGGCTGTGTGACTCGCCGCTCGAAAGCTTGAGGAAGTGATGCTCATGACGTCACGCTGAAGGAGTTGCACGAAGGCTGCGCTGACGTTCATGCTCGGGGTCACCAATTTAGAGGCATGACGAACAGGGTGTAAAGTTCACTCATCCTCCATAGAAAAGGGAGGATCCTCCGACCAGACGGGTGTTGTGTCTGGTGGGCCACTGCCCGACGGTTGATGTCGGGACGCTGTACATATACTAATCGCGTGGTAAACTCTAATTGCGCGATGCAGGTTTGCGTGACGTCATGTCATTGATGCGTAGTTCTCATGTGGCGATGTAGATGCCGCCACACAAGTTTACATCAAGTTGACAGCTGTCAAATTCCTTATTTTAAGGATGATGCGCCAGGGTAGCCCGCGGGGTCGCGGGTTATCTGAAAGGGTTACCGCGGCCCTGGCATAGGCAACTGAAGGAACACGGGTGGGTTTTAGTCAGTAAAAGTCTGACACGCCCTCCCGCTCCACCCAGAGCGGGAGAAGTTATTTGATGATTTCCCACCCTCAAAAAAAAAAAAAAAAAAAAAAAAGGGTAGCCCGCGAAATTCAAAATTTCTTACGTTTTTTGCAATTTGTAGGTCAGTGTGAGCTTGTGTGTTGATTAAAATATGATTCGCGGCCGTAGCTGCTATGGCTTTACAGAATTATAAACATTAGAATCAGCAATACAACTCCATAAGTTAGCATTTACCTCAAATCTAGCGATTTCATGAAATCATGAGGTTTGAGGTAAATGCTAACTTATGGAGTTGTATTGCTGATTCTAAAGATTATAATTCTATAAAGCCATATTAGCTACGGCCGCGAATCATATTTTAATCAACATACAAGCTCACACTGACCTACAAATTGCAAAAAACGTAAGAAATTTTGAATTTCGCGGGCTACCCTGGCGCTTTCGCCTTAAAGTCAACTCTGTAAGTTTAGCGTCGCAAAACCAATTTTGACGCGCCGTCAAATATAGGTATTCATAAACGTGTCTTCATTGACACATTTATAAATTTTAATTTGTAGGTCTACGATAAGTAATGAAGATAAATATATACAAACAGTGGAACAGTGAACATCCAATCTAATGAGAAAAAGCATTAGTTGATAAAATAATTTGGGATAAAGCGGGATACCTACTAAAATTTAATCACGCAAATCCTGTTTATAGAATAAGGGGTTTTTGAACCATTCCATTTCTTCACAATTCGTATACTTGGTCAATTACTATTGAGATAACAAATACCTACTTCGAAAACATATTTAAGCCGAATTGAAATGCAATATAATTCCGCCTACACCTTTTAATTATTTATTCAGTCGTGTTGTTTTTGAGTTGGAAGATGCTTGTGTTCGTGTGGGTGTTTGGACGTACAGACAGCCTCCGTTCAGGTAGATGATAGGCAAGCACAGCCTGGACTGTGTCAACAAACCGCTCCTATTGGGATAAGGCGCTGCCACGTGCAACAGTACACTGGAGTGCTACAAGGATCGTTTGGCGCCTGAATGACATTAACCCGTCGCACGCCAATTAGCAGACAATAGATTTTCTATTGTTATCTGAACACCTGGGTGTGCAAACGACGTTGAAAGAGTTAAGAGGGCTGTCGCATTTTATCACCTCTCTCGCTCACATGGAACCAAATTTTTATGATTGTGATGATTTATACAAATACAAATACAAATACATTTTATTTGTTGAACATAGGTGGGTAGGTACAGATGTTGTAATTATAAAAAGGTCTCTATGTCTAACCGTCCTCGGTGTACAAATATCATTCAGGTAGGTACGTAAAAACATGCTAACTATAATAAATGATTAAATAATTATCACACATTATTAAATACTTATTTGAATTTAAATTGTCAACACTAAAAAAAAAAAAAAACATTCCAATAAAATATAATAATAATAATAAATTCTAATATAAATTGTCAAATCAATAAAAGATACATTAAAAAAAGAAAAAAAAGGTAATTATAATGTGTCAGTTAGGTATTCATTCACTGTATAATATGTTTGGTCACATAATAGCTTCAGCAAAGCCTTTTTAAAATCGTGTATGTTGTTCATTTCTTGAATTCGTCTAGGGATCTTATTATAGATCTTAGGTGCCATTCCTAAAAAACTTTTTGTATAAAGTGCAGTACTATGCGGCTTAGAGCATATCTCTCTATTGCGTCGTTTAGATCTCAACGTTTCAAACAGATGTAAGTTGGATTTGACAAATACTGCCGTCTCAAAAATGTACATACAGGGCAATGTTAAGAGTTTAAATTTTTTGAAATATGGAATACAACTTTCAGTTGGTTTCAGTTTAAACACAGCACGCACACATTTTTTTTGGGCCTTAAACGCAATATCTTTGTCAGTGGAATTTCCCCAATATACTATTCCAAAACGTAATGCAGACGTGACATAGGCCTTGTAAGAAATTAAAACAACGGACTCGTTTACTATTTTTGCTAGATTGTAGAGTGCATATGCGTACTGGTTTAGTTTTTTACAAACAGTTTCTACATGACATTTCCAGTTTAAATGAATATCTAAGTGAAGTCCCAGAAACCTTGCACTGCTTGTTTCGGCTATTGTTTGATCTGCGTAAGCTATGTTTAAGTTAAGTTTTTTTGTTCTTTGATAAAATGTCATGAGCTTTGTCTTATCTATGTTTATTTTCAATTTATTTCTATTTAACCAATTTATGACGCAAAGGATGGACTTATTTATGTCATCTTCATAAGTTTCTATATTTTTGCAAGGAACAATAAGTGTACTGTCATCGGCAAACAAAACAGTTTGATGCTCAGTGCATTTTGGCAAATCGTTAATGTATACGATAAACAGCAAGGGCCCAATGACAGTTCCTTGGGGTACGCCACATGTTGTATCTCTAATTGATGATATGTGAGTAACTTCTAACTTGGATTTAGAACAAATTCTATTTACAACAGTGGCTTGCTTACGTCCTGTGAGATAACTTTTGATTAGATTTAATATGTTTCCCCTGACGCCGTACCGTTCTAACTTACCCAATAATATTTCGTGATTTACGTGATCGAATGCTTTCGACATGTCCATAAGTACTGCTGCAATTGGATTTTTTTTGTCAACATTACTAACTATTTCTGTAAATAATTCATAGACAGCTTTATTAATGTTTCTGTTTTTCCGAAAACCATATTGTTCTTTAGCCAGTATACTGTTTACTTCAAAGAATGAATTTATAGATCTATAGATTACTTTTTCAAAATTTTTTGACATAACAGGTATTAGAGCTATTGGACGGTAATTTGAAACATCAGCTTTATCGCCTTTCTTATGCAGTGGTTTAATTATGGTCATTTTTAACAAATTAGGAAAGTGTCCATGTTCTATGCATAGATTAATGATAAAACTCAAAACAGGTGCAATTATATGCGACACGGATTTCAAAATCTTAGTCGTTATACCATCAAAACCCACGCTATTTGTATTCTTTAATGAATTGATAATATCGACGCAAAAAAGCGGAAACGTAGTAACCCACAAAATGGAAAATGTTCCCCAGAGCCAAAAAACTTTTGAGATTTCAGAAAAAAAATCATATCTCCTTTATTATTAAACCTACAAGTGCCATTCTTTTAACGTAAATTTATTTTCTTATCCTTTATCAAGACGAACACTTAAAGTCTACTAGAAGTTACGTTTGATCTATATTTCTGTGGGTTACAGCAATTGCACTTTTTTTTTTGTTACGATAAAACGCTGTAAATGAAACGGATAAATGTATGGGCCAATCCAAATCAAGTGTTTTCCTTTAAAGCCAAATTGCTGTAACTACTTACCACAATGTATTTCTTTTGCCTTATTTTGACTTAAATGCAATATAATCCACGTAAACAGATGTACTGAAATGCCTTTACTGTTAGAAGTTAGAATGGAGGGTAAAATTAAAACGATGTAAGTATAGAATGACATTTATCTAATGACTTTTTAAAATGTTTAAAACAAAAATCACTTCAGAGTCGTTGTCGTTGTCTTATCGGAAATATAAATGAGATCAAAAATAAAACATAACAAAACTCCAAAAAGTGCCTTCGTAGCTTAATTTAGCCTAAATATAAAATAAAATCAACTTAAACAAAACAATAATTACTTCTAAACTTCTAAATTAAAGTTAAGTTTCAGGTTTATACGATTCCACATTTTGTATGTAAGTTCTTTTTCAGGTTCGAACACTATTACAGTTTCTCACATTTTAGTACGGTAAACCGGGGTTACTTTGACATTACGGGGTTACTTTGATAATAACTTTTGACTTAGAAAAACTAATTTTATTCGGTGACTATGGTTTTGTTGGTGTACCGGTTACTGGGCATTTCTAAGGTAAGAAAAACTTTTGATGCCTACAAAAATCTATACCTACCTAGAGATTTTTTCATAAGGCGAAAGCTGTTATCAAAGTAAACCCGTAGTATCAAAGTAACCCCGGTTTACGTTTATTTAAGATCTTTTTCAGGTTCAAGCATACTACAGTTACCCACATTTTTAGTATTTAAGTTCTGTTTCAGGTTCATACATAATATCAGCTACCCACAAATTGAAAAATGACAAAAACTATATAAGGTCCCATTAAAATAGATGGACAAATTTTCACAGGGTGTTCTACCCATAAATATGAACAACTTTCAATATAGAACTAACTCTGAAATCACGAAAAAAAATCAGCTGTTCAGTACATTTATCTACACCAATCTTATCAAAATGTAGGGAGCAGCAGATTTTTTTTTCACGATTTCAGGTTTGGTCCCATAGTAAAAGTTGTTAATATTCATGGGTAGAACATCCTGTGAAAAATTGTCCATCTATTTTAATGGGACCTTGTATACCTTTGATCACAACACAAATTATTATTCAAAATGCTCAATTATTCAATTCCCCTTTTCATCATTATCTTGAATATCAGTCACATCTTCTTCGTCTGTATCTACTAAAGAATCATTTGCTTTGTTATTAATTTTTAAATTCTTGTATTCTTTAGCGAATCTTGAAGGAATAATATTTCTGTCAACGAGATTTTTTAAATCTTTGTATTTGTTGGCAGATATACCTAACTGTGTGGGATATAAATTTTTCTTAAAGCCAACCATACCTTCTAACGGAAGTAAAGGAATTTTTGTAGCTTCAGCGTCAGGCAACATTGAGTTTTTAATGTACATCACATCCGGTTTTAATTTCTTGAAAGTGGCAATATTTAGTTTTGATATTGCAAGTTTTTTTTTTATGTTTCGTTAACAACATCATCAAATCCAATAAAATCTTTACCCGTTAATACTTCAACTTTATATGGCTCTGGATGTTGACGTGCAACTTCCATTATAGTTGGCCATTGCGACGGCGCCCATATTGTAGATTTTCTTATTTTGGTCTCAATTGTAGCGTGGATGCTATCAACTGGCATGTAAGTATGGCCAGGAATCAAATAGTTGATTTGAATGGTCTTTATGTTATTGCACTGAGATAGGGCATATCGGATCATGCTAAGGACGGATTTATTTTTATTTTGGCCGTAGCAGGAATCACAGTAGAGCAGTAATGTTTTTACTGAACCACATGAGTCTAAGTTTTTGATGTATTTGTATAAGCACGTACAAATTTCGTTAGCGCCACGATGTGCATCTGCCTCTGTCCATACGTTGCAGTATCCTTTCCTAGTAGTACTTTCATATATCGTAATATTATACACAGCAAATTTACGACTGTAGTACAGCATCATTGAATCTCCATAAGGGGTGTTCAACACTTTTTGCATATCGAACCTTGCACATATTATACACTTATCTTTGCCGTGTACAGTTTGATGATATTTGAACCTTTTGTATGACTCGTCTTTTTCTTTTACATGTCTTTCTATTTTTGCTTTTGCTTCTTCGGTGTCCTCTTCATTGTTAATTCTACAACATAAAGAAAACTTATCTTTCTTAGAAACGTGAAATCCAATATCATATGACTTGTTAAAGCAGATTCTGAAGACTTGAAAAGACATTCCTTTATTTTCGCTTTCTTTGCAGTGGTTTTTGTAAATGCGATATAGGTTGCTCACATTTCTAAATTCTTCAGGGAAATATAACCGCTTCGAGTCTTTTTGGCAATAATGCGATGGCATCTTTGGCAAAGATTCTATAAAAATTCTTGCATGTTCTATGACTTCCTTCTTAGTTTTATTACACCCATCATTTATTCAACGTTCATCAGTTTTCGCATATCCATCAGTCATCGTTTCCAGTGTGTAGAGAATAAATCGTTGAGTTACGTCCAAAGTATTAATATGATATTTTTGACAAACTTTTCTTCGTCCTTCGCCTTCATTAATAAAGTAGTCGTAAACACAATTCCTAACATTATTAACTTTGGTTGGCCTCCTAATAGATTTTCTTACAGCACACTAAGCTGTCCAGTCTTTTCTTCTTCGGTGACTGTTCCAAAAATATGAGAATAAACTTTGACGTCTTTCCTCAGATATAATGCCACACTCATTTCCACACTTTTTTCCTACGCATAGATTAGGTTTTATTGATTTACCTTCAACTAAATCTCCTTTAGCATTGGTATAAGTTTCTCCCATTTGCCTCTTTTCCTTATTTTCTTTCCGAATTGTAGTTTTGCTTATTTTTTTCTCAGCGGAAATATTATAATGATCATCGTTAGTTTCAGTGTTTCTTTTAATTTCAACGTCTTTCTTTATCTTTTTCTTTTCTTGTTTTTTTTACCTTTTCGTTTTTTATCTGTAAGTAATACATTAGCGTAATATTTTACTATTATTAAGTTTTTATTTAAACGAATTTTTACGTATCAATAGAGTTGTTTTAAAATTATTAAAAATAATACTTTAATATCTGTTATTAAATAGAAGATAATACAAACCCTTTTTTTCATCATTCAATAAGTCCGAGCTTTCTTCAGTAAAATATTCCTCGCTAGAAGCTTCAGAAGGGAATGCCTCATCTAATAAGAGTTGGTCAAGATCCTCATCTGACATGTAATCGAGGTAGGATTTATCGTAATGTTTCTTTCTTCTAAATCTCTTTAATTTTGAGTTTTGTTTATGTTCAGTTGCTGAAATAGATTTTTGTTTTAAATTAGTTATGATAACCAATACAAGTGAACTATTTATCTACATTATTATTTTAATTTATGACAATGTACACTAAAATTCTTGAATAAAAAAAGGTTTACCTGCATTCAATGTTTCACAGCTGGGTAAATTTACAGCGATCGTATTATCTTCAGGTGTAACTACTTTTTCATCTTCATCAATGATATTGTGTTGTATCACAATTTTTCCATACTTGTTACTATCACCTTGACCTCTATTCTTCATTGTGGGCTCATTATGTAGCTCGGGATGTATTGTAATTTCCAAAGATTGTTCTAAAATAATTAAATTTTTTTAAAGTTGGCATCATAGGAACCACAATTTCTCTTAGTCTGATCAACTACCTCGTTTTATCCAATTTATTTATTTCAAAGACATTCATAATCTAATTTTAATTATAATAACTAAATTTCTACTTACGTTTCGAAACGACACCAGTCACACGGAGAAATTAGATCACAGCAAACACAACACACTCTGTCGACTGTCGCGTAGTGACTGAGCGACGTGGTAAGTCGCCAGCCATAGTGGCGCAAACGCTTGTTAAAATGGCGGTAAGTTTTCATTATCAGCATTCAACGACAGTATTACAAAGGGCATAAATGTGCAAAATCCTAGAATTTAGACGTTTTAAATTGGCGTAATTGATAGCTGTCTATATTACCATGCTCGTGTGAACTGTAGTAAACCAGACTAGTAACAATTTTTCATCTATTATATTGTAGTAAACGCGGTGCGTTACTATTTTCTTATATGCAAAAACGCTGTAACCCACACTACTCAAAATTTCAACAGCGCTGTAACTACCGGAATCAAAAATTTTCAAAATGATGAATTGGTGTAAATGCTAAATGATTAAAAATGCAATTTTTTATGCTATTTACAGCAACTGTTTAGGTGTTCCCTTAAAAAATAGGGTTGATTTTAAACGCTGTACAAAATTTTCTATTGGTCGTAGAGTCACGGGAGTCGGACCGATCGACGCAGAATTTTTTTCTGATTCCGAATCTGCAATAAAAAAATTTTGACTTGGGTGCGGGTTACTACGTTTCCGCTTTTTTGCGTCGATATTAAATATTTCCAAAGAATCTGTCGGTGTCATAAATAGAGATTTGGGATAATAATCTACGCAAGATATAGCACTACTAGTATTATAATCAACTTCAGGATGAATTGAATCTATAAAGTAATCATTGAATGTCGTCGCCAATTCTTTAGGGTCACTTATTAGCTTATCACCATTGAGTATTTTTTTTACGGATTCAGAGGGAAAGTTTGATTTATACCTATTAATTATTTTCCACGTAGCTTTAGTTTTATTCTCAGCACTATTAATATCATGACTGTTTTGAGATATTTGTGTCAAGTGTATCACTTTTTTTAATCGTTTTGAATATTGCTTAAGTAACTGTTTATTTTCAATATTACGTGATCGCCTATACTGCAATAACATTTCTCTTTTTCGTTTACTACATCTTCTGATACCTTTAGAAATCCATCTCGGAGATTTACGAGTAGAGATCTTTTTTCTCACAGTCGGGAAACACAAATCGTAGAAAAGTTTAAATAGGTCATGAAATGAATTAAAAGCTAGTTCAGGGTCGGTACTATTATATACCTCAACAAAACTAAGATTACTAATTGCTTCAATAAACTTAGACTCATTCTCAGAGCTATAATCTCGACTTAGTATGTACCAGTGATCACTCGAACAGGACTTTTTTACAGGACACTTAAAGAGTTGAGCTGTGTGGTCAGATAATGCCAATTCTAAAACTTCACCACTACCACCCTTGACATTATGGATAATGTTGTCAATACATGTTCCACTCGTCAAGCGTGTAGGCTGGTTTATACTTGGTTTCAGATTGTAATTTAGTAGTAGATGTAAAAATTCAATGCATACTCTGGTATTTTTCAAGATGTCAATGTTGAAATCACCACACACCAATATCTTTCTTCCCAAGTTTCGTCCACAACGATTTAATATAAGCTCAATTTTTTCAAAGAATATCGATATAGCACCTCTATTAGATTTTGGGGGTCTATAAATGCAAATTATAATCAATTTGTGAGTAACTAATTCAATAGCACAGCACTCCAAAATTCCAGGAACGCAAAATTCTGCTATATCTATAACCCTAAACTCGTGTTCATGTTTAATTAGTATACACGTACCACTTTTCCTGGTGCTTCTTGATGAGTATGTTGAAAGTTTATAGTTCGGTATATACAATTGTAAGTCATCATCATCTATCATGTTGTGTTCCGTAATACACACCACATCTACTATTTTCCCTTTATGCAAGAGTTCGTTTAGGTGTATAGCCAATAAGTCTGACTTTCCTATCAATCCGTTAATATTTTGATTTAAGATAAATAAATGATTATAGTTATAAACGAAAAAGATCATTCTCAGTTTCATTACAAGTGCTTTCGGTTTGTGTTGCCTGATCCGTACATAATTCTTTATAGTTGTTGCCTAATTGGTTGGAAATATTTCTGACAGCAATATTATCGAAACACTGATGAGAAACTAAATTATACGAAACTTCTATTTGTGAGTCCAAATAACTCATATAATGCATTAAGTTTTTTAGAATGATGGCAACTGCTTTATTATTTACCTTTGCGTTATATTTCCAAAACATTTCGTTTGTGTATTCTAGACAGAAATTGGAATCAAAAAGATATGCGTACTCACACAATTCTTCATCTAAATACATCCAATGATTAAACATTTCAATTCGCTTATTAAAAATTGCAAAATTATTACTTAGTTTAAAATTTGGTGAACATATTACAATATTGGTATTAATTACATTTTTAAGCTCATTTTTAATACAGTATATTAAATGTCTATAGTTGTTAGAGACTTCGAAGTCTCTTTCGCCTATGTAGATGATACAGAAATCTTCATGAGTAAAGTTTATGAGTTTCTTATATAGATCCGCAAACAATTGCTTTATACCTGCATTTGGCATGATGTAATGACATAATTCATACCCAATGAACGTGTTTTCACCTATATCTAGTATTTTATTTACATTGTTGCTAGTAATCATACATAATTTTTTGCATCTACGGGTTTCTAATGAAGTGTTTGATTGGAAGTTTATCGGAATCATAGATTGCACTTCCGAAATGACGCTATTTGTTAAATGTATTTCTTGAGGTTCTTGAGTGTTTGCGCTTTGTGAAGATGATTGGTTTTTAGATTTATCTAAAGTTGGTGTAAGTGATTCGGAATCCGATACAGTTTGTTGATTGTCTTTCATAACCTGTAGCAAGAATCTCTCTTCGACTGGCCCTTTCTGTTTTAGTGGTTGTGTTGACTTATTTTGTGGAGTTGATAGCTTTGTGTATTTTGGGTTTGGTGAACCTGCTCGTATGTCTGTTGTTAAAGTTTTAGTGGCTTTTTTTAAGAGCTCATATTTTTTAGATATGTCAGTTACTGTTGATTTTAGGTCATTATTCTCAATTGACAACTGGTCTATCTCTTCATGTGCGGATGATAACTCAAGGGTAAGTTTTTCTATTTTACATTTTAAATCTTGAATTTCGTCACATTCATCATCGGATATGTTTGGCAGACTACTTGTGCTGCCACCTAGCGTCGAGTTATTCGTACTAGATTCATCGATTGTATTCTCTGTTAGTGACTTGGTTCTATTTCTACGTAGCGTGATGTTTTCGAAAAAATTCATTGTTCCAAATAATAATGGTCAGAAAACAATTTGGAAAAAGACTTGTCGTTGGCGCGGTTTGAACTCACGATCATTCGTGTACCGAGTTTACATAGCCTGCAGTACGACCACTAGACCAAGCGAGCTTTGCCAACAAAGTTGAATTTGTTAACCAGTTGTTACTTTGGTTCGAGATAAGTAGTTAAATGTGTGAAGCGGGTCCAAAGGTCATTTCTTTGTTTTTTATCGACTTACCCGTTGACTGTTAAAAATTTAAATTCTCCGTTTTTCCTTTTTATGTTCACACACACTTTTTGGTAGTTTTCGGTGTTGGATCATTCAAATAGTTAATGTGTTAACACATGCACTGGAGATGAGTATTCAAACTGTAGTCCACTTTTCACAGCATTACACCGTCTTTTAGTAAATTGATTATATCTTCAATATTTTCCACAATTATCACTGGATAACATCGTCACACGTATAATGTTGTTTACTTTCACTAACTGAGTAGTTTTTAACACTTAGTAATGATTGTTGTATTTTTTAACAATTTAAATACGGAGCTTATGTTTTGACAACATGCACGTTCTACCTTCAATCGACTGAAAGTCTAATTATTATGAAAATATACTTTTTGGAAAAATGTGATCAATTAGCGAACTGGTAAATAATATAATTTAATAGGTAATTATTAAAAACACATTTGAAATGTGTTATCTAATAAACTTAGCTCAGAAAGTATTATGATCTATTTTTGAGTTGAGTTAAATAAATGCTACGATAAAAATGTGTTTTTAATAATTACCTATTAAATTAATAATATTAGGTCTTTACCTATGAAATTGCCGTTCTGCAGTACTGGCCATTTCAAATCAAAATAATTTTTGTTTGGCTAAGAATTCTAATTTCAAATTAATTTTATTTTAAAAACATGGATTTTTTTTCCAAAAGTAGTCATTTCTTTATTGATTAGTGTTACATTTTCATCGCATTTCAATCTTTTTCGTCATCATGGATACGTTAAAAATTCGAGTAATTATGGAATATGAGTACCGTCGTGGCAGCAACGCGGCACAAGCGGCACGCAACATCAACGACGTTTACGGAGCTAACACTACAAACCAACGCACCACCTGTTATTGGTTTGCTCGCTTCCGTTCTGGAAATTTCGACCTGAAAAATGAACCTCGCGGTCGTCCGAAGACTTTGGTCGACAATTACGAATTAAAGGCGATTGTGGAAGCTGATGATACACAATCTACGGCTGAATTAGCAGCAGCTTTCGACGTTAGCGTCAAAACAATATTGGTCCATTTGCGTCAAATTGGCAAGGTAAAAAAGCTTGACAAATGGGTGCCCCACGAACTCAATGATCGCCAGCGCGAAGTACGCGTCGAGACGTGCCTTGCACTGCTCAACAGACACACAAATGAAGGAATTTTGAACCGCATTGTTACCTGCGATGAAAAATGGATTCTGTTTGATAACCGCAAGCGCTCAGCAAGTTGGTTGGATCCTGGTTCAGCACCTAAACAATGCCCTAAACGAAAACTTACCCCTAGAAAAGTGATGGTCACTGTTTGGTGGTCTAGCGCCGGTGTGATTCATCACAGCTTCTTACCAAACGGGGTGAGCATTACTGCAGATGTGTACTGTGAAGAACTGAACACAATGATGGAGAAGCTGGCACATCTCCAACCAGCATTGGTCAATCGCTCGTCTCCGCTGCTCCGCTGCTCCGCTGCACGACAACGCGCGACCTCATACTGCACAGCAGACGGTCTCCAAGTTGCAAGAACTGGGGTTGGAAGCTCTCCGTCATCCGCCCTACTCACCAGACCTTGCGCCTACAGACTACTACTTTTTCCAGAATTTGGATAACTTCTTGGCGGGAAAAAAATTCAATACCCGAGAGGCAGTACAAAATGCCTTTGAAGAATTTGTTGCCTCCCGACCAACTGATTTCTTTAAGAAGGGCATCAATAAACTGCCACTGCGTTGGCAAAGATGCATTGATTGCATGGGTGATTACTTCGATTAATACAAATAAAAAATACATGAAAAAAATTCGATTTTTTCATACAAAACGGCAATTTCATAGGTAAAGAAAACCTATTATTTACTAGTTCGCTGATTATATTATTCAAAAAAGCATCTTTTCATTTAACATTATTAATAATTTGGTTCCGTATTGGCGGGAGAGGTGTCAAAATGCGACAGCCCACAGACAGACACAGACACACAGAACACAGACACAGACAGACAGAAAAGAGGGAGTTGTTGGTAAATATTTGTGAAAATTTCACAGACATTGTTCGGAAAATGGCAGCGTCAGTTCCGATTTTGGCCACGCACCCACAAAACTTTGTAGCGCTGTACACTTGATGATTTGACAATAAAAACAACGTTTTATGCTCACAAAAAAGTTAAATTTTTTGTTATTTATGTTGCTAAACTGTCCGTGGGTAAATGATTACAATCGACCGGCTCGATCAAAGATTAAGGCTATTCTTGCCGTGGTCAGATCATGATGGGTGACCATTACATACCGAGACCACTTCATGCCTCGGAAAGCACGTTAAGCCGTCGGTACCGGCTGTCATTCGTACATCTTTGAAAGTCTTTACGGGTAGTTAGAAGCCCATAAACCTGACAACCACTCTTACCAGATATATCATGTTATCCAGCAACTGGGTTGTGGAGGTCAGATAGGCAGTCGCTCCATGTAAAGTACTGGTATTCAGCTGCATCCGGTTAGACTGGAAGCCGACCCCAACTTAGTTGGGAAAAGTCTAGGCAGATTGCAGATTGACACTGTTCTAAAATAAGTATATTGTATGTTTCATATTGATTAGTATACACAGTATGTATTTGATTGATGTTTTAGTCTTCCTGTAACCATATTATTGTGTATTAACCCCTCAAGTGTCTGAGTTTGGCTGATTTTAGACCCAAAACCCCAGCGAGTGGGGAGGGTTGGGGGTTAGTTGCGAACCCCATAGGTTCACAACTACTGATAATGATATGTTTTCCATCGGATGATGTTTTTTTACGTTTATATATACGTGATCTAAGCTACCTATTATGTAAAGTTTTGTCCTTTTGCACACTTGGGATGCATTTGACACGCGGGGGGGGAGGGGAGGTTAGCTGCGAACTCCATAAGTTCACAACTAATGATTTGATTGGTTTTCCATCGGATGATGTTTTTTTACATATGTGATACTAGCTTTTGCCCGCGGCTTCGCCCGCGTGGATGTCGGAAAATATCCCACGGGAACGTACTACCGGGATTAAAAGTATCCTAAGGCCGACGTGCACACGGACGTAAAAATATCGCGGTGGGATTTTATCGCGCACTGGATTTTCAACTCTCGGTTTTGAGCCGATCCAACCTAACAACAACAGAGCGCATCCCAGCGAGACGAAAACACTGTTGGATTTTTACTCTCAGCGCTAAGCAGAGCGTTGAAAATGCAGTGCGCTAAAAAAATCGCCGCGATATTTTTACGCCCGTGCGAACGTCGGCTAGACAATAATTATCTTCTCGCACTGCTTATACAGGGTTATTGGTAAAACACCAGCATTTCTCTACATCAAACTCGTCGAAATGTAGGAAGCAGCTGATTATTTTTCGCGATTTCAGATTTGGTCCCATAGTAAAAGTTGTTCATAATGATGAGTACAATGACCGCTTAAGAGGTTGTTGAAAATTCTTTATTTATTTGAAAGATCCAGATTGGTCCCATTTTTATCAAAATCCAGTTCTGATGCTGGGATCCATGAGGAATCGAGGGAACTCCTCAAATATTATAGGCATACATATAGCGATTTTGGTATTTTCATCAACAAATCAAGCGTTTTCATTCAGAAAGTATCATCTAGTGAAGTGGAACTGATAAAGAAGACCACAGATGGCCACGGGAACTCCTCAACGACGATAAGTACCTATTTCACGGGTGGCAATAAGATATCTCGATTAAAATAGCTAAGCGACTATGACGAAATGATTCTGATGAAAATGGTTCCATCGAACCGATCTGATGAAGAAGCCGGAAGGTAGGCATCGGAACTCAGTAATAAAACAATGTATCCTAGCCGTGTTTGGGCTTATTGGAATTGTCATGAGGTGCACTCTGGCTATAAATGATTTAATCGTAACTATATGCCGCTTCAAATTGCGCTACTTGAGTTGTATGTTATGTGTGGCCTTGATTGTCAGAACGCAGATTTCGTAGCCTCGTTATCTATCAACTAAAACTACGCCTACCAAACTTCTGACACTACTCTACTCTATCGCGACGTATTTGCGTTTTTGCAAAGTTTTTATTTGAAATGGTATACTCCTGAGACTGTCTCATAAAAATATCTTCAAGTTCTGATGAGTGGCTTTTGAGTTAGATTCAATAATTTAATACGTATTTTTCCCATTTAGTCTATGTGGATAATGCTCTAATTTATTTTGCAGAGTGGTATTCAGATTTGTGTGGGATAGGTACCACTAAAAAGTGAAAAATAAAAACTTATAAAAAAAAAACAACCTACTTCCAAAAAAACACTACAAAGTGAAAAATAACTTTAATTTCGGAAGTCAGTGGCAAAAATACGAAAATAAATAAAAAACCAAAGACACCGACTTCCGAAATTAAAGTTATTTTTCACTTTGTAGTGTTTTTTTGGAAGTCGGTTGTTTTTTTTTTGTAAAAAGTTTTAAAATCTGTAATATCTTCGAAAATATTCATTTAAATTACATGCTGTAAAGGGCCATATTGATCTATAGTAAATGCACAATGTATTTAAGATACCTAATTGGATAAGGATTAATGCTGTATTGTTTAAAATCGCTTCGTAAATAAGCCATTATTTCTCGTAAAAAGTAAAGGATAAAAAATGGTTATTGTGGGTTATCCTTGAGAGATAGACATATACCATCGCGGACTTTTTTGCAGACCTTTTTAAGGTGTCCAATATTGTAGTACATTATTTTGATCTATCTTGTAGGGTTCAGACAGCGTTTGCAATGTAAGCGCAAAAAAATGTGTTTATTTACGACATCACATTAGAATCCTCTAAAATTATCAGTGTTTCTCTACTATATTATGCATGTTTTATACATATAAACCTTCCTGTTGAATCACTCTATCTATTAAAAAAAACCGCATCAAAATCCGTTGCGTGGTTTTAAAGATCTAAGCATATATAGGGACAGACAGACAGCGGAGCGACTTTGTTTTATAATATGTAGTGATAGTGATAAGCTTATGTACCTAACAAAAAAACGGTTTTTCTTATGCACACATGGGGTGCATTCGACACTTGAGGGGTTAACATTCACTTCTAGACCATGGACCTAAAAAAAAAGGCGGACGCCGTCTCCTTTAACAATAACTGAAGCACCCATAGTAAGTCAGTGCGCTAATGTCTACAAGCCAGCACGCACACATTCACACCATAGTAAGTTTACCGGCCGCCATTACGTGACACGAGCGCCGGCGTCTTTGCAGGTACTCAAATCACGCACACATAGATCGGTAGGGTGCTTCACTTTCGATATGTTTTTTTATAAGTCTATGTTCTAGACATCATAATCAAAATAGACATTACTGTTGCTTTGGGAAAACGAAATAAAAATGAGAAAAGAGCTAACTTACTTAATTTTCATACATTTTTTATACAGCGAACTTTTAATGGAAACTGAGCTGTGTAGCTACATTATAGTGCACTTTTCGTGCTAAGAGTTGCTAGTACCTAACTCTTTTCAAAAGTCACTTTGTAATAAAATTGTAGTTATATTAGGAACTCAATTGAATCTGTTTTAAGCTTATTAAAGTATAAAACATGTAATAGAAAAGTATGGAAGAAGGAGGAGCTTGTGGCTAAGTAATAACAGCCGCACGGATTGATCGATCAGGTTAAGCTACGTTTGTCGCGTTTCGTCCGTGGATTGGTGACCGTCATTACATACCAAGAAGAATCCCGAAAGTCTGATAACCAGTCTTACCAAGGGGTATTCCCAGTAACTGGGTTGTGGAGGTCAGATAGGCATTCGCTCCATGTAAAATACTGGTATTCAGCTGCATCCCGTTTGACGGGAAGCCCACAGCGACATGTTACGCCCACCCCAAATAAATTGGGATAAGGGCATGAGGATGATGATGATGAATAAACAGACTGCTACACAAAAAACCGGCCAAGTGCGTGTTGGACCACGCACAATAAAGGGTTCTGTAGTTGGGATGAATTTATCCCAAGAACAAACTTAACATTTTAGTTGAAAAACATGTTCTCGCATACATTCCAACTGCAAATGTAAGTTTGTACGCACAATATTGAGAAATTTACCATGTTATTTTAAGACCAAAGACTTCTTGTAGGTTTTCCTATAATAACAATTTTCTGTATTTTTTTCAAAATTTTAGGCTCAATCGTTTCGGAGATATTGGTCAATTTTCGTCTGTTTTCTTAAATAACTTTAAAACGATTTATTATAAAATTATGTAATAAACATCTATTTGAGACCATCACAGTAAGTCCTGTCATTTCATATGTCCCACGGTATATAGTTTGCAAAACTTATTTTTATTTTCTTATCTGCCCCTCAAAAGTGAATATGGGGGATATTCAAAATTCATTGGTTTACGCGACATGTCCGTGTTTGGGTCACAGAAATTCATATTCCTAACTACTCAATCGGTGTATTAGATTAGGAGAATATTGGTTGTGACAGACCGACAGACAGACACACGAGTGATCCTATAAGGGTTCTGTTTTTTCCTTTTGGGTTACAGAACCCTAAATAGCACCAAAAACATTTAAAAAATTCAACAAAATGTAAAAATAAAAAAACAAGGTAGCGTGTTAAAATAAAACCCACCTCTCACATGTCTTCTATTTACATACCTTAACCTTTAACATCACATTACATTATACGTTTGTCTAATTCGAAAGCCCAAAGGTCTGACTCACGTCTGACTCCAAAAATAAAGTGTCAACATATTGTTTTCATAAAAAATGTCACGGCCGCAGGGCGCAGGCGCGCGCCGGCCGGCCGGCTCTCAATTAAATATGTATTGCCAGATTTAGAAATGGTTTCCCGAAAATAAAGGGAAATGGAAGGAAAACTACATGAATACCATAGTGAGTGCAAATGTTTGTATGGTAGATGGTAACTTTTGTCATCGAGGAATGGTTTAGGAAGGTTAGGTGTTTCAAAAAACGATGGCTTCCGACGTATACAAGGTGTAAAATAAATAACCCACAACCTCTTAAGGGGTCATTGTACTCATCATTATGAACAACTTTTACTATGGGACCAAACCTGGAATCGCGAAAAAAAAATCAGCTGTTCAATACATTTATGTTCGCATAATTCGTCAAAATGTACTGAACAGCTGATTTTTTTTTCGCGATTTCAGGTTTGGTCCCATAGTAAAAGTTGTTCATAATTATGAGTACAATGACCCCTTAAGAGGTTGTGGGTTATTTATTTTACACCTTGTATTAATAATCTGTGTATATAATTTATTGCACATTAAAATAACATACGTGGTTATGAACTCTTGACTAATACCTAGAGGAATTATACAAAAATCATTTTGTAAAACCTAGAAATATCTGCGAAGTAATAAAACTAAAATCCAAGCCAACGCGTAGCAGCTACGATCTCGTAGCTGTCGTAGCTGCATGCTACGCCGTAGGCGTGGCGTAGCGCTTTCTCGTAGAATTTAATACCACACGTAATACCATAAATAAATTTATTCTAGGTATTTGCGCTTTACAGCTAGCAACACCAAGCCGGTATCTTATCATCTAGCATCTGGTAGTTGACAACTGACGCGCGCACGGACCGCACGTCTCCTCGCGGTCCCACTCGAATAGGTAAATACGCGAGTTCGAAAGTAATGTGAAAGTACGGAGTTTTCATACTTTAGTGAATGATAATAAGTTCTGAATAATGTGACAGAAGAACGGTGCAGTGATATATTATTATTAACAATGTTGTTGCTATTAATCGGCATGTTTGTTGGTGAGTTGGGTTAACTTTTTAATATATTTAAAGGTGTTTGTTAAGCTTTTATAAACCATCCTGGTAACGAAAGCTGCTATAGGCTCCGTGACTCTTATCGTGTTCACAAGCTATTTTTATACAGCTCCATCGCCCATAATATGGTCAAAAATTAAGCTAATCCGCAATTAACGGCTCACGTTGATCGAAATAAAAATGGTCACTCCTTGCATGTCTTTGAGTGAACCCTCGGCTGAGTAAAACGATTGTGTTTTGTTATAATTATCAGCTATAATTCTACAGCGTAAGTTAATCTACTGCTAGATCTCCGCACGGATATAGTGATACAGAACGTCAAAAATTACAACTTTCTCCATGGAACCAATATCGTAATTGCGAAAAAATTTTGAACTGTCCCATAGAAAACTTCAATACTACTCGACGCAAATGTGTGGGACGGCTGGATTATTTTTTCGCGATTACGATGTTGGTGCCATGGAAAAAGTTGTTCGGTTTGATGGTCTATACCACACCCTTAAATTTGATGAGGATGCAAAACGATATGTTGTATAATAATAGGTTTGTGGTGATAAAACTAGGTGGTTTATCGCTAAGCAAAGTGGAGAAGACATTTAAAATTGCTGCTAAAACAAAACCATGTCACTATCAAAGGTACGAAAGAAATTATTGAAGTGACAGCTTCCACAATAATTTACGACCGTGGTTTTTAACTAGGTTATCTGGACGAATAAATATGACAGCCGTTTTGATTGATTGATCATTTTTTTTAGAAATAAAAGAGGATTGAGGTTTTAAGTGATTAATGATATAAATGGAAGTTTGTTTCACTGAACTGCGTTTCGTGGCAATCAGCCTAATGTTTTTGAGCCGATTAATATTGGTTATTGAAAATATGTTATTATTTTATTTTGGAGAAATTACTAGTGGCAGAATTTATTATTTAATACCTACATATTTGATCGAATATTTTAATGTATTAGGAAAAACAAATAACTGCTGCGTTTTCGGTAGCTATGAATTTTCAAATAAGAGTGTTAAGTTAGGTGGTGTAAAATATGAAAGATTATGCAATTAATTTAAGCACAGAATACATCAAATCAATCTGCCTAGCCTTTTCTAAACTATGTTGGGGTCGTCTTCCAGTCTAACCGGATGCAGCTGAATACCAGTATTTTACATGGAGCGACTGCCTATCTGACTTCCACAACCCAGTAACTGAGTAATACGATACCCCTTGGTAAGACTGGTTGTCAGACTTTCGGGCTTCTGACGACCCGTAACGACTGTCAAAGATCCACGAATAACAGCCAGGACCAACGGCTTAACGTGCTTTCCGTAGCACGGAGGAATTTCGGTATGTAAAGATGGTCACTCATCTCTGACCGACCCCGGCAAGCGTAGCTTAACCTAACGGATCGACCCGTGCGGCTGTTATTACTTAGCCACGAGCTCACAAACACACATATTATACCTTATACCAAACATAGAATAAATATTATACCTTATACCAAAGGAGACCATGAGCTCATAGTTTGTTTCAGCATTTCTTCTCAGGGTTCAGTTAAATAGGAAATGCCAGCGCCATTTTAAAAATTGATGTGTAAAAGTGTCTTAAAAGGTCTACTTACAGAAATAAACATCATCATTTCATTTCATCATGTAGTCTGACCGAGGGTCTCGCGGCTAAGTAATAAAAGTCACACGGGTCGATCGATAAGGTTAAGCTACGCTTTCCGCGGTCAGTCCGTGGATGGATGATCATTTTAACATACCGAAGACCTCCATGCTTCGGAAATTACGTTAAGCCGTTGGTCCCGGCTGTCATTCTTGGATCTTTGACGGTCGTTACGGGTCGTCAGATGCCTGAAAGTCCGACAACCAATCTTACCAAGGGTTATCGTTTTGCTCAGTAAAATGGGTTGTGGACGTCAGATAAGCAGTCGCTCCATGTAAACTACTGGTATTCAGTTGCAACCGGTTAGACTGGAAGCTGACCCCAACATTGTTGGGAAAAGGCTAGATTGATTGAGTCTGACTAAGCTAGATACAAAGTAAACATAGTTTTATTGTAAAGTCAACGTTATTTACACTTTAGTAACATCATTTAGCAAACAAAGTTAGCTATTTCAAGTAGGTATTGTTTTACTTTAAAAATAATAAAAATACTTAACTTATTATCCAATCTATCTATCTATCTATCTATCTATCTATCTATCTATCTATCTATCTATCTATCTATCTATCTATCTATCTATCTATCGATCTATCTATCTATCTGTCTATCTATCTATCTATCTATCTATCGATCTATCTATCTATCTGTCTATCTATCTATCTATCTATCTATCTATCTATCTATCTATCTATCTATCTATCTATCTATCTATCTATCTATCTATCTATCTATCTATCTATCTATCTATCTATCTATCTATCCAATTCTACACAATGACATCTGTATCGTGTAGTTTACATAAACATATCACATGACATGTAACTTTGACACTAGGACGTGTAGGCCGATATTTTAGCGTTTTTCAGCAAAGCAGCTTTTATGTAGATATTAGGTTTGTTGCGATTTAGCTCCTCGTAAACTCGAAGCATTTATTTCACATAAACCAATTACAGGCACTTTTGAATTGTCAAGGGGTGGAAGAAAGATGAAGCTAGTTGCCTATTCCAAAGCGTAGTAGGTCCCTGTGGAGAAGAACGGGCAAGAAACTCCACGGACACTATTGATCACATCGTTCATATTGAAAATATACATGTGAGAATAGTGTAGAGTAAGTGTCGTAAAGCAAGTGATATATATTTCTTATGCACATTGTACGTAAGAACAAGGTATTTAGGCCACGCTTTTGTTTCAATCAGGAAATAAACCCACGCCTTAAACCCAGGAAATAAACCACCTGGGCCCAACAATTCAATAATTTCAGCAGTCGGACCTCCTAATATAAAACTTGCTTTCCTCCTCCTTAGTCGTTCACTCTTGACAGAGTGGTCGTGGTTGATGACTCTGCATTTTCTTTGGCCAAAGCAGCCCTCGCGATGCTCCTCCACTTATTCCGGTCTGCCGCGTCTCGAAAGTTCTGAACTATGGAGGTTTGTGTTGAGGCTTTGATAAGGTCTGTCCAACGCGTAGGTGACCGACCGCGTGACCGCTTGCCCTCCACTTGTCCCTGGACAATGAGTCGTTCCATGGAGTGTTCGTTACGAACCACGTGGCCGAAATATTTGATAAAAACTTGCTTTACGAGGAGCTAAATCTTATCAAACCTATAATCTACATAAAAACTGCTTCGCTAAAAAAGGCTAAAATATCGGTCTAATATCGAAGTTACAATCTTCAAGGTTTCGGCAAAAAATGCGTCAGTTTTTTGCATAATCTAGGCCGACAGTGGGTCTAACGTTCTATATAGAGAGTAGGGAGAACATCCACTACAATATCTCGCCTGTATTATACGGAGGATAGGCAGGAGTGTTTGTACAGTAATATTTCACCAGTTATATTATGACCAGATATGTTTCATTTATATGGAGGATGTACACAAACACAAGAAATAAGTATTAATGACAAAAGTATCACGTGGGTGTACTCTTTCAGTTAGAGGAGACCAGAGCATGCATAATAGAATTTATAACCAACCATTACCACCTAACATACCCACCTAACATTATATTACCTTTGTAAATTATTTCTAAGATTTTATGTTAATATTTTACCAATTATTAATACTGAATAAATATTCTATTCTATTCTATTCTTTTCTATTCTATAACTAAGCTAATAAAGTTGTAGTAGTGTGGCGGCAGCTACATCGCCTCATACGAACTACGCATCAGAGACATGACGTCACGCAAACCTGCATCGCGCAATTAGAGTTTACCACGCGACTAGCATAGATACAACGTCCCGACATCAACCGTCGGGCAGTAGCCCACCAGACACAACACCCGTCTGGTCGGAGGATCCTCCCTTTTCTATGGAGGATGAGTGAACTTTACACCCTGTTCCTCATGCCTCTATAGTAGCATTTAAAATATTAGAATAGAAATCAAAACACAATCATATTATATTAGTGGGTAAACCCATTGTCCTAACCAGACAAAGATCCGGGCTCCGGACTACTGAGAAGTTCCATAAACAGGGTCAAATTAAATTACCTATATGATAAAGCAAAATATAAATGAATTTGATGATTTTTTTTGGGGTCATGAAATAATATATCAGTTTAAAAATCTGTTTTTTTGTTTGTAAACTTCACAGACATAGGTATCGATATATAAACGCGATAAAACAAAAAAAAAAAACTGATTTCGTTGCGCTCGTTGGTCCCAAAAAAAACAATCGTTAAATCTTTTTTATTTTTGTCGTGTTTACATATCGATACCAGTCACGTCTACGAGTTTCGCCAGATATTTTAATTTAAACCTGTAGATACAATAATCCATTAACACTTTGACCGTTCTGGGAATCGAACCCAGGACCCAGGAACCAGAAACCCAGGAACCAGGAACCCAGGACCCAGGACCCAGGGACCCAGGAACCAGGTGTTCAGTAGTCGCACTTGTAACCACAAGGCCAATAAAACAAACGCCCAGTAAGATTGACGGGCGGGAATGTGTACTCCCATCACTTTCAGTCCGCCTCAGTCAGCCTCAGTTCTCTCAGTCAATCACGTACTAAAACCATTTGAATCTTCCGCATAAATAAGTACTTGTCTATTGCTTCCATTGATTTCCGACAAAAGATAGATAGTGGTGTATTAAAAGATGGATTGTGTGGGTTTATGTACTGGTACAAGGAAAATACGTATAGTGTTCGTTAGATACACAACGTACCAACAACGGTGTAAAAAATAAAGGTTGAGTTACATAACAACCACGAGATTGTTGTTGTAACTCAACCTTTATTTATTTTTTTTTATTTATTTTCTCTTAATAACTCTGTTCATAGTGGTGTTTGATATTATCAACAGAGTATATTATACTCAATCAATCTGCCTAGACTTTTCTCAACTATGTTGGGGTCGGCTTCCAGTCTAACCGGATGCAGCTGAATACCAGTATTGAGTGACTGCCTGTTAATCTGACCTCCACAACCCATTTTACTGGGCAAAATGGTAAGAAATGGTTGTCAGATTTTCGGGATTTTGACGACACGTAACGACTGTCAAAGATAGCCGGGACCAACAGAGTAACGTGCTGTCCGAGGTACGGAGGAGTCTTGGTATGTTATGGTTGGTCACCCATCCATAGACCGACCTCGGTAAGTGTTGTTTAACCTTGGAGATCGACCCGCGCAGCTGTTATTGTCTTGCCACGAGCTCGTTATGGTGTGTTTAAAAATTATGCGTTGATTTTTTTAGATAAAACGCTATAAAGCTTTGACCACACTGAGGTAGAACCTTACAAACTTTTATTTGACTTGCAATGTTCGTATGTAACTTGTCCTTTTAAAAATTTGCAAGTTTTTGTTCCACTTCCCGGCGTTCGATTGTGCTGAAATTTGGCATACGTATGTAAATCAGTGACAGTACAATGTTTTGGTACCATTGAGCTGATCTGATGATGAAGGTGGAGGGTGGGCACAGGAACTCAGTAATAAAACGACGCAACCCTATCGAGTTTGGGCTCGTTTGGTTCGTCTAGACAAGGATTCTGGTCCTAGATGATATCCAGACTAATAAAAGCTTCTTTAAAAAAAAATATACTTCTTTTACTGACTAGGAAGTCAACTATTCACGCCAGTTTGACCACTTCTATCGGATCGACGCGGTTGGCGCAGTGGTTGAGCGATTGACTGCTGTGCAGCATGTCGCGGGTTCGATTCCCGCACGGAACAAATATTTGTACGACCTACAAGTATTTGTTTCGAGTCTGGGTGTTTTTCTATCTATAATATGTATGTATTTACAAAAAAAAAAATGTATATAAGTAGTTTATCAGCCATCTCGTTACCATAACACAAGCATTAGGTTGCTTAGCTTGGGACTAGATGGCGTTGTGTGAAATGTCCAAGGATATTATTATTTATTATTCCGGATCCCGCGTTGGATTTGCTCCGTAATTTTTAAATGACTGATGATCTCACATTAAATAGCACGCTGTATAAAAAGAAAGATATTAAAATAAAATAATAAAAAAAATAATAAAAAATAAAAAAATAAAAAAAAAATAATAATAATTAAATAATTCTTATTCTTATTCTTATTCTTAAAATGTACAGTACTGCAATGTACTTAACAGTACTGTTAATTCCTTTTTAGTTTTCATAGATCATAGCCTAGGTCCAGGTCTAGGTAGGTAGGCCTAGGTTTAGGTTTTATCATAGCTTTTCCAGCGATGTGATAAATAGACCGAGGTAAAATCAATCTGCCTAGCCTTTTCCCAACTATGTTGGGGTCGGCTTCCAGTCTAACCGGATGCAGCTAAATACCAGTATTTTACATGGAGCGACTGCCTATCTGACCTCCACAACCCAGTTACTGGGTAATACGATACCCCTTGGTAATACTGGTTGTCAGATTTTCGGGCTTCTGACGACCCGTAATGACTGTCAAAGATCCACGAATAACAGCCGGGACGAACCGCTTAACGTGCTTTCCGAGGCACGGAGGAATCTCGGTATGTAAAGATGGTCACCCATCCACTGACCAACCCCAGCAAGCGTAGCTTAACCTGACGGATCGACCCGTGCGGCTGTTATTACTTAGCCACGAGCTCCTCTAAATAGACCGAGGTAATTGGCTGCTAAAATACTAGCACTCAGAAAATTACGAGGGAGCCTTATCACGCAGCAAATAACGGTAGGTAATACCTAGGTAGGCTTCTACTCGCACTTAAATAGTAAAGGGACTAGTTAACGAATTACGAGCCCTAACCCGATTCCTTTACTTAGCTTTTACACTTACTACCAACAGTTTTATGTACTTCTATGTATATTCATTCTCTTGGTCTAGTCTGTGCGAGTTTACGATCTGGGCTATAATGTGAGACGTGCTAGGATTCGTCCACGGTTGTGTAAAACGTACCGGGGTTTATTGTACGTGATTTATTGTTACCCCGTGTACTAAACAAAGCGACCGGTCGCGCGAATATTCGTTCGTCGCGTTCATGTTGAGACTGTGACCTCTGAGTTTGTTTCGGTTTTTTTTCTCAGAGCCGGATAAGAAACAAACATGATTTAATGTTGACCTATTGAAATAAGTATATTCTATATATATATAGGCTGACTGGAAATTAGTGACCGATACCTAAACCCATGATTGTGCTCATGATAACAAACAACTTTTACTATGGCACCAAACCTGAAATCGCGAAAAAAAACAGCTGCTCCCTACATTTTGACGAGTTATGCGAACATGAATTGTATGGGGCAGGTGATTTTTTTTCGCGATTTCAGGTTTGGTCCCATAGTAAAAGTTGTTTGTTATCATGATCACAATCATGTGTTTAGGTATCGGTCACTAATTACCAGTCACCTTATATATACTAATAATAAAGCTGAATAGTTTGTTTTTTGTCTTTTTGTTTGTTTGAACGCGTTAATCTCTGGAACTACCAGTTGGATTTGAAACATGATTTTTGCATTTGAGAGCCTAATTCTTGAGGAAAATTATAGGTTACTAGCTCTTGCCCGCGGCTTCGCCCGCGTGGATGTCGGAAAATATCCCACGGGAACAAAAATCCTTCCTTATTCCTTGTCAACATTATAAACGGAACCTCTGTGCAAAATTTCAGCATTATAGGTCCAAGTGTTTGGGGTGGGTGTTGATGAGTCAGTCAGTCAGTCAGTCAGGACTTTTCTTTTTATATATTGACATTGAGATATCTTCTTTCTACCCGTGACTTCATCCGCGTGAAATTTCTTGTTCCCCCGACCCACCCCAGAAAAAGCAACTTTAAAGTGTGAAGGCACTTCCCCCCTTCACCCCCTCCCCTTCCCAACCCCTCTCACTCTCCCATATCATCAACCTCACCACCCCGCTCCCACCCTCCCCATCCTTCTCACACCTCTCACCACATCCATTTCCCGCTAACCTCCCCTTCACCCTCTCAACCTCTCTCATACCCCCTTCACTGGTTTCCCGTCCCCTCTATCATCACCACCTCCTGCCCTACGTCTCTTCCCTACCCCTCTTCCCTTCTCCACATCTTCCCACCTCACTACGCCCTCCTATCCCTCTCCCCCTCCCTCTATCATCCTCCCCTGTCCCTCCTCACCACCCAAACCCCCTCCCTCTCACCACACCCTCCCCTTTCCCTCCTTACCATCCCCCCTTCCCCTCCCCCTCTACCCTTCCCTCTGCAAACTTTATTACTTGCTTAGGCAAATATTTGTGCCAAGTAAATGAAAAAGATTTTTCATGTACGTTAACTATATTCTCTGTTTTCACCCCCCCAGGGATGGCATTTTAAAAAATCGTTTGGGATATTTCCGTAACTTCACTGACAGATTATTTACACCAATTTTCGAGTTCATCAAGCCCCGCAGTAAAACCTGCCCTGTAAAATTGACAACCCCTTATACCCCTTAGGGGTAGATTTTCGAAAAACCCACACACACACACGTTATTCTTCATTTTTGGTCTCCCGTATTAATACTGAGTTTCGAGTTAATCGGACCGCGCGTTAAAATTCCTCCATACAAACTTTGACACCCCCCAATCCCTCCTGAGGGGGTAGTTTAGGAAAACTAAAAATGACAATCTTTATAATTTATTTAGATAAATATTCATGCCAAGTTTCAAGTCTATTAACTCAAGGCATAAGATTTTTCATACAAACTTCCATCCCTTATTTTACCCCTTTAGGGATGGAATTTCCAAAAATCCTTCCTTAGTGGATGTCTACACTCTATAAGGTATCTATGTGCAAAATTTCAAGTCTCTAGGTCCAGCGGTTTCGGCTGTGCGTTGATATATCAGTCAGTCAGTCAGTCAATCAATCAGTCAGTCAGGACTTTGAATTTTATATATATAGATTTATCATCACGCTACGACCCTTAGGGGAAGACGAAAAATAATAAAAAGTCAGAAGCGAAAACGAAGTAATATTAGCACGGGCAGGCGATGCGATGCGACGGGGTGGGTCGGGGGACAAGAAATTACACGCGGATGAAGTCGGGGGCAGAAGCTAGTTTATTATAATGTTACTCAATTGTTTGGAAAACCGGGACGCGCCCTAAGTCGGCGCGATGACACAGTCGGGTTCGCCGAACAAAATGAGCGCCACAGTCGGGTGTTCGTGCGACAATCACTTTGGTTAGGTTAGGTTAGGTTAGTCTTATCCTTAAACAATGTGGTTATGGTACAGGTCGATTTCCGGTAGAGAGTCGTTCGATTTCCGGCACTTGAGTTATTTGCAATAAAATTGACATTACTGAATAATCATTTATTTACCATTGCATCAATTAATTTCGTAAGTATCTGATAATTAAATATACTTTTCAAATTTTATGTATCTGATTTATAATAACGACCTCGTTACACTTTAAAGTATTCAGATCGTAATAATTGTGGTGACCACATATATACGGTACATACATAGCTACACATTCATTCAAAATCATTACTTTTTTAGACATTTCTACTCTTCTTATCTCAAATACTGAATTGTTAGAAAATATAAAAATAATTTAATTGACATAAACACATAGGTACCCTCACACACGCATTCACATTAATTAATTCATTACTTTTTTCATTTTTCTTTTTATTTTTCACATTAATTTTATACCGTTTCAAACCCATTGCCAATTTTCTAACTATGAATACCCATATCTTGGCTAACCCTACCGTGAAACCTTGACTCCATTTTGTTATTGCGGTCTTGTGCGAATTTTTAATATGCATGTTATTACATGGTCGAAGGCGAGTCAAGGGCGAAGGGGGGAAAAGGGGGGGTAATGTGAGGTAAAAGATTTGAAGGCTCATCTATTGTTAGTACTACATACATATTTAATTTCCCGTTTATAATCCCTCAAGGGTAACAGGTAGCAAAGGTCGGGCTTAAAACTTTTAGGCTTATGTGAAGGTGGATGTTCGCGGACCGGCTTAGAGGTGACAGGGATGATGTGCAGCTTCTAGCTCTGGTTTATGTCAGCGTCACCAGTTTTTGTGACTTTGCTGGAGACAAGGAATCAAAGCATTTCAAGTAGGTATCACGCTAAAAGGATCTAATGACAACGCCGCCATGTTGTTTTTTTGTGACTTTGCTGGAGACAAGGAATCAAAGCATTTCAAGTAGGTACCACGCTAAAAGGATCTAATGACAACGCCGCCATGTTGTTTTTTTTCCGTACAATTTCTGTGACATTTCACAAATGTCAAATATTTACCAAAAACGCCCGCTACCAATGTCATTCACGTGCCAAAATATCCTTGTTGCACTCCAGTGTTTCATCCGAGAAAGTGTTGCCACCCTACCTACCAACATGTTTCGACAGGATAGCAGCATTTCCTGTGTTCCCTTGTGTAGGTTAAATTAAAAGTACATTACATACAGACACCAGCACATCAAGCCACCCGAAACTGTCAAATTTTCCCAATCAACCTTGAACCTAATGCTTTTGAGATAAAGATGAAAATCTATTAAAGAAATTTGACTGATTGTAGTAGCTTGATGTACATGAGGTTTTTAAATTTTTTGTCCGGGTTATCAGTGCTTTGCAATAAGGTAAGTAGGACATAAGCAGGAGTGACTAGTGTTGGATAACTCAGTACATGTGCTCGCACAGTTGTAGCTACTTACTTGGATATACACTTTTTTTTATTTTGATGTGCTAGCACACACCACAGATTAGTTACACAGAACATTTTGTACAACTGTACGTATAATATTAAGAATATTTACGATTCTAAGCAAAGGAGTTAAGGTCTAAGTTTAATTGCCGTCTTTTGCTTTCGTTTGAAGACGTCACAGTTACCATTCTCATTTCTCTTTACTCGTGCGACCTGTGTGTCACAGCATGTGCCTAATCTACCGGGTCTGGGGGTCTACTCCTTAAGTACGCAGCCCGCTACGGGCGTTTCCTACTCCGTATCACCTACGTATGGATGATTGGTTCGGGGCCCGAACGAAGTATGAATGACAACATGATTTGACAGTTGTCCCTACTCCCGATGTGTTTTTGCCCGTCCGAAAAATTTAACTTTTACACTTGTTTTTATGGATCGTTATGTCAGATGGACGGACTGACGGACGGAGGGACGGACGGACGGACTTAGGAAGTAGACCCCCTGTGCCGTGTCGCGTTGTCGTCACTACACACCACACTCGCATGCTCTGTGACTCTCGTCGACTTGCGACTCTCCCGGCGAGTCTCGCGACTCACTTACACACTCACAGCACATATGGGCTCACAGGCCACCACATCCTCGCGACGAACTCGCTGCCTCGCCTCATTCGTGGTACCCATCTCTGAGCGTGACCTACGTCATTGTAAATTGTGATAGCCAGACTATTACCACTTCAACCAGTACTAATAGTCCGGACAAATACAAGTGTCACGTTTCCATACAAAAGCTATACTACTCGTAAGTCCAACATTCATGATATTAATCTTTAGCAGTCCACTCCAAGTTCAGTCCTTATAACTTATGTATTCACTTATGTCCTTACTTTGTGTTTCACTTATAAGATACGATCACATACAGAACACTATGATGTGCTAAAGCGATCACTCCTTAGCTAGACAGAGATGGCGATATTCTTTTCATATACTCTTGTCTCTTTCTTGCTTAGTACTCTCAAATGGGAGCTTCACAGTCCAGTAAGTTTTTATTATGTATGAAGAAGGATATTGTTCGTCTTCAAAGTTTTTGTACGAGCGCCGTATGTACAGGGTTGTTATATTAAAGTTTTGCGAGATTTTGTTGTTATTAGAGATTTTGATTGTTTAGGCTCGTGTGGGACGGTGTCTGTTTGTCTTTCAACAATATTTGTTTATTAATAACAGTTCGTTGAAATTGTGGGAGTTTGAGAGGTGAATTGTGGATTGTTTTGTATTTTTAGGAGAGTGTCAACATGTTTGTGGTTCGACCTAATTCTTAAGAGTTAGGTATTAAGGTTTTCAATATAATAATTATTGTTTTATCATTAAAATAAAAGCCATTGAACTTCGAGTGTGTATTAGGTTACTGGAATTAATAATCTGAAATCGTCAACGCTTTGTATCTAAGCAAAATACTGGTCAACGATTGTTCTTAACATTGAAAAAACATAGCTATAGATTTAACGACAGTATCTTACGTTACACCTGCCACAGAGGAGGAACAGGAGGGGGGAGTCACTGGGTTGTGGAGGTCAGAAACCGTGCATTAGTATATTCATTGCTGTAGGAAAAACTTCACACCTGTGTGTACAAGCCTAGGTATAAGTGACTCCATACATACACCTGCAATATTTACATACTCTGCGGTTATTCCCATAAGTGCTGCACTTAGCAGATGTGCAAATTACAGCCAGGTGAGCTGGTGTGAACTGGAATGAACCTGCATGAGTGTGTGTCAGGGTAATACAGGCTGCAGGTGAGATTGCTGAATAAATGATTGTGTAGGTGTGATACACACAAGAGGAGCTCGTGGTTAAGTAATAACAGCTGCACGGGTTGATCCATCAGGTTATGCTACGCTTGCCGGTATTGGTCTGTGGATGGGTGACTATCTTTACATACCGAGACTCCTCCGTGCCTCGGAAAGCATGTTAAGCCGTTGGTCCCGGCTGTCATTCGTAGATCTTTTGACAGTCGTTACGGGTCGTCAGAAGCCCGAAAGTCAGACAACCAGTCTTACCAAGGAGTATCGTATTACCCAGTTACCGGGTTGTGGAGGTCAGATAGGCAGTCACTCCATGTAAAATACTGGTATTCAGATACATCCGGTTAGACTGGAAGCCAACCCCAATATAGTTGGAAAAAGGCTAGGCAGATTGCTGAGGTATGACACACATAGATCTGATTTGACGGTATCTTCATTGCTACAATATTATTGGTGACAATGATTGGCTAGAAAATCTATGGTCTCGCTATTTATGCTTCTAGTTTCTACCCATGCTTGACATTCCCTTCAAAGATTTTTCTGTTTTTAGGGTTCCGTATGTCCGAATGAAAAAATGGAACCCTCATAGGATCACTCTTTGTTCGTCTGTCTGTCCATCTGTCACAGACAATTTGTTCCGAATCTAACGGGCTGATTAAGTGTAGCTCTAACACGGACGTGTTACGTAAATAAATTAATTTCGAAATAGGAGTCAGTTAAAAAAATATTTTGCTCACTGTACCGTGTGACATATCAAATGAAAGGGCTTACTGTGAGGCTCACAAGCATATTTTTTTATAATTTTAAAATAAACAGTTTTAAAGTTATTTCAGAAAACACACAAAATCTACCATTCCCCCCTATCTCCGAAACTACTTACTTAAAATTTAAATAAAAATACAGAAAACAGTTCTATACTCATAGATTACAGGAAAACTTATAAGAAGTTAAAATAACATGGTAAATCTCCCAATATTGTGCGTACAAACTTACATTTGCAGTTGGAATGAATGTTAGAACATGTGTTTCAACTACAATGTTAAATTACAACTATTGTAACCTATGGTAGACGGACGGTTGGCGCAGTGGTTGAGCGATTGACTGCTGCGCAGCATGTCGCGGGTTCGATTCCCGTACGGAACAAATATTTGTACGACCTACAAGTATTTGTTCCAAGTCTGGGTGTTTTTCTATCTATATAATATGTCTGTATTTACAAAAAAAAAAAAAAATGTATATAAGTAGTTTATCAGCCATCTCGTTACCATAACACAAGCATTAGGTTGCTTAGCTTGGGACTAGATGGCGTTGTGTGAAATGTCCAAGGATATTTATTTATTTACCTATGCTCACAAATAAATAAATTGAAATTGAAAGTTTTGAAAAGAGTGTTCTTAGATGGTTTAGTCATGTTGAGAGGAAGAATGAAAGGCGATTAATAAAATGTATTTACAATGCAGTGGAAACGCCGGGAGGGGACGCCCTGGGAAGACATACAGTGACCTTATTGGTGATGTTCTTCAGAAAGGTCAGGTGCGTAGTACTCGCTACCGGCGTATGAGCAGCTGTATGAACGTAAGCGAGGCAAAAGGAGTACGTCAGGGTCGTAGCAGGTGGCTTCTGTAGTTTCTGCCTACCCCCGTGGGGAGAAGGGATGAGTTTATGTATGTGTCGTCGCGAACGGAAGTTTAGCGATAGTACGTCACTCAGTTGATTTCTTAGTACAAGTCAAGCTTAGCTCTGATTGGTTGTTCGTTTAGTACGTACGGTGAACGCTGTGTGGCGCCAGTATCGTTTGGTCGCCGCATGTGGACGGGGTCGTTGGGAGGTGTGCGAGCATACTCTGTGGAGAGACTGGATCGAGAGCTCGAAGGAGGCACACGCTACCATCGAACCTATCAAGTTCACAGTACCTATACCTACTCCTAGTCATTACTTCTGTATACTCTTCAGTAATAGTCCTGCCACAGCATCATATTGGTTTGCCTGAGTAACCCACGCAATGGAACCCTTACCACAGGGTCGGAGAGATGAACCACCTATTTCTGTGCCCACGTTCCCGCCGTCATATGTATGTATGTTAAGTTTGTTCTTGGGATAAATTCTTCCCAACTACGGAACCCTACATTGAGTGTGGTCCGACACGCACTTGTTTGAGTGTATATTGTGTGTAACTGTAACCTGTATCATATTGTGTGTAACTGTAACCTGTATCAAATTAGTTTTTATTCTTTCTCATTTTTCTTTAGGGTAAGATTCACAGACGGCACTTAGTAAAGAACCTTATCTTATACGAATAAAGTATAAATTCTTATGAAACGCGTACTTTACTTCACAAAGTACGGTAGAAGTAATTTCTGAGAATCTAAGGCTTAGACCGACCCCCTTGCAAAGATTAGTGGTCTTTCCCATTATGTAAAAGGTTACAAAGAAAGCGGCCAAGTGCGTGTCGGACTACGCACAATGAAGGGTTCCGTAGTTGGGATTAAATTAATTATACCAAGAACAAACTTAACATTATAGTTGAAAAACATGTTCTCACATACATTCTAACAGTAAATGTAAGTTTGTACTCACAATATTGAGAGATTTACCATGTTATTTTATGACCACAAACTTCTTATAGGTTTTCCTGTAATCTACAGGTATAGAACCATTTTCTGTATTTATTTCAAAATTTTAGACTCAGTAGTTTCGGATATAAGGGGTGGGGGGCTGGTTAATTTTCGTCTATTTTCTTAAATAACTTTAATACGATTTATTTTAAAATTATTAAAAAAATATATTTGAAATCCTCATAGTAAGCCCTTTCGTTTGATATATCACACGGTACAGTTTGCAAAACTATTTTTTTTTTAATTTTCCTATTTGCCCCCTACAAGTGACACCTATATTCAAAATTCATTTAAGTAATTTAGCCGTACGTGTTTGGGTCATAGAAATCCATATGTATACCAAACTTCAACTTAATCGGTCCATTAGATTCGGAGCAAATTGGCTGTGACAGACGGACAGACAGACACACGAGTGATCTTATAAGGGTTCCGTTTTTTCCTTTTGAGGTACGGAACCCTAAAATACACTTTTCTTAAAAATGGGTATTAAATGAAGCAAAAAAATACGAGAACCGCAACCGCTACTTTTTAATTAACTTACAATATTTTTAAGATTTTTCCTCCACTAGAGGGATACAATTTAAAATTTGTGCATAAAACTCATCTCGTTTCGTTAGCCACAATTATTTCGGGATACTCCGTTGTCACCATTTTGACAACAATTGAGCCTACCGTAGGCTGAACTATAAAAATATTCGCAAAAAAAAAACCGCAACTGAATTAAACTTAACCACGAACATAACAAGATACAATATTGAATAAACAACATTTATTAGAAGTGACAGCTCAATTCACAGGTGGCGCTCAAACAAAATTATGATTAGTTAGGGCTGTGCTACATTAGTTTTTGTTTGTACGAACAGTCAGGGTTGCCCCTGAACAGCAATAACTTTTGTTGTTCAATTACCTGTGCTGGGCGTACACGGGATCCATCAAGAATTATGTGTGTGTGCGTGCGGAATATTTTTGTGTACGTAGGTACGTTGTCTGTTTTGTGTGTGTGTAATGTGGGTAACCAATGTATTGGGTTTCATAGTAAGCGCTGCTGACGTGAAATGGGGTAACACTTACTTTAAGCGGGTAATTTAAGACGCTTTTGTTATGCTTTTAGCTAAGCCCTAAGGAAATGCGTGTTTATATTAAGTATGTTAAAGTATTTATAACACATTTGCTCGTAAAGGGTCCCTTATTTCACCAATTTCAATATCGTAATGTATATCATATCGTAAAGTCCGTATATATCGTAAAGTAAAACGCACGAGTTTCTTTTTAATAAGGTAACACGTACTGTTTATCATGATGCTCCGTCTAAAAGGAACGGTACTTTTTTAAATCTTAGCAAAGAGTTTTTATGTCAGAAAACTGGTCAACATTTTATGAATAAAATTAACTTTGGGATAAAATTAATTTTGACAATAAATTACAACCATTTATCTGTAACAAAAACAAAAAAATATTCATTTACTTTAATAATACTGGCTGTTGTTTTGCCTTTGCCTTTAAAAAAAAGCGCTGATGCGTGCGCATCGCTAATTTGTGAACAAGTAAAAACTATTCCGCGCGCTTTTTCTTTTCGCTGTATTGTTTTTATTTGAAAATGTCGTCAAGTAATGATGAATTTATTCATTCGACACCGCCAGAAGTCTCATAGGCAGCAAAAAAGCCTAATCTAAGCTTCTTGCCCGAAAAATCGACCGATAGATACTTACAAGCGTATCAAAATTTCATCGTATGGAAAACAAGCAAAGATGCAAATTCATTTTCAGAAAGTGTGTTTTTAAAGATTTATTCGTTTAAGAAAGTCCGAGTTTTATTTATTTCCTCGCAAATATGTTATAAAACGTCGTATGACATACGTGGGCTTTGATAATTACAGCCTCTGCTTCCTTGTAGCCCTCGCCTACGGCTCGGGCTAGCAATATCGCCTCGGCTGTAATTTTCAACTTACCGCACTTATATCATAATGTACTATTACATACCTACTACTTAGTTGTAACATATTATCATGATCAGAATGTTGTGGCACAAAAGGGATGAATGAAATGGAATTGCATGCAGCTGAGATGAGAATGCTAAGAGGGATGTGTGGTGTTACACGAATGGATAAATTAAGAAATCCTAACTTCTTAACTAAATCACACAACACACTAATATTATAAAGGCGAAAGTTGGTTGGTGTGTGTATGTGTTTGTATGTTTGTTACTTCTTCACGCTCAAACGGCTATACCGATTTGGATGAAATTTGGTATGCAGAAAGCTTTTACCCTGGATCAACACATAGGCTACTTTTTATCTCGGTCTACGTGGGTGAAACCGCGGGGCGCAGCTAGTAATATTTAAATGCGAAAGTGAGTTTGTTAAGCTTTCACGCTAAAACGGCTGAACGGAAATCCATGAAATTTGGCACATGGGTAGACCATGACCTGAAATAGGATATAGAATACCTTTTATCCCGGTAGTACGTTCCTGTGGGATAATTTCTGACCTCCATGCGGTCAAAGCCGCGGGCAAAGGTTGGTGAGTGATTAAGAGGAAATCTGAAAGTAGCACCGGTGACTGAAAAGTTGTGTGGAACTCGGTTTTCATGGTATGGCATGTGATGAGGAGGAATGAGGAAAATGTCGTGAGGAAAGTTTTGAGTATGAATGTTGATGGCTCAGACCAAAAATATGGATGGACTGTGTGAAAGATGATGTGGCTAGAAAGGAGGTGACTACTGAGATGGGCGACTAATAGAGAAGTAAGGAAGAAGAAATTCTGCGCCGACCCCAAATAGATTGAGATAAGGGCAAAATAATGACGATGTAGCTATAATCTCATATTATGTTAATAGATTAGACTATACTACATCGGTTTAGGTAATTAAATAAAGGTAAACAAGAAAAAAAACCATGTGTCTGGTTAACCGACTAAACGTAATACCTGTCACTTTACATGACAGTTGTCATGCTACGATACAGTTTTACTCTTCTAAATTGAACTAATTCGTTGTATAACGTTGCTAAATTAAAGAGTACAACTGTGTCGTAGCATTACGACTGAAGTGACAGGCGTTACGTTTAGTCGGTTAACGAGACACGTGTTTTTTTTTTGTTTACCTTTATTTAATTACTTAAACCGATGGAGTATACGTAGGTACTAGATTACGTTAGGTAATGCTGTTTATATAATTTGTGTCGTGCCCGGTTTGAAATTAGGAATTCCTTTTCTAGGAAATATTTTTCAATAATACCTAGTGTGTACAATTAAATATAATATAGTGGATATTTTTTTTTTCGGTGGGAAACCTTCAAAAGTTGCCCGGAATTTGGTGATAAGACCGGGGTGTGTAGTATTTTTACCTCACTAAAACCACCCCGATGTTCACCATATGCAAGGAAGGGGCACCATTACCTCTCAAAAGACCCCTCTGTTCAACGTCTATTATGTTCAACATCTCTGTGGAGACTGCAAAGGGTCACCTCGAAACCTACCTCTCCAAGGCAGCACGTGACTACTATGCACCGTCTCCCCTGAGGACACTCACTTGGCGGACAGAATCCCCACTCTGAGCGCCCGTGACCCCAAATTCCCGCCTACCTTAAAGGATGCAGGTGGGGTTTAGGTGTCTCGACGCCTTATTTTCCAAGCGGGATCAGCCTTCTCACTATCCCTTTCGGTAGCCACTTTCTGGACCATCACAGTCTCACAGAAGGAGGCCATTTCCCTTACTACATAATCACAACTCCACAATATTATCTAAATTGTTATACATAGATCCATGTCCCTTAAAAGGTCGCCACGCGTAATGGACCGGGCACCCCGGGGAGCCCATAGAAGCATTCCATTACAGCGCCTTATTTCGTAGCAATAAAGGCCGTTTTCGTAGTTCTATTGCTACTACTGATGTGTGGTTAACCATACCGAAGCCATTCGTGAGCGCACTACGTGAATACTGCTAGTCGACATGCTAAGGGCTCGCAGCTCTTAAGGCGCAGATTTCCTGAAAACGATCAAAAAGGTGGTTTTTTAAAGCTGTTTATCTCATAAACCGTAAATAATTTTGACATGTAAAAAAAATATGATATTTTCAAGTCCTTTTCGCATACAGTGATGGAAGCCAAAACATAATTAAACATACTTTAATGCACCAAAAAAATCTTTAAACATACCTCCTAATAATCTTTAAAAGCTGTTTATCCCTTCATTAGCAATTATAATTATAATTAAAAATATACCATGAAATGTCAAATTCCAAACTGCATCCAGTGATGGATTACTTTTTATTAAATAGTTAATTTCAAATTTTATACGATTTTATTTGCACTTTTACAACATAATTCCGGTGCGCGTGAGAATATTCTATCTCGTGCGTCAAACTAGACAGGCATAAAGCCATTTCACTTACACACCGAGCTAAACCAAGCTTGGAACCAGGGCCTTAAACTGAGCTAAGATGGAACAAAACTACAGTAAACATGGCTGACCTAATTTTCTCAGTAAACAGACCAAATGATTTAGTTGAAGTAAAAGGATTGTGGTACAGTCAGCGTCAAAAATATCGGGACGAACAGACTGTTCAAAAAATGATATCAACAACTAAGAAAATTAAACTTTATCTCAATTGGATAAAGTTCTTGACTGAATGACAGCTGTCGTGTACCGTCTTCATTCTTCTTCATTGAGTTAATATTTTATTTTCATAGTTGTTTAGATCATTTTGAACAGTCTGTTCGTCCCGATATTATCGACGTTGACTGTAAACTCTTTCAAAGTGGAATTAATATTAACAAGCACGATTTTCGTCGGATACATAAAGTATTTATCACAACCAATTAATTTTATTGGACTGAAAAAACGTAATGATATTTTCTTTACAAAGCGAGGTTATGGGTATATTCGGGCAAGTATCAATGTTACTTTTTCAATTCATATCTACTTTCTGAGTTTATCTTGGACATTACTGACATCGGTGAATGAAAAAGTCGTGAGGGAATCTGGACTTGTAGTCTATATAAGTCTGATCGCCAACCCATCTTGAGCAAGCATGGTGCAAGCAAACGTGGAGATCAATGGCACAGTATAAATATGAACAGTAGGGAAACTATGAACAAACGTACGAAATGGCACACTATCAGTCGCGCGCATCGATGAGACTCCTAACCCAGTTTAAATACAGGGTGTAAGGGACAGCCCTCCGCAAACTAACAGGGTGCATTCAGCTCCTCATTTTGAATCATATTCTACCGGAAATTTTCTCAGGAAATTTCAGGTTTTTTTAATAGTTTTTTCAGTTACATTTTCTTTATTTCAATGTAAAATTACATTGTGTGTTCGCAGCACTACATTTATGTAAAAAAATAGCAAAAAAAAAAACCAGCAATGGATGTTGGAATACTCTAACGAACGACGCGTGAAATCAGCTGTTCACTTTCTGTCTAGCTACAGAGTTCATCGAACTCACTGCATACCTATTACCTACCCCTCCCAACCAGTAACAGACGCTCTGATTTGTGCACAAAAACACAAACAAATCAGTTTATTTGATTCCCATAACGTTCCTGAAATAATTTCAAGTACCGGTCATCTTAGTATGATACGTCACCCTATGAGTTTGCGGAGGGCTGTCCCTTACACCCTGTATGCTGAGAGCACCGCGACTATGACTCGGGGCCTCGTTTCGACCAATGCTCGTGCCTTCTCTCTATGAGAAGAGCGTTCTGCCTTTCAGTGGCACAATAATAGGCTGCTATTATTATTATTTTACTAAAAAGTGAAAGATTATTGCATTGAGTAACAAAAACAACTTACTACACGTCTGTGGGAGGATTCTGAGAATTTACTACCCTGTCGGGAGTACATCTTGTTTCCATAAAGTGGAGATCGAACTGACATGCCCAAAAATATAAAATTCTGAATATTTATGGCAAGAGTCAATAATGTCAATAAGCCTCAAAATAATCCAAATAAAAATATTTGGAAAACAATCAAAAGGTCAACATTCATTTCATTATTATGGAATTCCAATAAAAAAAGTGAATGTTAGTATACAACATTGGTTTTTGTTTAAACTAAACCTCTTAAGGGGTCATTGTACTCATCATTTTGAACAACTTTTACTATGGCACCAAACCTGAAATCGCGAAAAAAATCAGCTGTTCAGTAGATTTTGACGAGTTTTATGTAGATAAATGTACTGAACAGCTGATTTTTTTCGCGATTTCAGGTTTGGTACCGTAGTAAAAGTTGTTCAAAATGATGAGTACAAAGACCCCTTCAGTCGCGCGGACGCACCTGTGGACGGCGGTTGCGTATTTACGACAGCGTTGAGTGACGTTTTTGAGTGAAAATGACGAACATTATAAAGTGTGACAAGTGTAACATCGTAATTGATGAAATGTTGTCTTACATCCAGAACAAAGTGTCTGTTGTGGATGAAGAAACTTTAGTGCGTATTTGTGTCTCATCATTCACAAGTGATGAAATCAAAACATCAAAATCACTACTTTTCGATGCCATTCCTTCGAATCTGCGTAAGATTATACGGAAAAATAGAGGCAAGGAACAAAGGGATTTGGCGGATATAATTAATTTGTTCAAATCTGCTGAGCCGGATGACATTCCTGTGTTTGTGGCCAGGAGGCTTGAAAAGTTGCCACCTATTACGTTCGACCACTTGGACTGTACGAAGCTGTTGAAAGATTTAGTACGAATGCAATCGGCAATTGATGAAATTAAAACCACATATGCGACGTTAGATAATATGAAGGAGTTGAGAACGGAATTATCGCGAATCAGAAATGATTCGTTACCACCTATGTCTGCATTTAAAACGAATACGAAGCGGGCCGCCTGGTTACTGGATAGTGGGCCGATGGGACTATCGAACCTGCCTAATTCTTCTCTCCACGAGGTAATATGCAATATGGATGAGAATGATAGTGATTTGCATCAAAGAACTCCTCAATACCGAGAAATTATGCAGGTACAAGAAAAACAAAATAAACATGAGTCATGTAGTACGCAGCGGCGGCCGTCAGCGGTCGGTGTAGGCACTGCGGTGACTCACGCGCATGAGCCGAGTGTATGTGCTACCGGTCTGGCGCCGACTGAGCGCGCGGGCCAGACGTTGAGTATTAATGAAGCGCATCAGCTGATTGCTACGAATAACGTGAACGTCGCTAATAACAATGCGATTATTCAGTCAGATACTCCGTGCAATGTAAACAGCAATGACGATGGATGGCAAAAAGTGTCTTATCGTAAGAAGCAACCTAAATATCGGTATATGGGTAAAACCGGTGTGGCGACAGATGTGGAGGGGCGTTTTAAAGCAGCAGATAAAAAAGTTCCAATATTTATCACGAATATACATAGTGAGACGACCGAAGACGAAATAATTAATTATATTCGCTCGAAAACACAAGAAACGGTGTCTTTACAGAAAATACTAATGAGGAAAGAAAGGGGACATGTTGCCTACAAATTCTTTGTTTCCGAGTCCAAGTTACCATCTTATCTGGATGAGAATTTATGGCCCCGAGGCATCGTATTTAGACGTTTTGTCAGTTTTAATCGGCGAAAGTCGAACGGATTGTTATCTGTTGACGGTTTCAATAAAAACAACAATGGATAGCAGACCGTATCGTTTCGCTAGCTTCAATTGCAAAAACATAAAACGCTCCATAGATGACATTAGGGAGCTCTGTTGTTCTTGTGATTTGGTAGCCTTGCAGGAAACTTGGCTACTTCCTGAGGAAATACCGTACTTAAGTACTATTCACAGCGGGTTTGGCTACACGGGAGTTTCAGCGGTGGACACATCTGCAGGTCTGCTGCGTGGGCGACCTTTTGGTGGCGTGGCCTTGCTGTGGAGAAGCAGCGTATTTCAGCAGGTGTCTGTGTTGCGTTGTGATAGTGAGCGTATATGTGCCATTAAAATAATAACCGGTGACCGGCCAGTGATAGTGCTAAACGTATATATGCCAACAAACGCAGCGGCCAATTTAGCTGAGTTCACGGACTGTCTTAGTATGGTAAGCGCAATTATTGAAGAATACGGCATTGAGTCTGTATATATTTTAGGCGATTTTAATGCTGCACCGTATGGTTTATTTTTCAGCGAGCTTGTAAGCTATAGTGCTGAACAGAATTGGATATGTGTTGATGTAGAAATGCTAGGTATTGACTCGGATACGTTTACCTTTATGAGTGACGTGTACGGGTCGTGCAGCTGGCTGGACCACTGCTTGGTAACTCAGTCTGCAAGGCAATCTGTTACAAACGCGTATGTGGATTATGACACGGTATGGTCAGATCACTTCCCGCTTATTGTTGAGTGTAAATTAAATCTAATTTCACAGACGGTGCATCACAATGTCATGCTGAATAAGGGAGTAGTGTGGGGTGTACGGAAGGAGGAACAGATTGCCTTGTATACAAGTGAGTGTAACAGGAAGCTCAGACTTGTGGACTTTCCTTCTGAGTGTATACAGTGTGCTGACTTTTACTGTCGTGACTATGGTCATAGGCGTGCCATTGACAGACTGTACTCTGATATTGTGACTGCTCTTCGTGACGCGTCTTTGGCCGGTCGGGGTAGCAGGAGGACGGGTGGGGCTGGCTCGCGTGTAGTAGGGTGGAACAAAAACGTCAGCGAGGCTCACCGGGTGGCCAGAACAAAATTTATTGAATGGGTGTTATGCGGTAAACCTAGGTGTGGGGAAGTGTATCGCGTAATGTGTGAAACCAGAAGGGTGTTCAAATCCAGGCTTAAGTGGTGCCAAGATCATCAGGACCAATTGAAAATGGATACCATTGCTTTGAAGCACTCGAGCGGTGACTTTCGTGGTTTTTGGCAAGGTACCAAAAAGGTAAACTTAAGACCTGGCCTACCGGTGAGCGTTGATGGGGTTAGTGAATCGGGAGACATAGCTAGTCTATTCAAGTCTTACTTTTCTGTAAAGCCACAGTTGGGAAGGCAGACTGGGGAGGTCAATGCTGAAGAGCCGATGGGAGCAATGGAGACGAGGATTTTAGCCAGTGAGGTGCGTAAAATCATTAAATATATGACCAGAGGCAAATCTCCTGGCCATGATGGCCTCAGTATTGAGCACCTGCAGTATGCCGGTCCACATGTGTCTAGGGTTTTAGCTATGTTCTACTCGTTATGCCTGAGCCATTCATACCTTCCGTGTGATTTCATGAGAACGGTAGTAGTGCCTGTAGTGAAGAATAAAACTGGTGATCTATCTGATAAAACTAACTACAGGCCTATTTCTCTAGCGACTGTTATAGCAAAGGTGTTTGACGGTTTGCTTGATACACAGTTAAATAAACACGTGTCACTGCATGATAATCAGTTTGGGTTTAGATCCAAATTATCTACAGATAGTGCAATACTGTGTCTCAAGCATACTGTCAGATACTACACGGATCGTAAAACACCTGTGTATGCGTGTTTCCTCGACCTGTCCAAGGCCTTTGACCTGGTATCGTACGATGTGTTGTGGCGAAAACTAGAGGACATAAACATGCCGCATGAACTTGTTAACATCTTCAGGTATTGGTACGAACATCAGGTTAACAATGTCAGATGGGCGGGTACATTATCGGAGTCATACAGGCTTGAATGTGGAGTGAGACAAGGTGGGTTAACTTCTCCCACACTTTTCAATCTCTACATTGATGCACTCATCGTCGCGCTCAGTAGTCGCCATGTTGGATGCCATGTTGATGATGTGTGTGTAAACAATCTGAGTTATGCTGATGACATGGTGGTGCTGAGCGCGTCGGTTTGTGGACTACGCGAGCTATTGAGAATTTGTGAGGAGTACGCTGGCAGCCATGGCCTTGTGTATAATGTCGTGAAGAGTCAATACATGGTATTTCAGGGAGGCGCCAAATGCCCAGAACAAGTACCACCTATTCGCCTCAAAGGTATACCGTTAGAACGGGTGAACCAATTTAAATACTTGGGGCACTGGGTAACAGCTGATCTGAAAGACCATGTCGACATTGAGCGGGAGCGGAGGGCACTGTCTAAGAGAGCAAATATGATAGCCCGTAGGTTTGCGCGTTGTTCAAGTCAGGTTAAAATCTCACTTTTTAAAGCTTTCTGCACCTCCCTTTACACGTGCAGCCTATGGGCATCTTACTCACAAGCTGCTTACAGTGCCCTTCGTGTCCAATTCAACAACGCGTTCAGAGCGGTGTTGGGGCTGCCCCGTTTCTGCAGCGCCTCGGGCATGTTTGCGGAAGCGCGCACCGACTGTTTCCACGCCACCATGCGCAAGCGGTGCGCGTCCTTGGTGCGCAGGGTGCGGGCTAGCTCCAACACTGTCCTGGCGATGATTGCTCAGCGACTGGATTGTCCCTACGTTGGGCATTGTTGTGGCAGGCATATTTCTGGTGTTTGAATGTAAAATATCTAATAATATATAATGATTTGCTTAATATTTGCTTTTGACATAACTTAATTTAATTATTTAATCCATTGTAATATTTAATTAATTATTATTAACTTTGACATTATATTAACTTTGACATTATTTATTTATTACTGACATTATTTATTAGACATTAATTAATACATATTTAATCAGTTTTTATTTTGAATTGTGTTTTTGTGTTTAATATGGGTCAATGACCTGAAATAAATGAATTTTAATTTTAATTTTTAATTTAAGAGGTTTAGTGTAAACAAAAAATAATGTTGTATAAATCTGGTGACGTTTACAACATTCACAACCCATTTCTAACCAGAAAAGCTAAACTTACACAGTAAAATGTGGTATTCACGATAACCTAGATTAGTTTTAAAACAAGGCAAATGCGAAGTTACGGAAGTCGTGTTGTCTATAAAACTCGCATTTCGTGTGACACAGCCAACAGTCCCCAACCGCACGCTGAGATCGGGAGCCAAAGCGAAATTTCAATAAAACTTTGATTACGAACAAGTTTTGTTTTACCAGGGAATAATGAAATACGTGGATGTCTTCTATGTTTTGTTTAAGGAAATTTTCGGCAGAAAGTTTTAAAGACTTATTAGCATTTATGAGTTCCGTGTTAGTTAGAAGTTTCTTTTGTTTTTAGGTTAAATAACAGGGCCCAGTTTCCCACGAGTGGATTCTGGAAATGGAGATTAATCATCATTTCTAGAATCTTCTCAGAAACAGTTTACATCAATAGGTTGGGCAGGATCATCAATCACCATCTGTCCGCTAAACGGAATAATTTTAGCAATTCTTCTGTCACGGCTTATTGATTAAAAGATGCTGAATATAGCCTACTAATGATGAAAACATCTTCTAAAAACCAAACCTTCGAAAAACCTAGTCATCCCCAGATTAATCACTCTACAATACCTTCTTTCTACAAGAAATTCTATCTCAAAAACAACGAAAAAGCAAAATTATCCACCAGACAATTACAGTTCATGACATTCAAGTCTATAACGGTACATGACACTCAGTATTACAGGACATGACAAGCCAATCCAGCTAGCATCAAATTCCACTTACGCAGGCAATAAGGCAGAATTTGCCAGAAACTTGTCGGAAATTCCCGAATATCCTGCGCACCGCTCACTCATGGGCGATAAAAGCCTAAACAGGGGAACAATTCTATGCACAGCTGATCGTAAAATGGTTCGGATGGATAGGCTAGGTTCGTAAGCAACTGGGGCTGCCAAATGCAGTGCCGTTATATAAAATTGGCAACTGGCGAGTTGTGGTCCTCCGATGCGGTTTGGAGGGTGCTACTGTCGATATATCCGGCATTTGGGTGTTGCGTAAGTCTGGCATTATAGCCATTCAGTACGGATTGTTTTTAAATTACATTCTATTATTTTATCGGCAGAGAGAATTCGATTTATTTAGCCTTTACACACAAGTCTTATTTATTAATAGCATTAGGTACTCGAAAACTCGTTGAAACTTTCTATTTGGCCCCATTTATATTCTTTGGATGCTATTAAAAGATTCATTAATATAAATTATGTATTTTGCTCTTGTAAGTTTGCTCCTGTAAAAAGTAGCTACAGGAGAAGGCTAATACAAAAAAAAATACGGCTCATTACTTAACCTATTTCTGATATTTATTGGATTTCTATTTCGAGAGTGAATGCCGCCTAATCCCTACCGAAATTCAAGAGCGTAGAAGTTCAAAGTTCAAGTGGCTCCCCTAAAATTGTTTAATCGTTAGTAGTTAATGAGGCAATTTCAGCAATTAAGACTTCGTTATAGAAAATTGTTGAAAAATAATCACGTAGCCGATTAAGGCCAACTGTCGGCGGCGATAAATCGACAAAACTAATTAAATTAATGACTTTACAAAAATGTTGGGCTATATTAAAGAAATAACGAGGCTCGGAATGCCTGTGATTTAAAGTTGACTGGTGATTTGGTGATTGGACATCACCATCAGCCTACAGTCATCCACTGCTGGACATATGCTCGATTCTCGGCAACTCTCATCCAGCTTCCAGTTACCCTGCTAAGATTCTCGCTCCATCTAGCCTGACAGCGTCCTACCTTACGTTTGCGGATTGTACTTATAATATTCTAGTTGAAACTTCAAGACCAAACGATATATTTCACAAGATATTGCCCCACAGCCGATGATCCCCTTTATAGCATAAACTAGGCTCATAAAGTTCCCTATCCGCCAACCCAAAGTGCGTAGTCTAATGCATAACGCATGTACACCACTACTTGCTTGCTATGAAACAAAAAAATTGCGTAAAGCGAATATTTCTTTTGATCTCATAAGTACACTAGAGGCCGAAGAAAAGTATACACCGGGGATTAAACCTTTATTGCGAGAAAGGCACGTATTGTTGCGTATTCAATACGCGGAGGCCGAGAATAGGATATTTTAGCATTAGGCGTAATGACTTGCTTTTGCCCGCGACGTATCGTTGGTCTCAACTTAAGTGCCTGCGGGTCACGAAACGCTGACTTTGCCTTTTATTTTACATTTCACTGCGTTTTTACAGCGTCGCTTTGATGATAATTTTTGTTATGTTTAAGGAATAATGAGTTTTCGTGAGGAATTAGGGGAAATACTTTCGGCATTTGAAGTCGGATTTTGGATTTTGATTGGTTTTATTTATGGGCTTTGCTATTGTACCAGTTGGAATACTTTTATTTATGTTTTGTTGTTCTTGAAACTAACATGCCTAATAAATGTTTCGTCGACTTGTTCTGCTTTCAAATTCTTAATGAGGTGACGGCGTGCCCTGTTATTTCCAAGAAACCACTGTTTAATTCAAAGTTACTCACGGAACATAAATGAAATATTATGTCTTAAATCAACTAACTTTCAGCACTTAAAAGCTGTTCCATTTCCAATCATAATAATAATTAATTTTTGTGTTAATTGTTCCTGGCGCACATTTTAGCATAGAATATTAATTAGTCCTTCTTGCAGTTAATGGCGTTTATTTATAAACGTTTCTTAAAGTTAAGAAACGTTTTAAAAAATTGAAGTTTATGCAGATGATAACCATTGCTTGACTTGAAAGTATCATTATTCTCCTGACCTTATCCCAAAAGCAACGTTATTAGATAAACTCCATGTATTTATTTTAGTAAAATGATACAATGATAGTAGCGAACATAACACGCAAATAGATTAATCGAAATCAGATTAAAATTAATTAATTATCAATGTGGATTTAATCTTTATCATAGTAAAATAAACATTAATTTTACGTGGTGAAATAAATCTATAGGTCAAGTATTTATAAGCACGTTGGATGATGGTTTATTTAATAATTAAATTGTTGGTAAATTTTCGTGGTCGGCATTGTACCTACGTTGGTAAAGGGTAGTTCTGAATAAATTATAAGAAATATTGGTGCGCACGAACAGGGTCCCAAGTATAGGTTATAAAGTTATATTTTGTAACACTATTTCTCTTGTAGGTTTATTGGGAAATAAACTAGAAGAGACTCCTTTACTACAGGATAGAAATATGACTGCCAGGTGGGTCCCTTGATGTAAAAACCAATAGAAATGGGTCTACTTCTTAATAAAAAAAAAAGAAAACATTTCAAGAAGTGGGCTCATTTTTGTGAATCACCTTTAAAAGTAATTTTTTGGTCAATATTTTAAATATGGATGAAAAAAAACTTAGAGGTCATGGTCTCTTTTAAAGCCCAATCAATCTGCCTGCATTTTCCCAACACAGTTGGGGGTCAGCTTCCAGTGTGACCAGATGCAGATGAATACCAGTACTTTACATGGAGCGACTGCCTATCTAACCTCAACAACCCAGTTTCTGGGTAATACGATACCCCTTGGCAAGACTGATTGTTAGACTTTCGGGCTTCTGACGACCAGTAACGACTGTCAAAGATACACGAATAACAGCCGGGACCAACGGCTTAACGTGCTTTCCGAGGCACGGAGGAGTCTCGGTATGTAAAGATGGTCCACCCATCCACGGACCAAACCCGGCAAGCGTAGCTTAACCTGACGTATCGACCCATGCGGCTGTATTAGTGTGATGCTCTTCACTAAATCAAAGCAATGCTCTTTGCCACCAAAAAGTTATGATACAAATATTTCCAGAGACAAACTTTTTCACAAGAAGTTAGGTATATTAGAAACACATACAAACTAATATTAAATAAGTTAGTACACTCACTTATTAAGTTTGTGCAAGTTAAGTTTCATTTAGACGCTTGCAGGCTATCCAAACTTGTAAACGAACTCACTAAGCAACTGGTAACGCGGTTCGGAGAGACCAGGATCATAACTAAACTAGAACAGTCGCCATATTACGACGTCCACAGTTTGTAACTGTATTCCAAGTTTACAAGTTTTGTAATATAATATCGTTTGCGTAGTATAATCTGTGCAGTATCGGCTTGCAGCGCGCACGGTTATATCGGGCGATCACCTATCATATTTGTTTATGTTTTTATTATTGTAATTAGGGATAGTGTCAGTATTATAATTCAGGAGCTCGTGGCTAAGTAATAACAGACACACGGGTCGATCCATCAGGTTAAGCTACGCTTGCCGGGGTTGGTCCGTGGGTGACCATCTTTACATACCGAGACTCCTTCGTGCCTCGGAAAGCACTTTAAGCCGTTGGTCCCGGCTGTCTTTCGACCTTCTTTGGATCTTTAGCAGTCGTTTCGGGTCGTCATAAACCCGAAAGTCTGACAACCAGACTCAGTTACTCGGTTGTGGAGGTCAGATAGGCAGTCGCTCCATGTAAATTACTGGTGTTCAGCTGCATCAGGTTAGACTGGAAGCTGACCCCAACATAGTTGGGAAAAGGCAGGCAGATTGATTGTCAGTAAATGCCCGCATCTTCTTTGCTAAAGGAACACCACCAGGATACCTTGCAGTCAACTTCAACTTTGTATCACTTTATTTAATTAACTACCTACTTCTTTAAAAATGCAACCAGAGAAGTTGTACCACCATAGTAATTATCTATTTCGCAAAACTAAAAACCGACCCAAAAAATATTTTTTTCGCCCCATTATGTCCCACCCAATCCCAAACAAAACCTACCACCGTTTCTACCACCTATCATATACGCAAATGAAATGTAAGAAAATCCTTTAACACTCCAATCAAAGCTATTTATTACCGACATTCTCATTCATGTAAATCGCATAACATTTCCTCACAAAAAAAAAAGAAATAGAAAATTGCGTTTCCAGGTGTAGCCGTGCCTTCTATGAATTTCTTAACGATACGAGCTCCCCGGCTGTTGGCTTTGACATTAATGCATATTTATGCATTACCTCTCAGAGGAAACTGTTCAATAGTTAGTGCGCGTACCTATTTAAGCTCATGTGTGTAAAAGATTTCAATAAGTTCTGTATTTCCGATTTGAAAAGCATTTTCAAGATGGTGGTTTTAAGGAAGAAGAGTTTTTCATTTTCAGTCGACAAAATTCTGAAACGATTTTCTTTGCTGATTGGTATAGCAAGTTTATGAGATATTGCAACTTTGTTTCACAAGTACGATGCCCACTAACAAGTTTAATTGCGCTAGTTTACTTTTGCAACTGTCACTGCGAAAGCGTTCAGGCAAAGGCAACTTTTTGAAAGCCACAAATATGTCACTTGTTGCAATGAGTATTTGAGATGATCAGAAGGCCAATTCTCGTACTTAAAAAACGTTCAAATTCAAGTCGCAGTGTCATCTCAGCGACAATCAATGTCAAAAATGTAGGGAAATTAGAGGCTTCTTTGACAGATTGCGACTGAGATTAGAATGCGAACGTTCTTAAAATTACGAGAATTGCCCCTCTGATGGCCAATTCTCGTACCTAAAAACGTTCACAATCTCATGCCAGCGTCAATCAAATGTCAAAAATGTAGGTAAATGCTATACAATTTTTGACAGATTGAGACTGAGATGAGATTGCGAACGTTGTTAAAAATACGAGAATTGCCGCTCTGATGTCTATTAGTTACGGTATCCTAAAAGAGCGGTAGCCGCCATATATCGTCTGCAATTTAACGGCGAATGACGTTACTGAAACATTTATTTATGAAGAATTTTGACAACGTAAAGTCAAACTTCTCTGCCATTTTCATGTCAGCCGTCACTGATTCTCTTGGAATTTAATCCAACAAACGATCGATGCTAATGAATGGACGAAGATTTATTGGCATGCCAGAAGAACTGTTGTAGTGGCATCTACATCGGCACATACGAACTACGCATCAATGACATGACGTCACGCAATCCTGCATCGCGCAAGTAGAGTTTACTACGCGACTAGCATATATACAACGTCCCGACATCAACCGTCGGGCAGTAGCCCACCAGACACAACACCCGTCTGGTCGGAGGATCCTCCCTTTTCTATGGAGGATGAACTAAACTGGTGACCCCGAGCATGACCGTCAGCGCAGCCTTCGTGCAACTACATCAGCATGACGTCATCAGCATCACTTCCTCAAGCTTTCGAGCGGCGAGTCACACAGCCAGCCAGCATCCACGGCTTCAACGGGTATCTTGACCACCAGCATGCAGCGGACGCGCATTCCTGGTCATCACCTTCAGCCTCAACCTCAACCCAGCGCTGTACACTCCGACTAACTGGAGCATAACGCAGCGCCACCCCGACTCACTGGGGTATCACCGCAGACAGTTCCGACTCACCGTGAACTATGCGGCACCCGACTAACTGGAACCACAACTGGCACTGGCAAGCATCGCAAGATACACGACTCAGCCCACTATCGACCTCCGGTCTCCGGAGGGGAGTGATGTGGCGGCATCTACATCGCCACATGAGAACTACGCATCAATGACATGACGTCACGCAAACCTGCATCGCGCAATTAGAGTTTACTACGCGACTAGCATATATACAACGTCCCGACATCAACCGTGGGGCAGTAGCCCACCAGACACAACACCCGTCTGGTCGGAGGATCCTCCCTTTTCAATAGAGGATGAGTGAACTTTACACCCTGTTCCTCATGCCTCTAAACTGTGAGAGGGTTTCATGAACGTATTGATAATATATTTGTTTTATGTTTTTACCAGAACTTTATAAAATTATATTTTCTTTTATATTTCCTTTAATTATTGCACTTGATTTTTAACCGTATTAATTAAAGTTAAATAAATAAATGAATTCTAGGAAACTGTAACATTAGCGACAAAATGTTGTTTCTTGTTTGTCAACGTACAACAAAAGAGCAATATTTGTTACACACAAAAGAAGAGACACCTACCAAGTATTAAATCAAAAAAGGCTGAGAAAAAAGAAGTAGCTACACACTGTTCAGTACGTGCGAAGTAAATATCCTTATCATATTCCCACTCTTCCGTATCAAGGAAGTTAAAATTGGATTTAATATTACCTGTGTGCCTCCTTGAAGCCACATTTGTAACGCGTTTACGTATATGTTATTACTTATATTCGTTCGTCGTACACTTACATTTGTTCCAAGTTAAAGCCATTGTATAAAACATTATGAGTTGTACATAATTTTCGAAAAGTCATTAATAATAAAGGATTATCCAATTCGAGGTTCCTATATTGGAAACACTGTAATTTTGACAGTTGTTAGTAATGGCGCATGTTTCAAACGTCAAATGTTAGTTTGTAACAATACATATAAAAAATGAATCATTACTCTGTATTTGTTGGTGTGGTATGCGTGTATTTTATGTTTTAAATTTATTTATTTCTATTTTTTGTTTGTTTTAGTCCAGGAAGTTCTATATTGTATCAACTGGATCAACCAAATAATTTTATTTGTTTAAACCTAATTTTTTTTTTTCACTCGTTCACACTTGTTTCTCTTGCTCACTTTAGACATTGGCAGAATAGTCGATATCGGCTTTGCTTGCCATTTATTAAAAATAGAATAGAATAGAATACAAATTTAATCGCTTTACCGCCATCCGCCAAGCGCAACTTGCTACACGGCGCGTGAAACGTTCAGAGGTCGCATTATTTTACGTTACGAGGACGCCGTTGGATTTTTTTTTTGTGGGGTTTTCTTAACGCTTTTGTCGTGTTAGTTATTCGCGTCTTTATTATTTATCAAGACATCTACAAAGTTGGAGCACCTAACTAACATTCGCCAAGTTATTGCCGAGATAACCCACGAGCGAAAAATTCATCGAAAAAATCAATTATTGAAGAAGGTCCAGAGGCGGCCATTTGCCTGACATCATTTTCCATAGTTAATGAATAACACTAAATATTCAATTAAAGAAAAAACAATTACGATATTGTTACATTTTATGTATTTTTTTCTGAAATGAAAGTTAGGAAACTCGAATTGGAACATCTTTATAAAAGTTACATGTTACAACTTTTAAGCAATGTTTTTTTTTCTTAAACTTTTCAGTACCTTCAGCAATTTTTATTAAGTCAAAATCATTGACCAACCGTTATTTCTTGTTTTGTTTTTATTTAGCGTCTGTGTTTACTAACATAGTCGTAAGTTTTACTAACAATCTTGTTGAGTCTAATCTTGGTTACTTGAATAAATAAACATTCCATTCTATTCTATTCTATTGCCAACATAACCCCGATACCCCAGGACATCAAACCACTAAGTCATATCTATACATCTATTACAATACTATTACTTTTCAACATTTTTCTGCCATACAGTACTGAAAGTGCCCAATAATCTCCTTTACGTTCTCACAAATACCCCCATTAGAAATAAAGAAAAACCACAAATCTTGCTACTAATTTCTGACCTGCCCAGGATTACCTTAAAAAAGTGCAAAAGGGAGTTTAGTTTTAGCCAGGCAAATCCCTGTTATATAATACATTATATAGCTATGTATAAGGAAAGCCTGGAGCAGAGGTTGCGTCTAAATAATTCGTAGCACCCCACGATTAAGGCTCATTTCCACGAGGAGAGATTTCCGCCTCGGATATGCTATCGTTAGAATAGAATAGAATAGAATAGAATAGAATATATGTATTCATATTAATCATTGGTAAAATATTAATATAAAATCTTAGAAATAATTTACAAAGGTATTATAATATAATGTTAGCTGCCTGTACTAGGAAAGCCTGTACGTTGAAGTTGAAAGCAAATAACAAATTAAAAAATAACTAACAAATTAAAAAAAAAACAGAATAGAATTATTGACTTGAATAACAGCACGGATGATTAGAAACAGTTGACAAAGGTGGGAATCGATTTTTTAGGGTTCCGTAACAAAATGGTAAAAAAAAAAGTAATTAAAAAAACTAAAAAACCCGACTGCGGTTAACGTCAAGTTAAAAAAAACAGAAAAGCTAAAAAACAAGCCCATTTTAAATTAAATTAAATTTGGAAGCAGGCGGGACCCGTTTGTGTTTGAAGATATAAAAAAAAACGTGCCAAGAGCGTGTCGGACCGCGCACAATGAAGGGTTCCGTAATTGAAAAGAATTTATCCTAAAAACAAACTTAACATTGGATCCCAAAAAATAATTTTTATGTAAAAAAATTACAAATTCACAAATTTCGGACTTTTTCCTTTACTTGTCCTGAAAGACCTTGCTTCCTGCCAAATTTTGTTTGTTGTGCCCTATAGGTTTTGATTTCCTTGCGACAGTTGCGAGTATAAAAATGTGTCGCAAAATGGCCGTATTTTTTTATTGCGTTGACTTAATTTAATTTAAAATGGGCTTGTTTTTAGCTTTTCAGTTTTTTTTAACTTAACTTTAACCGCAGTCGGGTTTTTTAGTTTCTTTAATTACTTTTTTTATTTCCAGCTTTTTAGTTTACAAATGTGAAAAATTTCGCAGACGATTTAGTTCTTGCAAGGAGTTTTGAGGGTTATTTTCATTTCGATTTTCTTTTCGTATTTTTTACGATTTGTCACTTCGAATTGCTTTTAACCACATAAGTTGTATATATTTTTGTAATCACCTTTTAAAATCCTTTAATATGATATCCCACTCGATGGTAATAGAAGAAAAAAAAATTTTTGAACTCCACAACATGGCACCCCAAACCGCCATTTTACTTTTTTACTATTTTAATGTAGCCAGTGACACTCGCACTACCAAGAAAAACCTAAAGACGTATAATTCATCCAAATCCGTTCATTCGTTTAGGAGTTACGAGGGAACAAAGAAACGGACATACATACATACATAAATACAAAACATACGTACATACATACATTCTAACAAACAAACAACAACACAACAAACAACACACATATACAACAACAAACAAACAACAACAACAAAACAAACACACATAAACAACAAACACAACACAAACAACACAACAACAAATAACAAACAAACAAACAAACAAAACAACAACAAAACAAACAAATATTTTGTACGACCTACAAGTATTTGTTTCGAGTCTGGGTGTTTTTCTATCTATAATATGTATGTATTTACAAAAAAAAGGAATATAAGTTTATCAGCCATCTCGTTACCATAACACAAGCATTAGGTTGCTTAGCTTGGGACTAGATTGCGTTGTGTGAAATGTCCAAGAACATTTTTTTATTTTTTTATTTATTTCTTACATACAGGTCAAATACATAACCCTCCTTTCGGGCTTCGCCGCAGTCGGGTAAAAAGGAACACTTATGGTGCGACTCAAGTTTGTCTGTCTGTCTGTCTGTCTGTCACAGCTGGATATCTCAAGAACTATAATGCTATTATCTTGAAAGGAGATCCACAAACAGCCCTAATAAATTAGGCCTCAATAAACAAAAATGAAATAATTTGGGTTTTCAAGGAGTAATATTAGTCTATAGCCCTGTGTAATTAGTTTTTTGATATAACATGGGATATGTATATTAAAAAAAAAACTTTACTTCAGACAGTAGTCAATAAATCCCATTAACATTTGTTCCCGCTCTATCTTTAGGTTATGAGTTTGAGTGATTTTAATATGAGGTTAAGGAAAGTTACTTACAGAATGTTGAATTTATATTCCTTAGCTGCACATGATCAGGGATTTTAATGACAAAAAAAAAACGAATTCAAGTTAATTGAAAATATTTTATTCATTGTTTTCCACATCATCATAGGTGATTGTTGACAACCGATAGATTGACAAGTGACATCCGTATCGAGTGTTGCAGTTCGCAAAAATGCAAATCGATTTTTCTATAAAATCATTAAAATAACATAACAACAACAAAAAAATACTTTATCTTTAATAATTGTTTCGCCATAAACTCATAAAATACTTTTTTATGTGAAAAGAAATATAAATCGAAAATTATAATAATAATCTTTTGATGGGAAAAACATTTTTTTTTAATATGGCAAAATCAGTTGTTATTTATTAAAACAACTGCAACGCGAGGAATACATCAACTGACTTTTCTTTTTTTTTAATTCCTTTTTCCTACGTTTTTTTAGGAAATGATAAATTAAAGTAGGTCTTATAATTATTTAAATATTTTTTCGAATGGTCTAATACTTTGTCTATCGGGGCCATGACTCGCCGATCTCCTTTGGAACAGTTTTAGCTGACGATTGCCCAACTATTTTGCAAATAAGAAAGAAATAAAAATAATGGGTGTGTTTTTAACCGACTTCCAAAAGAGGAGGTTCTCAATTCGTCGGAAACTTAAAAAATGATAAATTAAAGTAGGTCTTATAATTATTTAAATATTTTTTCGAATGGTCTAATACTTTGTCTATCGGGGCCATGACTCGCCGATCTCCTTTGGAACAGTTTTAGCTGACGATTACCCAACTATTTTGCAAATAAGAAAGAAATAAAAATAATGGGTGTTTTTTTAACCGACTTCCAAAAGGAGGAGGTTCTCAATTCGTCGGAATTTTTTTTTTTTTTTTTTTTTTTTTTTTTTTTTTTTTTTTTTTTTATGTATGTTCCCCGATTACTCGAAAATGGCTAGACCGATTTGGATTTTTCTTTTTTTGTTCGAAAGGGTATACGTCCCAAGTGGTCCCATGATCATCAAGTCAGGATCTGATGATGGGATCCCATGGAAATCGAGGGAAACCCTCAAATTTTATGGGCACACTTATATCGATTTGGGTATTTTTTATAGTAACTCGTGCATTTGCTCTCGGAAAGTACCATTCGGTGAACTGGAACTGATGATGAAGACCACAGAGGGCCATCGGAAATACTCAATTATATCTAAGTATATAACAGGTTGCGATTCGATTACTTTAATATGGTTTATGCTCGTCAAAATAATGGTAACGGTGACTTCACCATGAGCTCCATTTCTCCTGGTTCTTACTAGGAGAACTCCTCAACATTTAACGTCCCTGCATCGGAAAAAGCAACATTTTGTAAAACGTGATGAGCAGTTGACATTGGGTTATTGTAACTTAGATAAATTACAAACTGAACCACTAAAAAGTGAAAAATAAAAACTTTTTTGCACAAAAAAAACCGACTTCCAAAAAAAACACTACAAAGTGAAAAATAACTTTAATTTCGGAAGTCGGTGGCAAAAAACTAAAATACAGATCCAAAGACACCGACTTCCGAAAAAAACACTACAAAGTGAAAAATAACTTTAATTTCGGAAGTCGGTGGCAAAAAACTAAAATACAGATCCAAAGACACCGCCTTCCGAAATTAAAGTTATTTTTCACTTTGTAGTGTTTTTTTTGGAAGTCGGTTTTTGTTTTTGTAAAAAAGTTTTTTTTATAACAGGGAGTGAATGGGGTTTTAAACATTAAAGTGGGGCTACTAGGGCATGGGTATCATATGAAAGAGCGCTATTTGCACATTCTCAAGCATTTTTTTCTTTTTTTTTCAGCCGCATAGTTTTCAACAAGAAATGATGAAAAATGTTAAAAAAAATACCGTTCCCCCCTTATCTCCAAAGTTTGCATAGAAAAAAAACCGGAAATTATTATATGTGATAGAAGTTTATGTAAAGATTACAAGAAAAATAAAAGTATGACTCTAAATAGCACACTTTTTCAGAAATCATCAACAAAAATTAAATATAAATGATGGTACGGAACCCTCGCTGCGCGAGTCCCACTCGCTCTTATCAATATTTATAAATATCTGTGATTTCGAATTTTCAAATCATAGTTTTAGGAAATCGCCTGATGATTTTTAGATGACGAGTTCGTATATTTATCTTTACATTGTAAACAAATGAGTCTGATGATTAATCATTAATCAAGAATCATTTATTTCTTTGCAAACATGGGCCTACAAGGCTAAGAGGCTCACAATATGGTCATTCTCACCTCGCACCGGGCGAGAAAATCTCCTCGTGTAAACGAACCTTTAGCTATGTACAAGAGAGCTCGTACATAATGTCAGGAAAAAATCCGACATGATCATAAAATTAAGAGAAGTGCCGGCTGAATTATATATGATATTAGCGCAGGATTTTTGGCTCATGTTCATTGTTGATTGAGCTGTATGAATTAAGGTATTTTTGTGAGCTTTGGATTAACAACATTTGGGTTTTTGCGGAAAATTATGTGGGTTACGTTTTATAGTACTCGTCATGAGTTTATCAACAACTGCTTGATAAAGCATCTATAAAGCTTGATCCACAATTACAACGTATTACAAATTTACAAGAGCCTGCTCGATTCACGGAACTCTAGAACCTACTTCCACCAAAACTCAAATCAGTTAACCTTCATTAACAAATTCGTTGAGTGGCTTAACTTTTCATCACACGGCGTGAGCTTCCTTCATACCTTATTCCGATAAAAAAAGAGAAAGAAAACTACAAAGAGTCTATGAAAACAATCTTTTGCTTCATGCTTAATTTAACACTAATTACGACTTGCTCTTTATTTAGCGACCAGCAAAGTTGATTTGTAAAAATAAAATCAAAATGTGAAAGTCATAATTGCGAGCGAACGAATGTGTTCCTGTACCGTGAGCTCTCGTCACTAAATGGAAATGAAACTATTGTGGAATAGTTCGTGTGGCTAATTCTACCTTGATGCACGAATACGTCATATTAAATTTGTGAAATGTTAGGGAATTGCAGGAAATTCTGGCTGTTTCTGTTTTAGGAACCAAATCTGCATTATAGTGTCAGAAATTCCATCAGCTATATTTGACGTTAGTCTAACTTTTAAATTAGATCTTGGGCTGAATTATAATAACATTTCTTTACAAACCTAATATAATTGACAAACTTTAAAAGGTTGGTGCTAACAGTTAAATTTAAATGACTCAAAAACAAAATGTTTTGAACATCTAGCGAACTCGAACCTCAAAACTATTCATAAGTTTGAAGGCTCTTAATAATATTCTTGAAGTTTTATCAAGGATCAACGTCTCACACAATCACACGCTCAGCTAAAATTTTTGAATTGGAAATTTTTCACACATATTTATGTGTTTTATTAAATTTTTCTAAAAACTTATCTCAGGTTTTATGCCAACTTCAGATAAACAACGGAACACTAACAGCGTGGCTCTTCCAATCCCGCCCGGTTCCATCAAACCTTAGCTCCGGGCGCTCTACAGATAAGAAGGATAAAAAAAAACCTCCCGACCATTCATTCCATATCGGTGGAAAATTCGCGACGTCTGTATTTCCCCGTTTTCTCGAATTTTCCGCATGACATCTCCCCGGATTTATCTTGTTTACTATCTCGAAAAGTAAATCCTAAATAAATACGGCAGCCAGATAGGAATAATTTTCCCCCGCAATTAAGAGCAGGAATCATCACGTCAATTCGTTTAGGCTTAAGTTATTCATTGTGGGCAGATTCGAGGAGAAAAAATGTCTCTAATACCTTAATTCCCGGCTTCCGCAGTACACGAGATAGCGGCTATGCTGCTAATCTGATATAAATAACGGTTTCTGAACGATATTTTCTGAAGGAGCTATCGAGAATTGAAGGCAAGGATTTGTGGGTGGTCTCGAAAACATCGCTCTTGGTTGGATCAATCCGACTCGAACGGAACTGAACGACCTACATAGAAATCGAATTCATCAGAAATTCTACTATTTCCAGTCTTTTCCCCGGAACTGGTTTCATATTCTAAGCATTGTGAGCTCTATTCCCCTCGGCGATATTGTTAGTCTATTCTAGCGAAGTATGCAGAGCTCGGGGCGGTGTCAATATCAAATCATAAAAAGTTGTGAGACGCGTGCTCCAGTTAGTAAACTTTGAATATTAAAAATCAATATAGCATCAAGTTAGCCGCGAGTCTGACCCGAGAGACATTGTTGTAGGATCAAGTTTTATTATTGCTATACGAAAATAGAGCTTGACGCAAACATGCAAATAAGGCCACGTTTAAGTTGACTCATTAAAAAGTATTTTTGAGCTTCTTACGTAATACCACAGAATTATTTTCAACAAGAAGAACGTGAGAAGTTTTTTTATAGACTGTGGTATGTGTAACTTGAAGTAGGTACAGTCAGCGTTAATAATATCGGGACGAACAGACTGTTCAAAATGATCTGAACAACTATCAAAATAAAATATTAACTCAATGACACAAGGAATATTTCTGAATGAAGACAAAACACGACAACTGTCATTCTGACAAGAACTTTATCCAATTGAGATAAAGTTTAATTTTCTTGGTTGTTGAGATCATTTTGAACAGTACTGCAAGTTTCCAATCACAACGGTCGCCACTTACCATCAGGGGAGACATCAACTGGTCAGTCAAAAACGAAAAATGTCATAAAAATAATGTCGTAGACAGATTAAACTGCAATCCAATTCGCAACACTGTCGCCACAATTTGAAAGAACAGACAAACGACCAAAAACATTTTAACAACATCATAAAATCCTTCCACATACTCTTGGAACTGGCTATAAACCCATTGGAAGCAACTAAAGTAATATTTACGAGGGAACAGATTCATCGTGGTACATCCAGGTTGGCGCCACAACATAGATAGGTGCAGAAGGTCGCCTTCATACGACGATATACACGCTTCAGGTACAGTGAACACGCAGGTACACATATACATGCTTGAGGTACAGCGAAAATGCACCCACACAATTACACGCTTCAGGTACAGTCAACGTCAATAATATCGGGACGAACAAACTGTTCAAAATTATCTAAAGAACTATAAAAACCGGACAAGTGCGTGTCGGACCACGCATAATGAAGGGTTCCGTAGTTGAAAAGAATTTATCCCAAAAACAAACTTAACATTGGATCCTAAAAAAAAAATATTTTATGTCAAAAAATTACAAATTCACAAATTTCGGACTTTTTCCTCTACTTGTGCTGGGAGACTTTGCTTCTTGCCAACTTTCATTATTCTAGGTCAACGGGAAGCACCCTAGAGGTTTTGATTTACTTGCGACAGTTGCGAGTATCAAAATGTGTCGGAAAATGCTCGTATTTTTTTATTGCGTTGACTTAGACACTTGATTTTTTTAGAACTCTAACGGACAATAGACTTACATGTTAAACATTAATTTCAACTTGATATCTCCACGCGTCCTTGAGAAAAAGAGTCTTGACAGACTGACAGTTTTAAACATTTTTTTTATGTGATAGAATTACAAATTAACAAATTTCGGACTTTTTCCTCTACTTGTGCTGGAAGACCTTGCTTCTTGCCAAATTTCATTATTCTATGTTAACGGGAAGCATCCTATAGGTTTTGATTTACTTGTGACAGTTGCGAGTATCAAAATGTGTCGGAAAATGCTCGTATTTTTTTATTGCGTTGACTTAGACACTTGATTTTTTTAGAACTCTAAGGGACAATAGACTTACGTATTAAAAATTAATTTCAACTTGATATCTCCACGCATCCTTGAAAAGAAGGGTCTTGACAGACTGATAGTTTTAAACATTTTATAATGTGATAGAATTACAAATTAACAATTTTCAGACTTTTTCCTTTATTTGTGTTATATATGACCTTGCTTCTTACCAAATCTCATGATTCTAGAACAACGGAAAGTACCCTATAGGTTTTGATTTACTTGCGAGTATCAAAATGTGTCGCATAAATGGCCGTATATTTTTGTTGCATTGTTTTAGAAGCTTGAGTTTTTTAAGACTTCAAGAAACCACGGACTTACGTATTTGATATTAATTTCAACTTGATACCTCCACGCGTTCCTGAGAAAAACGGTCTTGACAGACTGACAGACAGACAGACGGATAAACAAGAGTGATCCTATAAGGGTTCCGTTTCTTCCTTTTGAGGTTGACCCTAAAAATGAAATTTTAAGCGGAAATTACAGTTATTTTCTCAACAAATAGTGTAGAGTTATTTCATCATCTCTTTCTCTTGAATTTGTATATAATATGTATTGTATATATATATAGTATATGTATATTTTATAGTAAGTAGGTATGTATTTGTATTATTAGTTTATTACCTATTTATGTACTTGTATACGAAGTCTATTTATAATTAATTAAGATATAGTTTAATTTTGATTTTTTTTCTATTATTCCTCTCTTACCACCTGCCATCAATCTCTTCACCACCTTTGGTTGACTGGTAGAGAATGCCTAAGGCATTAATTCCGCCTTTGTACTGTTTTTTGTGCGAAAAGATTAAATAAATAAATAAATATTAACTCAATGATACAAGGAATGTTTCAGAATGAAGACAGTACACGACAACTGTCATTGTGATAAAAACATTATCCAATTGAGATAAAGTTTAATTTTCTTAGTTCTTGAGATCATTTTGAGCAGTCTGTTCGTCCCGATATTTTTAAAGCTGACTGTACAGTGAACACGCACGCACACATACACGCTTCAGGTAAAGCGAGTCTACTTAGCGCACTCGCGACTGGCATTCGTTTTTGACATATTTTATTTATTTATTTATTTATTCATCAACAAATTTACATTTGTGTCGAACAGTGGTTTTAACAATAAATACACGAATAATAACAGACGAAGTGGTTTTAACAATAAATGTAACACAAAAATTAAAATTTACATTCCATACATTGGTCATTACATCCAAGTCAAGGGTAAGGGTAAGTAAGGGTTAGTATAATATTAATTATAATAATTTAACATAATATTAATTCAAAATCAATATAAATTCAATAAAAAATGAAAAAATAAATGTACTTATGTCAATAATATATAATAATATTAGTAAGAGCGCTGCACCTCCGAAAACGTTGACCACTTTTAGATCTTGTGACGTCACATTTTTAACGTCTCCATTTCAATAGTATATTATTACACCGTTCTAAGTATGGTACGGTAAGATAAGATATAGAGGGTGTATGTGTAAACAGTGGCAATCTTTTAAGGGGTCATTGTACTCATCATTATGAACAAATTTTACTGAGGGACCAAACCTGAAATCTAAGAATTATGCGAACATAAATGTACTAAACAGCTGATTTTTTTCTCGATTTCAGGTTTGGTCCCATAGTAAAAGTTGTTCATAGTGATGAGTACAATGACCCCTTAAAAGATTGCCACTGTTTACAGTTACACCCTGTATTACTGGTAATTAGTGACCGATACCTAAACACATGATTGTGCTCATGATAAAAAACAACTTTTACTATGGGACCAAACCTGAAATCGCGAAAAAAAAATCAGCTGCCCCATTATTTATTTATTTTTTTTCAAATAACTTCTCCCGCTCTGGGTGGAGCGCAAGGGCGTGTCAGACTTTTACTGACTAAAACCCACCCGTGTTCCTTCAGTTGCCTGTGCCAGGGCCGCGGTATCTTCTTAAAACAACCCGCGACCCCAGCGGCGTCGGCCCTATTGGACCCCATCACTTGCTGACATCTCTTTGAGGCGCGCGTGGAACACAACGCGCCGTCGACTCAGGCCTGCAGTGCGATTCTGTAACCATCTCACCGTGAAAACTTAGGTGAAGCGAGCTGTCAATAGTGTCAATTCCTAGCAAAAGCAAACTCACTTCACCTAAGTTTTCACGGTGAGATTTTTACAGAATCGACCGGCTGGTCCTTACCGGACGGCGAGCTACCCGCTGCTCACCGTCCGCAGGCCCGCGCCTACGGTGTCCGGAAATCGCCTCGCAATTCCCGCCGCCCAGAGCGTCTCCTGCGGCGACTGAGGGCGTGAGGCTGCCTCTCCCTCACGCGTTCCGCCTCCTCCTTCGCGAGCATCACTGCTTCGCAGAAGGAGGTGACGGCCTCCCATGCACTCTCGCTCCGCACCATGGACTGAACCAGGCTCGGACGCGAGAGATCGCCGCCGCCGATCGCCTCAGTGAGAACACGGCGGTGCTCTGCCCAAGCCGGGCAGACCTCCACTGTATGCTCCACCGTGTCCTCCGGGCGATCCACACAATGGTGACACCCGGGCGTTTCCTCCCGCCTTATGCGAAACAGGAACCTCCCGAAACAGCCGTGTCCGGTGAGGACCTGCGTCAGGCGGAAGGTGAGGACGCCGTGGCGCCGCTCTAACCACTCCTCAAAGAGGGGACTTATCGCCGCAATTGTGGCGTGCCCAGCGCTGGGTTGCGACAGTCGCGATCTCCATGTCGCCATGAGTACAGCCCCATATATTCATGTTCGCATAACTCGTCAAAATGTAGGGAGCAGATGATTTTTTTTTCGCGACTTTAGGTTTGGTCCCATAGTAAAAGTTGATTGTTATCATGAGCACAATCATGGGTTTAGGTATCGGTCACTAATTACCAGTCACCCTATATTTATTTGCTTTTGGGTAAGGTTTCCATAATCGCGTCTAAGTGTGAGTCTATTTTCGCTTTTATGGAGTCAGCCTTCTGTTTCTATCTGAGTTGTAATGGCGCGTCATGTTTTCATTATGTTAAAATAAAAGTTGTTGTACTCCAGGGAGACTACAGCTATAGTATAGTTAAAATCTCGCTGCAGACTTGGTCATAAATCATAATCGGAGTAGGGATGTGCGCTAGTTGCGCGCGCTCAAGGCCATTATCGATAACAGATGATGACGATGACTCAGACGAAGAATTTTAATTTTCTATTTTTAGTTTTATATAGACGTTCTTTTGTTTATATTTATAATATGCTTGGTAGTAAATTTGGTAATAAAATAAAAAAAATGTGTATTTATTTCTATCGCCCATTTATAAATATATAAAACTATCGATATCACTCATCAACTGCAGTAATGCACAGGACTACGTGTGGGCGTGGCCTGCCCATAAGGCCCGTGAGTGGGAAAGAGAGCGAAACACTCGAATGATTTGTGACCGAGTCTGCAGCGAGTTTTTAACTATACTATAGTTATTGATAGAGCGGTGCAGCGAACAGGAACTCTTCTTTTTCTTGAACACTGTTAGATGAGATTGCCGGCTTAGTGGGTTACTCTTGTACCCGTGATGCGATGCCGTTGTTTGCATTTTTGTAGTCTTTATGCACTAGAATTTTGTTGTGTGGTTTTAATTATGCTCAGGTATGAATAATATTGAAGACTAACACTTCCCGCGTGGCTCGCCCGCGTGGATGTCGGAAAATATCCCGCGGGGGTGTGCTACCGGGAAATTCTTCCTTATTCCTTGTCTACATTATAAAGGAAACCTCTGTGCAAAATGTCAGCTTTGTAGGTTCAAGGGTTTGGGCTGGGCGTTGATGAGTCAGTCAATCAGTCAGTCAGTCAGGACTTCTCTTTTATTTATATAGATAGATAGATATAGATAATATAGCTTCAAGTTCTCTGCGATGTTTAGGGTTCCGTACCTCAAAAGGAAAAAACGGATTAATAATAATAAATACGATAATAGGATCACTTTTTTGTCCGTCTGTCTCTCAAGAACCTTTTACTCAAGAACGCGTTAAGGTATCAAATCGAATTAGAAAAATTAAGATCGAATACTTAGGTACCTAAGTCTATGGTCCCTTGAAGTTCGAAAAAAATCAAGCTTCTACGCAATAAAAAATACGGCCATTTATGCGACATATTTTGATACTCGAAAAATAAATCAAAACCTATAGGGATCCCATTGATCTAGAATCTTGAAATTTCGCAAGAAGCAAGGTCTCACAACACAAGTAAAGGAAAAAAATAATAATTTGTAATTTTTTCATATAAAAAAATGGCGGGGTTACAATGTTAAGTTTGTTTTTGGGATAAATTCTTTTCAACTACGGAACCGTTCATTATGCGTGGTCCGACACGCAATTGGCTGTTTTTTTTTACTTTGGGAATAGCTCAGGCTTTTATTTCTATGTGATCCAAATAAGATTAATCAGCGTTACATTTTTATCTTTAGAAACGTGTACAGACGCAAATCGTCTTAAGAATTTTCTTAAAGGACCAATCATTATTGGATTTTAAGATATTAAAATAATTATTATTTTAAATATTAAAAAGTAGTGCATCAAATTAACCCCAAACTAAGAGAACAGCTCGTATTAACGTACTTTCAATCCCTTGCGAGAAATAACATATATTTTCATATCTAGAACTGCGAAAAGAAAAAGTATATATCAGCTGCTTATCTGAGCCGTAACTCGTGAGGGTCGACAGAGGGAATGGCGGTGTGGTGCTCCTAAATAATAGGATGGAGGAAGCTACACGTTCAGTTAGTTTTATGAAAATGGTCGGCTTGGAAGTTTTTTTGGTTTCCGTGAATTTTGTGTAAATGAGGCCTTTGGGATCTTGTGATTAATTACCGTAAGCTGTTGATGGTTTAAATCGTTATTGGTGCAGGATGGTTGGCTCTGATGATTCCTCTTTGAGATGTATTTTGGATGGTGTAACTATGCTTTAATTTATTAGTCTCCTGTACTCATGTAAGTAGGTCCAGTCAGGAACATAAACATATTACTACGGACAGCTCGAGTGGCTAAGTAATAACAGACACTCGGGACGATCAGGTAAAGCTACGCTTGCCAGGGTTGTTCAGTGGATTGGTAACCATCTGTACATACCGAGACTCCTGCGTACCTCGGAAAGCACGTTAAGCATTTAGTCCCGGCTGTCATTCGTGTATCTGACAGTCTTACGGGTCGTCAGAAGCCCGAAAGTCTGACAACCCGTCTTACCAAGGGGTATCGTATTACCCAGTTACTGGGCTGTGGAGGTCAGATAGGCAGTCGCTCCATGTAAAATACTGGTATTCAGATGTATCCGGTTACACTGGAAGCCGACTCCATTATAGTTGGGAAAAGGCTAGGCAGATGATGATACAGCTCGGCAATAATATCTGAGGGGCAATTCTCGTATTTTTAAAACGTTCGCAATATCATCTCAAGACTCTAATGTGTCAAAAATTGTATAGCGTTTACCTACATTTTTGACATTTGATTGACGCTGGCATGAGATTGTGAACGTTTTTAGGTACGAGAATTGCCCCTCTGATTTCATGATGCATCCATTTTAATATATTTGTGATACTTTTGTGGAAGGCATAATCAAGTGACGGCTTAAATAAATGTGACATCAAAGGAATACCAAAACTATATGTTTACCTTATTGCTAAGGTAATAAGGTTGAAAAGTGGTTCACCGCAAATGTCCGCGATGGTACCTGCAGACGACAAAATCATAATCATCTTTCACCTTAATCAAATGTATTGTTTTAACTAACGACATAATAGAACAGAGATTTTTAGGGTTCCGTACCAAAATGGTAAAAAAGGAACCCTTATGGTGTGACTCAGTCTGTCTGTCTGTCACAGCTGGATATCTCAAGAACTACTAGTGCTATCAACTTGAAATTTGGAACAGTTTTAGATTACGTTTACCCAACTATTTTGCAAATAAGAAAGAAATAAAAATATATGTATTTTTTTTTGCAACATGGGGTGAAAGGGGGTCTTAAAAATTCAAAGTGGAGCTACTAGGTCATGTGGGGTATCATATGAAAGAACGCTGTTTGCACATTCTCAAACATATTTTTATTTTTTTTTAGGCCACACAGTGTTCGACTTTTGATGAAAAATGTAAAAAAAAATACAGTTCCCCCCCCTTATCTCCGAAGTTTTCAATGAGAAAAATCTGAAAATATTCTAGGTGATAGAAGTTTATATAAAGATTACAGGAAAAATAAAACGATATCTCTAAATAGCACACTTTTTCAGAAATCGGAACGGAACCCTCGGTGCGCGAGTCCGGCTCGCTCTTGCCCGGTTTTTTTATGATAATCTGGACAATGTCTAAGTTATGTGTTTACCCCCATTGAGGGTCTTAATCATTGCAAAAATATTCTCCACAACTTTTCTTCTCATAAACTTTTCCGCCCTTTCCCTTTACCATCCATAAAGGATATACCGATAAAAGTAATCGCCACTCATATAGACCCAGTTGCAACTTTAACCCTCCTCCGCCGTGTTCCGGGCTTGCACCTTTGAAGCCCCATGCTCAAAGGAAGAGATTAGTATTCTTTCCGGACCCCTTCGAACCTGAGGGGTATTATCAACTTGTTGATATGAGAAGTGCTCCGCGAAATCTTTTTATGGTTGTGGTGTTGGCTTTTTTGGTTTGAAGGCAGCAGGGTAGAAGGTAAGCGGGGTTCACATTATGAAACTAGTGTCATAGAACGGTAGCTTGACTGTTCAAATAACACGCTGTCATATAGAAAGATAATAACAATTGTTCAAGCCAACTAATCAGAGCAGTTAACAGGAGATATATTAGGTCGGGGAAATGTTCCTTCGTATTTTATAGACAAATTCAAGACATTTTTTTTTATAGTTCATAATTTAGTTATGTGCCATATTTGCCAAATGGGTCGAACCCCTAACTCTTCAGCTATGTCGTAACTACTAATATGGATCTTGCTCCACTTTTCCAAAAATGGCATCGGCTTTATCCGTAACAGGGCGACCAGAGCGAGCTGCATCTTTGTGCTACTCTTACTGACAATGCGTTAAGTCCATAAACGTCACAATTTTCTTTCGTGGTTTGTGTTACATTTTTCCCTTTTTTGTAATAAAACTTCAAAATGTATCGAATTTGTTCGTTAGATGCACTCATTTTGGCGGGCAGAAAAACAATTGAAAAATGGCGGGAAATCGTTTTTAATTTTAATTTTTCTTTTTTTAAATGTCATCTATTTAATGGTATCAAAACCAGCCAGATACAAACAGTAGAGCCAAAGAGATTTCATTACAACTTTATACTTATAAAATACGAAAAAACTTTTTCCCTGACCTTTTTATATAAAAAAAAAACATTTATTTGGACAAACACTTTACAAATTAAACAAACCTGCCAAACTCCAAGACAGTTTGTCGGCAGGATTAGAGCTCCTCTTAAAACATTTGGTATTTGGAACTGACCAAACTGAACCGCCCAGCGCCCACAGACACGAGCGATATGACAGCGTATTAGTTGAATTTATCAGCTTTACAAAAACCGTGTGTTAGTTAGCTATAGCCCGAAACAGAACAATCAAGTTACTGGTTCCAGACACTAGTTTCATAATGAAAACCCCGCTTTAGACTGTTGTTCCGTAAAAGTTATAGGTGGGTCCATTATAGGTCATAGTAGCACAGACAGTACCTATGATTAAATACCTTTCCAATACTTAATTTGATTCCATCGGGAAGTCGGGACCAAGATATTTCGTTAAAATACCTGTACCTACCTATCTCTGATGTCAACTTTACTTTATTCAAAGAACAAAAATTCTAGGCGAGAAGATTTATTAGCTTTCAGAAGCGCTCAGCTATAATTTATTAAAACCAAAAATGTTAATGTAATTTATTGAAGGTTACTCGTTAGCTGCTTTAAAAATATTCCCGGTGAATAAAAATGTTTTACAGATTATCATCATTATTAATTTATTAAATTCAAAAATGTAAAACCAAATAAAAAAGCTCAATTATATAGATCCACGCAATCAAAACCCACATTATTTTCAAACGATGTCACGGATGATTGATTCGTTCTAAGAAAAAATCCCGAAACGATCAAAGACTTAATTTTCGAGCAAAATCTTGTTACAGACCTTTACGTAATCCGAAGCTTTGTGGGTGCAAAAAATTAAAATATTCGCTAAAGGAAAGCGCCGGGGACAAATAAAACTTGGTCCCCGTAAAGTATGAATGTTTGATAACTAAAAAAAAAAGTTTTAATAAAATCCCGGAGACCACAATGCTTGCAATCGAACTGCGGTCCTTGACAAGTTCTCGGAACTTTTAGTGAGTTTGTCGCCACATTTAACTAGTTATATTATTCACTTTTTACTTCACTGCATAAATGTGAGAAATACTGGCTTTTAACTGTATATTGTTGTGTGTGAATTTTATTGTGGTTTGTGTTTTGTATTTTCTCTGCTGTTTTTACAACAGTTTCATAGTTTTATTCCGTCAAATAGTTTTCGAGAATACAATGAAATGACAATGGTAGTTCGCTAAAAAATACAGAACCATGTAGAAAGAATTGTACACAAAAATAATGAAGTATTACAATATTAAACATGGCTAGGGACGTGTATTCCTATCCGTATCCAAGCAAATTTAAATTTTATCCAGACACATCGCAAACACCTATAAAAATATGCAAATTTTAATCGATAAAGTGATTTATAAAAATTGAAAGCAATAAAAAGCTTGGAAAATATTGTTATCGATCTGTCAACGGGCGTAGTCAGTGGGCAGGCGAGTTGAGAGCGGCGGTACGTAGGCTCAGTGCCAAAAATACCGCCCCAGGACCCGACGGCTTACCTGGAAGAGCCTGGGTTCTGGCCTTTGGGGCTCTCGGGCCTCGACTAGGGGGGCTCCTAAGCGCATGCTTGGAGAGGGGCCAGTTCCCACTTCGCTGGAAGACGGGGAAACTGGTCCTCATTAAGAAGCCGGGGCGCCCTGCGGACTCTCCGTCCGCTTACCGGCCCATCGTGCTGCTCGACGAGGTGGGCAAGCTCTTTGAAAGAGTAATTGCAGACCGCCTCGTCGGGTGGCTGGTGCAGGAGGGGCCGGATTTGGCGGAGACCCAGTTTGGTTTCCGCAAGGGGCGCTCTACGGTGGACGCCATCATGCGCGTGCGAGCCCTCACGACGGGGGATGCAGTGGCCCGGGGTGGGGTCGTCTTGGCGGTGTCCCTAGACATCGCCAACGCCTTTAATACCCTGCCCTGGAGTTGCATCAGGGAGGCATTGCGGTATCACCGGATGCCGACCTACCTCTGTCGAGTGGTCGAGGCCTATCTGACGGACAGGGCCGTCATCTACCCCGGTCATCAGGGAGAGTGGAACCGGCGAGAGATGTCGTGCGGTGTCCCACAGGGATCGGTCTTGGGGCCGCATCTGTGGGATATCGGTTACGACTGGGTGCTGCGCGCCGACCTCCCAAGCGGCGTCAGCGTAGTATGTTACGCTGACGACACGCTGGTCCTGGCGCAGGGGAGGTCGCACCAGGCGGCGGCTGAACTAGCGACACGCGGGGTTGCGATAGTCGTGGAGAGGATCCGGCAGTTGGGACTCGAGGTGGCCTTGCACAAGTCCGAGGCCATGTGTTTTCATGGTCCTCGGAATGCGCCACCGTCGGGTTCCGAAATAACGGTAGGAGGGGTTCACATCGGAGTCGGGTCGACGATGAAGTACCTGGGACTCGTCCTCGACAGCCGGTGGAACTTCGTGGAGCACTTCCGACGTTTGGCTCCCAGACTGGCACGGGCTGGGGCTGCCTTGAGGCGGCTCCTGCCCAATCTGGGGGGTCCAAACGCCTCCTGCCGGAGGCTCTACGCGGGGGTCGTGCGGTCCATGGCCCTTTACGGAGCACCGGTGTGGACGCGCTCCCTAAGGCTGGGACCAGCCGGCAGGTTGAACGCGTCCCAGAGGGTCATGGCCATCCGGCTAGTCCGGGGATACCGCACGGTCTCCCGGGAGGCGGCGAGCCTCCTTGCCGGATTGCCGCCGTGGGATCTGGAGGCAAAGGTCCTCGCGCACGTGTGGGAGTGGCGCGAGGAGGCGAAGCGCCGGGGCGTAACTCCGCTGCCGCGAGAAATCACGGTACAGCGGACAGAGCTCCGGCGGGATCTCATGGCGGCATGGAGAGCGCGACTGTCGCAACCCAGCGCTGGGCACGCCACAATAGCGGCGATAAGTCCCCTCTTTGAGGAGTGGTTAGAGAGGCGCCACGGCGTCCTTACCTTCCGCCTGACGCAGGTCCTCACCGGACACGGTTGTTTCGGGAGGTTCCTGTTTCGCATAAGGCGGGAGGAAACGCCCGGGTGTTTCCATTGTGTAGATCGCCCGGAGGACACGGTGGAGCATACAGTGGAGGTCTGCCCGGCTTGGGCAGAGCACCGCCGTGTTCTCACGGAGGCGATCGGCGGCGGCGATCTCTCGCGTCCGAGCCTGGTCCAGGCCATGGTGCGGAGCGAGAGTGCATGGGAGGCCGTCACCTCCTTCTGCGAAGCAGTGATGCTCGCGAAGGAGGAGGCGGAACGCGTGAGGGAGAGGCAGCCTCACGCCCTCAGTCGCCGCAGGAGACGCCCTGGGTGGCGGGAATCGCGGGGCGATTTCCGGCCACCGTAGACGCGGGCCTGCGGACGGTGAGCAGCGGGTAGCTCGCCGTCCGGTAAGGACCAGGCCCGAGTCGACGGCGCGTCGTGTTCCACGCGCGCCTCAAAGAGATGTCAGCAAGTGACGGGGCCCAATAGGGCCGACGCCGCTGGGGTCGCGGGTTGTCTGAAAGGGTTACCGCGGCCCTGGCATAGGCAACTGAAGGAACACGGGTGGGTTTTAGTCAGTAAAAGTCTGACACGCCCTCCCGCTCCACCCAGAGCGGGAGAAGTTATTTGATGATTTCCCACCCTCAAAAAAAAAAAAAAAAAACAAAAAAAAGAAAAAAAAAAAAAAAAAGGCGAGGTTATCAATAACCGCACATTGCCGCGCCGAGCCGTGCCGAGCCTCGTGGAGCCGCCGATGATCGCGTAAAAAAAGCCCCAGTAACAAATTGATAGCCATCGGTACGTAGGGATGTTACAACACGGAAATGACCGAGCATGTAAACTTGATCGGCGGATATTTTGTCCGCGGATTACGGATACGAATATGATAAGTCATCGTCGCTTAAAATATTGCTGGAACTTGTAATAAAAAATACTGTTTTAAGCGTGCGATTTTGATCCGCTATCGATACATACGAGTACATTTATGGCAGCTTTAATTTTCCAAAAACATAGTGGTTGATACTTTATTCAAAAAGAGTAGACTATAGTTACCCTTCGTTATCTAAGATTCTTACTTCATCGGTCGAAGGTTTCTATATCAATATAGACACTGCTTGAGTAGATTTGCGATCCTATATAAACAGAAGTTAACCACGCGTAGTATTTACCTAGGTAGATGCACGAACATGCTAAGTTTAATAAACAGTAAATAGAATACTGTCTTAACCGTCTACAGAACTATGTACGTAGCGGTCTCCCATCTATTACTACAATGCAGGGATGTTGCGGATGCAGATTTTTTCACATCCGCGGATGCGGATTTTAAGAGGCTCACATCCGCGGATGCGGATGCGGATGCGGATCTGTACAAAAAACTTAAGTTTGGGTAGAGTAAAAAAAAAAGACAGTAATATTTATTCTTTCTTTATTTAATAATAAAGTAGCAAGTGAATTACTATTACTGACTCATTATTTTAGTAATTAATTTTGAATACTGGAGCATTATATTTAATAAAAAGTAGAATGGCCGCCTTTTGGGACTCCAGTCTGTTTCGCAAGGGTTCGTATATTAATCCTGCGCTACTAAATAACTGTTCACTTGGAACACTGGCTGGTGGAGCTGATAAAATTATTGCTTTCTTATTGGTCAATCAGCACGCGCGGTCGACACGTGCCACTCGCCGGGCCCGCCCCTTTCTTGTCGCGACCTGCTACACATCCGCATCCGCACCAGCTCCGCATCGATTTATGCGGATGCGAATGTCTAAATCGATGCGGATGTTCCGCATATGAGGATGCGGATACGAATATTCGCAACATCCCTGCTACAATGTCAACTAAGATACGTCATGTCTATAGATATGTTTGTGTACATAGATACACCGCTGTCTTCTATGAGAAATGTATGTATGAAGAAATACCTACGACATCTTATTATTCTTCTTCACTTGAAGTAATCCTCCATCAGTCTTACCAGTGCTTCTGCAAACATTGCAAACTCATCAATCATTTCAATTGAATATTTAAAAGAGACAGTCCACGTGCTTCCCATCTAGTTCGCACTACCCATTGTCATTTCGGAGCTGTAACATGAGCACGTATGCAGATGAAACTCCCTGCACCTGTTGTGTGTATACGACCCACTGGGGCGAAAATGGGACGCACGTCTGGAAAACACTTATGTAATTCAGAATATGAACTATTTTATAAATAGTAAGCGAAATTCAGCTGTTTTTTTAACGCTGTCTGTTAGAGAATTTTATGTAGTTATTATATCCATACAATCACATCCCTAATGATCTTTCTGAACATAAAACTGTGTAGTCGCTTTACCAAAGTGCTAAATGACAAACCGGACAAGTGCATTGGACTTCGTACAATGAAGGGTTCTGTAGTTGGGATGAATTTATCCCAAAAACAAACTTATCATTATAATTGAAAAACATGTTTTCTCATACATCACGGTCAATTCTCCAATTGCAAATGTAAGCTTGTAATCGCAAAAAAAATATTTTGTGTATGTGATATATCTACAAATTAACGATTTTAGAACTATTTCCTTTACTTGTGCTATGAGATCTTGCTTCTTGCCAAATTTCATGATTCTAGGTCAACGGGAAGTACCCTATAGGTTTTGATTTGTTTGCGAGTATCAAAATATATGTCGCATAAATGGCGTTTTTTTAATTACGTCGATTTAGAAGCTTGAATTTTATTTAAGCTCCACAGGTTCGTAGACCTACGTATTTGATATTAATTTCAACTTGATACGTCCACGCTTTCCTGAGACATAGGTTCTTGACAGACTGACAGAGACAACGAAGTAATCCTATATGGGTTCCGTTTGTCCTTTTGAAAATGATGATAAATGTTATTTCTGTAAATTGTTTCCAAAAACACTTTTACACGTCAAAAATGCTGACTTGCTAATCTTGTTACGAAGACATTAATATGACTACTGATACATGATTACCAATGATCCGAGTAGGTAGATTGAATTGGGGTCATTGATCCGAAACGTATATATGGACATTCCTCCGGAATTTCGAAATTATGGTTGATTATTTTAAAAAAACCGGAACTTATGTAGAAATTGTAGTAATTTTATTTTTGATAAAAATTGGATGTAAAATGTACATATTTAACAATAAACATTTATCCTTATTGTTATTCATTCCACCCTTAATGTCAATGACCGTGACCACTATGAAAACAATTTATAAAAATTTGTGGCAATAATTAAAAGGCTAAAAATACAATATTAAAAATGTGTATTTAAAGCTTCGTCGGAATTCAATTAATTTTATTATTCAACAGATAAATAATAAATTAATTTAGTTTTGATACCTTCCTTTAAATTTTGAATTGAGTTGTAATAATATCACTACCAACACTAACAATATTTAATTGGATCCGGAAATACCGGAATTACCGGAATTACTTTCCGGGAAAATGGATTATCCGCGTTCTTTTTTCTGTGGGCATTTATGATACAAGTACCAAAAATCAATCTACCTACTCCGATCACTGATGATTACTGTAAAACGTAGAAAAACTATGAAAATATACAATATTGACACTATGTAGGCTCTTGTTCATCCATCACTCACACCGTAAAAGAATACCAAAACATTTTTTATGTGAAACTACTCCTACTTTAATATCCGACACGGCACATCCTTAACCGCACTAGCGCGGATTTACGACGTCATTTGACATCAAACCTTCCAGTGAAAATATTCGGATATTATACCTACGTGATACACCTGAGCACATCACTAATCACAGTTCCAGGGATTTATGACGTCATCTGACGTATAGACCATAGAGTGATGTGGCGAGTGTTTTTATCACCGCGGCTAATATTCCAGCGCTATCACATATATTTTAGTGCCACATAAACGTACATCTTCGGTGATAGAGTATTGTTTAGATGGATAACGTAGTAAATTGTGTTTACTTCATGATTCGGACATGAATGAATGTGTTGTTTGTATTTCTGGTTATGGAGAAAAAGTGTTATTCGGGTACCTAATATTTCCATTTTTTTCTCTTTATTTTTGGGTTACCTGAGTTTGGGGCTTACTATGAGCTCTTATAGCAGGGTAGAAGTTGAATGGTTCCAGTGTGAGAGAGAGACGGAGCTATATACGACCTATAGCAATATCCTTTTTTCTCAACGGATCCATGATGGATTCGTGATCTTTTTCACATCATAGTACGGCCCCTGTGCGTCTTCCACTGACATCTAATCTCATATTATAAAGAGAAAATATTTGTTTTGTATCTAATGTTTGTAGTTTTTTTTTAACTCAAAACCGGTTTAAAAAAAAACACTTTGGAAAGCTACATTATCAGCAAGTAGGTAATACTGGTTGTAATTTTTCGGCTTCCACGAGAACGAAGTCGCGGGCAGTATTTGGTAATCAATATTTTGCCAAACGGGTTGTTTTCATTTTACTTTGGTTCATAAGTCTGATCTAATGGTAACTGGGCACTGCTACAAACTGCTGCGGTAAAACTAGTATTTTCGCTATTATAGTAGTATTTGATATAGCTTCAATAATACGTATTTTTCCCATCTATGTGGATGATGTTCTAATTTCCAAAAGTGTAAAATAAAAACTTTTTACAAAAAATACCAACAGACTTCCAAAAAAAAAGACACTACAAGTGAAAAATAACTTTAATTTCGGAAGTCGGTGGCAAAAAAGAAATTACAAAACCAAAGACACCGCCTATAAACGTGATGCTGGCAGAATAATAGTCGACATCGCCTCAGTTGCTAAAAAAAACCTTATCGGCCTATCTGCCGTAAAAAGCGCGGTCACTGTCGGACTGCATAGAAAAGAAAGAGAAGCGTGATGACACAACGCTTGCAAAATATGAAGTAATTAGCGATTTACAACAAAAGGGATTGGACTAAAAAGTAATCACATGAAATCATTCCCTAATATTTTGTAAAGAATTGTATAAATTTATGAACACTATATATGGTAAAAACTCAAAAAAATAGACAGAAATAGCAGGTCTATTATATTATTATACAGCAAAAACTCGAAAAAATAGACAGAAATAGACCTGGTTTTAGCCTTTTTAGGGTTCCGTACTAAAATGATAAAAAAGGAACCCTTATGGTGTGACTCATTCTGTCTGTCTGTCTGTCTGTCTGTCTGTCTGTCACAGCTGGATATCTCAAGAACTACTAAAGCTATGAACTTGAAATTTGGAACAGTTTTTTACCCAACTATTTTGCAACAGGAACTGAAAGGGGGTCTTCAAAATTCAAAGTGGGGTACTGGGGCATGTGGGGTATCATATAAAAGAACGCTGTTTGCACATTCTCAAACATTTTTTTAGGCCGCACAGTGTTCGACTTTTGATGAAAAATGTAAAAAAATACCGTTCCCCCCCCCTTACATTTTTCCCACGTACGATGTAAATGTAGATCGTACTGCAATCAGAGAGTTTCCGTACACGTGCGACAAGGAACTATCTTCTTATTGCTCTTCTTGTGTGTTGGCTATACGATGATAGTTCATGGCGTTTTAAAAAGCTTTTGTTTTGAGACGAACGCACCATCAGTGTGGAGGCTCTTTTGTTTTTTTTTTATCATTTTTTTATTCAAAAAGTTTTTAAGAAGCTTTTTTCCACTGTGGCTTGCCAGCCTCATCATAGCTTCAGCTATTCTAAACTAAATCTATAGATACATATTATAAAAGTGTACACTTTCTGGAAAATTGGTTACAAATTAAGTACCTATCTCATTTTGTCGTCACAGACTGGTGTATAAGCGTCACTCTACTACAATTTGGTATCACAGGTGTGGAATACATGATTTTAGTTGTCCATAAAACATAGTTTGCCGTTCAAAGTCACAGCTAGTAAACCTACAAAGGAACGAGTTTTATTTTTAACCTACCAATGTCTCCCATTTCAAAATTTTCTGTTTGATTTTTCATTTATGTAAGAAGTAACAAAGCAAATGTATAATTGATAGCTTTGTTCCGTACCTCAAAAGGAAAAAACAGAACCCTTACAAGATCACTTTGTTGTCCGTCTGTCTGTGTACTGTCAGTCTGCAAGACCCTTTTTCTTAGGAACGCGTGGAGTTATAAAGTTGAAATTAATATCAAACATGTATAATATATGGTCCTGTGAGGGCTCGAACCTCACAGTGAGAGGCTATAGAATGAAAACACAGTAGTGCACAGGAGAATTGGGGCTGAATCCCGCTGTATTCAATCAGAATAAATTATAATTCACACACTAGGCCCTACGCGGAGCCCTAGCTAAAATCTATCTGTCAATCATTATAAAAAAGTGAGCATTACTTTTTTATAAGTATACTAGCTTTTGCCCGCGGCTTCGCTCGCGTGGATGTCGGAAAATATCCCATGGGAACGTTCATGTGGAAAACATAGGGCCGTCCGATATAACTGTGCAAACTCAAATCGCTACGATATATCGTTACCGTGTATAGTAGGCATAAAGCTACCAGTCGGCATGATTTTTTCCGACATCTTCAACAGTCGTCGTCATATATCAGCCAATTTACACAAAACCATAATGAATTACACTGAATCACTCCAGAAACTTTACAGAAAATCCGTTCGGTACTTTTTGACATTATCGCATTCAAACAGACACACTTACGCGGCGGGGGGACTTTGTTAATTACTTAAAATTTATTATGCCAGTCACGCTCTAATAAATAACAAATAACTTTTGTCCGAGTGTCCACTCGTTCAAATAATTTCCTCGTAAAAACGTCGAATGAAATAAAGACTAAATGTTACGTCAAGATTCGAACTATCACTACATTTCCAATCCCTTAAATATCTTAAAAAGAGGTAGGTACACAAACATTTGTCAACCCCTATTGTACCCCCTCAAAAACGCTGTAAGTAGGTACCACATATTTCTTTATTTCCTACCAAAAGCATAAATTTGAATTTTCATATCCCTAACTTAAGAAATGCTGGGTTTCCCATCTGTCATCCCTTATATCATCCCTTGTAGTATTATTTTTGAAAGTATCCTATGTCCTTTCCCAAGATGCTATATAAAGCCTTGCCAAATTTTGATTTTAAAATCAACCCCTATTTTACCCCCTTAGGGGATGATTTTGCAAAAACGCTGAACCGCATATTTCTTTATTTCCTATCAAAAGCATACATTTAAATTTTCACATCCGTAACTTCCCATACAAACTTTCATCCCCTATATCACCCCCCGTAGGATTATTTTTAAGACAAAAAGTAGCCTATGTCCTTTCCAAGGATGCTATATAAAGCCTTGCCAAATTTTATCGACATCCGTGCATTTTTGTAAATTTTAAAATCAACCCCTATTTTACTGCCTTAGGGGATAATTTTTCAAAAACGCTGAGCCGCATATTTCTTTATTTCCTATCAAAAGCATACATTTTAATTTTCACATCCCTAACTTAAGAAATACTGTGTTCCCCATACAAACTTTCATCCCCTATATCACCCCCTGTAGGATTATTTTTTTAAGACAAAAAGTAGCCTATGTCCTTCCCCAGGATGCTATATAAAGCCTTGCCAAATTTTATCGAAATCCGTGCAGTTTTGTAAATTTTAAAATCAACCCCAGTTTTAACCCCTTAGGGGATGATTTTTCAAAAACGCTGAACCGCATATTTCTTCATTTCCTACCAATATCATAAATTTGTTATCCCTAACGTAAGAAATACTGGGTTTCCCTTACAAACTTTCATCCCCTATATCACCCCCTGTAGTATTATTTTTGAAAAAAATAGTATCCTATGTCCTTCCCCAGGATGCTATATACAGCCTTGCCAAATTTTGTCGAAACCCGTGCAGTTTTGTAAATTTTAAAATCAACCCCTATTTTACTATATTTTACCCCCTTAGGGGATGATTTTTCAAAAACGCTGAACCGCATATTTCTTTATTTCCTATCAAAAGCATACATTTTAATTTTCACATCCCTAACTTAAGAAATACTGAGTTTCCCATACAAACTTTCATCCCCTATATCACCCCCTGTAGGATTATTTTTGAAAAAAAAAGTAGCCTATGTCCGTCCCCTGGATACCATCTATAGCCTTGCCAAATTTTATCGAAATCCGTTCAGTGGTTTAGGCGTGAAAAGGTAACAGACAGACAGACAGACAGACAGACAGACAGACAGACAGACAGACAGACAGACAGACAGACAGAGTTACTTTCGAATTTATAATATTAGTATGGATTCGATGTTTGAATGATTGAAATGTCAGCCAGTAATATCTATGCTAAGTTTTGATTATAACAAACCACTACAGTCCCCTGGAGCTCTAAAAAATCAAGCTTCTAAGTCAAGGCAATAAAAAAAAATTATGCGACATATTTTGAAACTCGCAAGTAAATCAAAACCTGTAGGGTACTTCCCGTTGACCTAGATTCCTGATATTTCGTAAGAAGCAATACCTCACAGCACAAGTAAAGGAAAAAGTCTGAAAATTGTTCATTTGTAATTTTGTCATATAAAAATTTTTTTTTTTTGGGGTTTCTAGTTTTTCAACTACAATGTTTGGGATAATTTATTTTTTATTTTTTATATTTTCAACTACAAAACCCTTCATTGTGCATGGCCTGACACGCACTTGGCCGATTTTTTATTTCTTATATGAAAAAGTAAAGGCTTAAAACAGTGTTAACTTTAATTTATGTAGGGAACAGACATTTTCCCACTAGATATTTTATGTAACGGTTTGATGTGATCCACAATCATATTATCAAAGAAATTTCTTCGAAATTGGGTATTCGTATGAGGTACTTGCCTCTTTCTTGTTTTCTTTCATTTATAATATATGAATATGGATAGGAATGTTAGTATATTACCTACACGTAAATAGGAATGTAGAAATATAGCATACGATGAACTGGCTATATGCGATTTCTTCTACACAATCTAATAATAGAAATTTTCAAAGAAGTTTTCAAAGAGAAAAATCTGAAATTATTCTATGTGATAGAAGTTTATGTAAAGATTACAGGAAAAATAAAACAATGTCTCTAAATAGCACACTTTTTCAGAAATCGGAACGGAACCCTCGGTGCGCGAGTCCGACTTGCTCTTGACCGGTTTTTAGGGTTCCGTACCTCAAAAGGAAAAAACGGAACCCTTATAGGATCACTCGTGTGTCTGTCGGTCTGTCTGTCTGTCTGTCCGTCTGTCCGTCTGTCACAGCCAATTTGCTCCGAATCTTATGGACCGATTAAGTTTAAATTTGGTACACATATGGATTTCTGTGACCCAAACACGTACAGCTAAAGTAAATATATGAATTTTGAATATGAGAGTCACTTTTAGGGGGAAAATAAGAAAATTAAAAAAAAAGTTTTGTAAACTGTACCGTGTGACATATCAAATGAAAGGACTTACTAAGAGGGTCTCAAATATATTTTTTTTATAATTTTAAAATATATTGTTTTAAAGTTATTTCAGAAAATTGTCGAAAATTGACCATTCCCCCCCCCCTTATCTCCGAAACTACTGAGCCTAAAATTTTTAAAAAAATATAGAAAATAGTTCTATATTTGTAGATTACAGGAAAACTTATAAGAAGTCTGTGGTCTTAAAATAACATGGTAAATCTATATATATAAAAAAATCAAAGTCCTGACTGAGTCACTGACTAATATATCAACGCACAGCCCAAACCAATAGACCTAGAGACTTAAAATTTTGCACATAGATACCTTATATAGTGTAAACATCCAATGAGGAAGGATTTTTGGAAATTCCTTCCCTAAGGGGATGAAAGTTTGTAAGAAAAATCCTATCCCTTGAGTTAATAGACTTGAAACTTAGCACGAATATTCATCTAAGTAAATTATAAAGTTTATCATTTTTAGTTTCCCTAAACTACCCCCTAAGGAGGGATTGGGGGTGTCAAAGTTTGTATGGAGGAACTTTAACACGCGGTCGGATTAACTCAAAACTCAGTTTTTATACTTGAGACCAAAAATCAAGGCTAACGTGTATCAGGGTTTTCCAAAAATCTACCCCTAAGGTGTGAAAAGTTAATTTTATAGCGGAGGATTTTATTGGGGCTTGATTAACTCTAAAATTGGTGTAAATAATGTTTGAGTCAAGTTATGGAAACATACAAGACGATTTTTGAAATTCTTTATCTGTGTTCGTGAAAACAGAGATACAGTTTATATGAAAAATTTTATTAATTTGGTTAATGAACTTGAAACTTAGCACAAATACTTATAATATATTATAAGCATAAGTAAGTAATAATGTTTGTCATTATTCGTTTTTCAAAACTACCTCAAATGAGGTTTAGGGATGTTAAAGTTTGTGTAGAAGAATTTTAAAGCGCAGTCCGATTAAAAAAATGGTACTTTGAGTCAAGTTAGGAAACTTGCCAAACGAATTTCCACCGATTTTGACGGCATATAGCTGATGTTTTAAGGAGTAACTTAGGCTATTTTTATTTTATAAAAATAATTAGGGTTCCGCGCAAGATAATTAAAAAAAAAATATTAAAAAGATTATTAAATGCCTATGGCATTAAGTCCGCCTTTGTAATTACATTTGTGCTTGAAGTGTTAAATAAATAAATAAATAAATAATAATTAAAATCCATGAAATCAGACAACCACGTACAGTCCAGTACAAACTTACTAAGCCTCCGCTGTCTAATAAGGCTATAACAACAAATAATAAAAATAAAGCAAAATATAGGGGTCGGTCCCCATAGGTACAATAAACTTATCATTTTGAAAATAAAAATAAAAAAATAATCTAGCATGTGGGGTGTCATCGTCTAGAACTCATTGAGTAGAGTACAAACATATTTTTATTTATCTTTTAAAATTAAGAAATGGGGGGCCGCAAAAGTTGTAAATTTTAGACCATTTTTGTACGAGCTCTAGCGCAACAATTCAACAAATTAGGAATTTGAAACTTCTTATACCATGTAGGTACCATGAATACTGTATTTAATCAACAATACTGAAAACGGCGATTCATAAGGTATTTCGTTTAAACATGGGTGATTTTCTGCAACTGCAAAAAATAACCTTGTAATTCACAGTATCATTATACAATAAGTAAAAAGTTATCTTTGCGATTGTTAAACATATAATATGGTACGGAACCCTTCGTGCGCGAGTCCGACTCGCACTTGACCGGTTTTTTTCTTTAGTTCTACAAACTAAAATAGATTTCAGGACACATGAAATCACTTCTTATGTATTCTAGATTATTGTGTTACTTATTTTCGCCGAATTTTAGGAAGGACAAGCCTTAAACCACATATTAAGTGTGGTAAGGTTTACTGAAGAAACGAACACAGACTCCACGTGATAAATTAACAAACAAGAGCTCACAACACTGTGTCTGAAACACGAGATTATTCCCAGTTTCGGGGCTCTGTTTACCAAACACACTCGTACCAAGTGACCTGTGACAGTATGACCTGTGTGACATTATACACCTACCATACTATATCTCTGCTCTAGTTTCGGTACTAGCCGGATGAGAATAGCTCAAGTCAAGAAAGAAAAAATAGGCAGCAAGAATGGTGAGTAGGACGGTATTCCTGCCCTTGTCCATGTTACTTGGGGTCGGCGCCTCGGCAGAACACGTTTTCTCTTTCCATTCTCCCTTGTCAACTGTCACGCTATTATTCCTCACACAACCCATTCATCTGGCCTTCCTCTCCCGCTCCATTTATCAACATTTATATTCATCACTCTTTAGCGACATCATGCGTTTCCTCTCTCCTGATCACATGCCCACACCAAGTGTCAACTTTTCTGTTACTGGCGCCACTTTCAAACTTCTCCTTTTTTTTTTTTTTTTATCTTATTTTAACTCTTCTCAACATTCTCATCACCACTGCATCCAATCTTTTTTCTTCCGTCTTCTTCACGGTCCAGCATTACGATCCACACAGTTTAGTTACGTATATTGAGGTGAAATGTCTAGTGTGCATCGGATTAGCTAAATATTTTAGAAAAAAAAAGGCAATCGTGAAGGTATGCTCGTTTGGTTTGCGGCTGACATTTTAATTATTTAGGGAATTGACTAAACCAGTCGTAAATTAAAAAAATATAATCATCATATCAGTGAAGTAAATTAAAAAGCCCGTAAACATCCTGGGGCTAAAACGGCCACTTTGGCAGAATCATAATAGGATAATATTATGAATAATATTTGAAGTCGTGAAACGGTCACAAACTGACAATATATTATGAAATTGTCAGTTTGTGACCGTTTTACGATTTCAAGTATTATTCATAATATTATCCTATTATGATTCTGCCAAAGTGGCCGTTTAGCCCCCCTGAACACAACTCTCTAATAACAGCAACAATAATCGGTCGAGAAGTAAATACTGACAAGTAATCTCCTTGATAATTATTACGCTTATTTTCTCGTTCTGCAACTAAGAATGATAATAAAAGTAAAAGATATCTTATCCTTTTTCGTTTTATGTGTGTAAAAGATAAGAATCTAGTCTTAATGGGGTCTAGTACCTGTAGCAAGCACTAACATGCTCGGTTTCAAATGTAATGGCGTCGTAGCGCGGGCTGTCTTTATTACCTACTTCTCTTTATAATCTTGCTTATAACCGTGTGCAGTATTTTCTAATAACTATACTTGTAAGAGGTTTTTCTGTTTGCTTTTTTGCAAAACAAAAATCCTAGAGTTGTGGATAGGCTTATCAAAATGGTTCTAGTCTTGCTTGCAGTTTTAATTTAAATTCAAAAACATTCACACTTTGTATACAGGTTGATTGACGTATCTTGTAATTTGACGTATTCCTTCGGACGTAATAATGTGACCCATTTGCAACAATTAAGCACCCCAAATCTTCGTTGTTTTCGAACATTGACATTTTAATAGGTAGGTGTTTTAATTTACGACGTTCAAATATCATCGCTAATCTAACTAAGTGACGTAACTGATTCGAAGGAAATTTTACAGGGTAAGCTATTTTTTTTTTTTGTAAACTGTGTGTATATTGGTCTCGATTTTTGCATTATCATGGGAACCGTAAGGCATAGGTACAGATACGCCGATTAAAAATGTATTAAATGACTATAGTTAGGTCAGCTATCGGTTTAGTCCAAAATGTCAGATACGTCAGTTAGTTAAATTAGCGACGATATATCCTATTGTCGGAATTTCGGGCCTTTGACTACCCGTAACGACCTGAAGAAAAAAACAAACGAAAGCCCGGACCATTCCGAGGTACAAAGGAGTCTCTAGCTTAACCTTCGACCGTCTCGTGCGGCTATTTTTACTTAGCCACGAGCCCCCTTTACCCAAATTAAAACGTCACCATAAAACTAGCTATGAAACAGAGGCAGTTGCAAACCGTCAGCTCGTGTCAGCTGTTTAGCATTCTGCGCAGGTCGTAAACTTGAGTGGGGAAGGGTTACTGGCTCTAGACGACAGACGATGGCCTGACAAGCTGACATTACCTATCTATACTGAACAATAAATAAGAAACGGTCCTTGAAAAGAAGGAATTTCAACTGGTTTCAGAGGCCTTGTTCGTGGAACTATTTTTGATATTGCTCCGTAATATTTTTAACTCTTAAATTGCGTCTTTAATTTCTTGTTTTTCTTTTTTCTTTTTATTTGCATGCATGTTTAGTATTTAGTTTTATCATTTAATTATAATACATAAAATTAAAATAAGAAAACGTTTCACCCATTTTTATACTAAAAGCCTATGCGCACGTTCATTAAAATTATAAAACTAACACGTTCAATAATACAATAAGATAAAGAAAAAAAAATCAATTACATTACTAATTAAAAAATCGATAACATTACAAGTTACATTATACTAATATTACCCAGTCTCACACTAACTAATATCCAATTTTTAAAACGTGGATATCATCACCTGTCGAATACAGACATTTTTCCAATAGGAACGCTTTGAGTCTTCACCTCTCTTGAGCTTTGGTCACCATAATCAGTCCTAGATTATACAGAACAAATTAGAAGTAGAAAGAAATCATTGGCATAAGAACTTGTACTCACTATAAATTAGCACGGGGATGTTCGAAATATATTCAAACAGATTCCGACACAGGACCGTTAATTCCAGTATTTTGCATAGCACATTATTATCGCTGTTATAATCTCTCGCTTAAGTCCCGCTGCTTTAGTCTCTTCATTAAAATGCATGGGGATGACGTCATTACTTTGTATAGAGAGACAATGCGTTTTAAAATCAATACAGCTTCTTTAAGATGATCATAACATAAACTGGCATGATATATCATCACACCTGTATTCCTTGAAGGGTAGGCAGAGTTATAATGTAATAAGTTTTGAATTCCGGCTCCGGCTGTCTGGGTCTGTGTGCCATTGGCAAAGGCCTCCTCCATTTCCTTTTATTTGTCCCTATCGATTGCTATTCAAGTTCATTATTTTCTTCTTGTGATTTCCAGCTCATCGGTCCAGCGTTTTCTCTGCCTTCCTCTATGTCATTTGCTATTTGTCTGGTAGTATTACTCTTTTGCCCCATTTGTCTGAGCCTCTGAAGGAGTGACCAGCCCACTTCCATTTGAGCTTTCCGTGTAACGTCAGTCACCATCTTTACCAGCCTTATAGGTACGTTTTTAATTCAGCCTTTTCCCAAGTCGGGCATCCAGACTTAACTTTAACAATATGATTCGTGCGAGCATAAGAACGAATCATATTGTTTCTCTTTTAATTTTCAGAATAAAATAACGGCTCTTCATAATCTCCTTCAGGGACCTGTTTCGAGCGGTAACTACTCGTCGGTCTATTTCAATTTCGTTCTGATTCATGTTGGAAATTATTTGTCTTAAGTAAGGACCAAATAATAAAAAAACTACCATGATTCCTTGCTTTTTGGTAGTTGGTTATAAGTTTAAGTTCATTGGTATTCATAGTAAGTCCAACTAACCTGCTGTTTTTAGCTAGGTCTACTATCATTCCTTTGAGGCAGTCGGTGACTCTACGAAAACTACGAAATCCCTAAGTTGCCCCATTTCAGTCTGCAAAAAAACTTTTTCCAGAATTGGTAATAACAGTTTTGGGGAGAGTGGATCACCCTGACGCACTCCTCTTTTTATTTCGATGGTTTTACCCTTTTCTCAAGTTGTATTCTTGTTGAACTTTTTGATCATAGATTATTTTTATTCTAATGTATTTGTTTTCCACACATTGTTCTTTCAGCACCTGCTACATTGTGTCATGTACCAAAGAGTCAAATGCCTTATTGTAGTTGACAAAACTGCAGTACAATGTGAAGTTGTACTCGTTATATTTCTCAAAAATTTGTTGACTGCGTGTATGTGATCTACGACTGCCGCAAATCGAAATGAAGGATTGTGAGTCTATAGTTTTGTGTATGTTGTCCGAAGTTATAATAATAGGTCTTTACCTATGAAATTGCCGTTTTGTATGAAAAAATTTAAACGAATTTTTTTCATGTATTTTTCATTTGTATTAATCGAAGTAATCACCCATGCAATCAATGCATCTTTGCCAACGCAGTGGCAGTTTATTGATGCCCTTCTTAAAGAAATCAGCTGGTCGGGAGGCAACAAATTCTTCAAAGGCATTTTGTACTGCCTCTCGGGTATTGATTTTTTTTCCCGCCAAGAAGTTATCCAAATTCTGGAAAAAGTAGTAGTCTGTAGGCGCAAGGTCTGGTGAGTAGGGCGGATGACGGAGAGCTTCCAACCCCAGTTCTTGCAACTTGGAGACCGTCTGCTGTGCAGTATGAGGTCGCGCGTTGTCGTGCAGGAGCAGCGGAGACGAGCGATGGACCAATGCTGGTTGGAGATGTGCCAGCTTCTCCATCATTGTGTTCAGTTCTTCACAGTACACATCTGCAGTAATGCTCACCCCGTTTGGTAAGAAGCTGTGATGAATCACACCGGCCGGCGCTAGACCACCAAACAGTGACCATCACTTTTCTAGGGGTAAGTTTTCGTTTAGGGCATTGTTTAGGTGCTCAACCAGGATCCAACCAACTTGCTGAGCGCTTGCAGTTATCAAACAGAATCCATTTTTCATCGCAGGTAACAATGCGGTTCAAAATTCCTTCATTTGTGTGTCTGTTGAGCAGTGCAAGGCACGTCTCGACGCGTACTTCGCGCTGGCGATCATTGAGTTCGTGGGGCACCCATTTGTCAAGCTTTTTTACCTTGCCAATTTGACGCAAATGGACCAATATTGTTTTGACGCTAACGCCGAAAGCTGCTGCTAATTCAGCCGTAGATTGTGTATCATCAGCTTCCACAATCGCCTTTAATTCGTAATTGTCGACCAAAGTCTTCGGACGACCGCGAGGTTCATTTTTCAGGTCGAAATTTCCAGAACGGAAGCGAGCAAACCAATAACAGGTGGTGCGTTGGTTTGTAGTGTTAGCTCCGTAAACGTCGTTGATGTTGCGTGCCGCTTGTGCCGCGTTGCTGTCACGACGGTACTCATATTCCATAATTACTCGAATTTTTAACGTATTCATGATGACGAAAAAGATTGAAATGCGATGAAAATGTAACACTAATCAATAAACAAATGACTACTTTTGGAAAAAAAAAATCAATGTTTTTAAAATAAAATTAATTTGAAATTAGAATTCTTAGCCAAACAAAAATTATTTTGATTTGAAATGGCCAGTACTGCAGAACGGCAATTTTATAGGTAAAGACCTAATATTACTGGGAAATTTTAGTAAGTATCTTTAGGCAGGAACTATAGATTCCTACGATCTTTATATTAGGTTTTTTCATCTACAGATCCATATTTGATAAAATGATGTAAACAGTTTGATATCTAGTAAAGGACAAGGAGTACGTCTTACCCTTTTTGCTGAGCCGGAGGCAACATTCTCGTTGGTTTTTATTAAAAAAGACGCAAAGGAGATCTAAGCAATATCTCATTTTTAGTTGTTTATCTTTTGTTAAAGCTCTAGGCGTTTGAAAACGCTGTAATATGTAATTACTTGGGGTCCTTACCATTTTTAGCTGTCACGATTGCCTGAAATAAAACGAAAAATAAGTGTTTTATATTTAAAGTTTTTATTGAATTGCTAAATTGTTATTATTAGTTGTCAGACTTTCGGGCTTCTGACAACCCGTATAGACTGTCAAAGAAAGATCCAGCAATGACAGCCGGGACCAACGGCTCAACGGGCTTTCCGAGGCACGGATAGGTCTCAGTATGTAAAGATGGTAACCCATCCACGGACCAACCGCGGCAAGTCGACCCGTGTGGATGTTATTACTTAGCCATGAGCCCATCGCTTAACAAATTAACAAATGGTATCACTATTGATTTTTAACTTTTAAAGACAGAAGTTAAAATACCACTAACTACAGGGAAGATCCCTTTACAACACAGTTCATTACATGTATTGACATAAACTAAATAGAACCCGACCCTCTATCTCAACATGACCAATATCTATTAATATCACATTGACATTTTAATTAACTAATGATGTATATTCATCGATCGTATCTCTTAACCATAATTGTACATACATTACGTAGATAAACAACGCAGAATACATTTGCAGTATAATAAAACGCGCATCGGAGCGTCGCGTCGTGCAATTTTAACTAACACGCTACGAATATTATATAATTTAGAAAGGGGATTATGTATGCCACTGTTTGCATAATTCAACGATGCTGTGTTTGACGCTGCTATATTAACCCAATTACTTAATAGGTGTGTTTTTTACGGTTTCTTTTAGGAAGCAATTAGTGTTTTTGTTGCTGAGATGTGGTGATCGTAATCAATTTTCAATTCTTTTGTTTGTACTAGTAGTATTATTGTTCTTGATTGCTACATGTTACAATGTTTTGTTCGTAAGGAGGTTCAGGACGACCTGGTTAATAAGCAATGCTATCAATTTAACTAAATTGCTGAGATTTTAAACACGACATAACGTTTTGTCATATGCTTCGCCACCACCACCTGAAGATATGTTTTAAAAGCTCACAGACTTTTTGTTCACAAAGTGGGAATCAAATCCTGTACCGTTAGCGCAGAAGCAAGTCCAGCCTCTGTATCAAGCAATACCAATGATAATATTGATACAACCTCAGTAAACTTAACTCGAAATTCTACTCAGCAATTGAAAACAATACGGTAACACATGAATCCCGGAGCGGTAACAAAACTGGCTACGGAACAAGCAATATTATTGGCCCTCAACTCCGCAATACTATTAGTGAGGTAGTGACAGCTTGCTAGCTCGTCTGCAAGTACCTTGCTGACCTATTTCCCGCAATCGATACAACTTGCAGAGAAAAGTAAAATTTTAATTGAATTTTGTGTCGAAATAGGAGTTGAATTATTTCAGTTATTTGACTTAGAATTTGAAATGTTTCTGGAAGTTAGATTATTAACTCCACTGGCGTTGCAAGACTTGCAAGTACACTTTACTGCTCAGTAGCAGAAATCAAATCTTCTTTCTTACAATTTTTTGCACTAACACTACCGTGGAATATCTTTGTCTACTCTTTGTCTAAGTCAAATAAACTTTTTTCTCGCGTTGAAACTAGCAAACTTCCACCTCCGATCCCGTAGTTGATCTTTGCAGATTAATTAGTACGGAGTTAAAAATTTTGTAGATAAAAATCTTGAATAACTTAGCTTTCGTATCTATAAATTCTCAAAGAGGTACTTTAGTCCGTCAGTCTGTTATATTAGCTTGTGGTCCATATAAATCCAGGTTTATGTTTTAGCCATGCCTTGACCTGTCTCAATATAATAATATTATGATTAATATTACCCAGTGCAGTGCTTAAAATTGGCAGTCGATCTTTCTCCTACTGTTGCTTTAAGGCTATCATTGTGCATGGTGTACCTATTTTTTTAACTAAATGCTAATGCTGAAATGAATCAATACATCACATCTCATCGCTAAAAATGTTAAGAGTTATGCAGAGGTACACTCAGCGTCAATAATATCGGGACGAACAGACTAACACTATAATGAAAATGAAATATTAACTCAACAACACAAGGAATGTTTCAGAATGAAGACAGTACCTACACGACAACTGTCATTCTGACAAGAACTTTATCCAATTGAGATAAAGTTTAATTTTCTTAGTTGTTGACATCATTTTGAGCAGTCTGTTCGTCCCGATATTTTTGTCGCTGACCGTACATACCTATAGTACACCTACATTTCGCCAGGTATGTTTAAGTCAAGCCTATTGCTATCAACTGGACACAAATCCAGATCGTACTACTGAAAAATTGCAGATGTAAAAACTCCCACTTTGAAATTAATGAAATATCTTTAAAATCTCAAACAGCTTCCCTAAAGGACCATCCTCCTTCCAGAGCACTTTCTATCCCCATTTTATTTCTCCTGTAACAGATAACAACTTACATGTTTTATGTTTACCGCCCAAGTTGTTTGTTCACTGGATTGTTAAACAAACAATATCGTGTTACTTTATCGCTACACTTGTTCTCTTCTCAATCAATAGGTTTATTTCTTTGCACTTTATAGAAGTAAGAGTATAGTGGTGCCAAGAATGTTTGCTGAGAAGGGTTCCGTGGAAATGCATTATATTATTAACACATCTTCGTAGGAAGATATATTATTATGGGCTGTGGTAGCATACTCAAAAGGCAATCGTGTAGAAATTAAACGTAAAAGTGTATAAGAAAATAATACGGCTGTAATTAGTTTTTTTTTTTTTTGACGACACGGTTGGCGCAGTGGTTGAGCGATTGACTGCTGCGCAGCATGTCGCGGGTTCGATTCCCGCACGGAACAAATATTTGTACGACCTACAAGTATTTGTTCCGAGTCTGGGTGTTTTTCTATCTATAATATTATAAACAACCGTTTAGGCAGCGCATGCAAAAAAGTCTGTTTAAAGAGGTATTTCTTTCCGACTTGTTAGACAAAAATTGTGATAGCTCGGCTAATATGCATGATATAAATATAATTTATAGCCTATAGCACTCAGGAGTAATGTAGCTTTCTACTTGTGGAAAAATTTTTAGAATTGGATCATTAGTTCCGGAGATTACCCCCTACATACAAACTTACAAACTTACAAACATACAAACTTACAAACTTACAAACTTACATACAAATTTTACCTCTTTATAATATTAGTATAGATGTATGTATTTACAAAAAAAAATAATATATATAAGTAGTTTATCAGCCATCTCGTTACCATAACACAAGCATTAGGTTGCTTAGCTTGGGACTAGATGGCGTTGTGTGAAATGTCCAAGGATATTTATTTTATTTTATTTTTTTACTTATTTATTCATATAAACCGTAGTTTTATGATATATGTTTGTAATGGAGCATTAATTCCGCCTGAAGTTGGTGTAACCATTGTAACCTACACTGAAGTCAATCAATCTACCTAGCCTTTTCCCAACAATGTTAGGGTCGGCTTGTCGTCGTCGGGTTTCGTTCCCTTCCCGTGCTTGTCCTCGGGGACTTCAACGCCAAGAATGTGGCTTGGGGTTCCCGGTGTACGGACACACGGGGCAGGATGGTGGAGGACTGGGCTCTGGAGACAGGCCTGGTCGTCCTAAACCGGGGTTCTGTCCCCACGTGTGTGCGGATGCGGGGCGAGTCAGTGGTGGACATCTCGTTCGCCAGCCCCGCTCTGTTGCCGCACGTGGTTGACTGGCGCGTCATGGAGGGGGTGGAGACCTATTCCGATCACCGGTACATCCGGTTTGACGTCTCCGCCCATACCTCGAGCGCGCCGGTCCGACAAGCCCCGAGTGGTCCGCGGTGGGCGCTGAAGAAGCTGGACCGGGAGCTCCTCCTGGAAGCCTCGATCGTGCAGGCCTGGGTGTCACCACCGGACAGGCCTGCCGACATCAACGACGAGGCGGAGTGGTTCCGGGAGGCCATGTCCGAAGTGTGCGACGTGGCAATGCCCCGGGTCCAGCCCAGTCGCGCCTTTCGCCAGGTGTATTGGTGGTCGCCGGAGCTGACGGCTCTGCGCGAGGCGTGCGTCGCCACGCGACGCCTGTACACCAGGCACCGCAGGCTCCGTATCCGCCCTCCGGATACGGAAGCCATTCAGGCGGAGCTGTACGAGGGGTACAGAGCGGCGAAGACCGCCCTCCGAGCGGAGATCTTGCGGTCCAGGGATCTGGGCCGCGAGGAGTCGCTGGAGACTCTGAACAGAGACCCATGGGGGCGCCCCTACAAGTTGGTGCGGGAGAAACTCCGCCCATGGGCGCCCCCGCTGACGCAGAGTCTCCGGCCCGAGCTCGTGGAGGACGTGGTGAGCGCTCTGTTCCCTTCGCGAGGGGAACATACTCCCCCGCCTATGGCTCCGCCTCATGCGGTGCCCGCTGCGGACCACGACACCGACGACGACGTTGATGCTCCGGAAGTGACCGAGGTAGAGTTGAGAGCGGCGGTACGTAGGCTCA